>JASVEL010014178.1:150000-383469 GCA_032618575.1 Nicotiana noctiflora
CCAACAAGCCCTTAAAATTTTGAAAGCTTACTTATCAAATCCTCCTCTATTGGCAAAACCAAAGGAATACGAAAAGCTACTCATTTCTTTGGTAGTTTCAGAAGTAGCGGTAAGTGATGTTTTAATCTGTGAGGACCAAGGTAAGAAATCTCCTATTTATTATGTAAGTAAAACTTTGCTAGATGCTGAGACAATGTATTAGCAGCTAGAAATATTAGCATTAGCTTTAATCATGACATCTAGAAATTAAGGCCTTATTTTCAGTGTCATCCTATTGTAGTAGTTACTGCTTCTCCATTACGAAATATTTTGCATAAACATGAGCTGTCAGGTAGATTAGCAAAATCGGCTATAGAATTAAGTGAATATGAAATAATTTATCAACCTAGAACTGCTATTAAATCCCAAGTACTCGCCGATTTTGTAGCTGATTTTAGTCAAGGAATGCATTTAGAGGCAGAAAAAGATTTACAAGTTTTTAATGGTGCAAACCCGGGGATTTGGACATTATTTACTGATGGTTCATCTTATGTAAAAGGGGCAAGCTTAGGAATTGTTCTTATACCACCTACGGGTGAAGCAATTAGACAGGCTATAAAATGTCACCCTATAACTAATAATGAAGCAGAGCATGAGGCTGTGATTGCAGGTTTAGAGTTGGCACTTGAACTTGGCATCACACAAATTATAACCAAAAGTGATTCACACCTCGTAGTAAATCAAACGTTGGGGACTTACGTAGCCAGGGAAACAAGAATGCAAGAGTACCTCAAAAAGGTACGAGAATTGGTAAGACAATTAGGAACTTGGAAGGTAATGCAGATCCCAAGAGATGAGAATGCAGAAGAAGATGATTTTTCCAACCTCTCGTTTGTGGCAGACGTAGCAAATGATGCGAATGCTTCAGTCATACATTTATTTCATTATGTTCTCGAACCTGATAAGAATGAGGTAAATTTTAATAATTTAACATGGGATTGGAGAAACGAAATTGTTGTTTTTTTGCAGTATGGAACCGTCCCTAATGACAAAACAAAGGCCTATGCATTACGCAAGAGAGCTGCCTGATATTGTTTGCACCAGGGAAATCTTTATCGAAAGATGTTTGGGGGTCCTTTAGCAAGGTGTCTCGGACCTTCACAAATAGAGTATTTGTTAAGACCCGACCCATCGTTACGGGAGTTACCGCCCCATTTTCTTCAATTCATACTTTAACATGTTAATTTATATGTATTTGGAGAGTTAGCAGTAAATCGGATGGAATCTAGTTAGAAATGAGGCAATAAATCTTTTTATGAGAAGGATAGTTTGGAAAAGTCAACCGAATGTTGACCGATGTGTTAGAAAGCTCGGAATGGATTTCTGATGATTTGACTAGTTTCGGGGGATTATTTATGACTTAGGAGAGCAATCAGAATCGAATTCGGAGGTTCGGTGTAGATTTAGGCTTGAATTGGCTAAGGTTGAATTTTGGCGAATTTAGGACGGTAGGTGAGATTTCGATTCGGGGCTCAGAATGAAATTCCGAGAGCTGCAATAGCTCCATTAGGTGATTTTGGATATGCGTGCAAAATTTTAGGTCATTCGGAGGTGTTTAGGTCGGGTTTTAGATCAAATGTTAGTTTCAGAAGGTTTAATGAAATTTAGGCTTGAATCCGTGAGAATTTTGTGATTTTGATGTTTATGATGGAGTTTTTATGTTACGAGCAAGTTTGAATGAAGTAATGTGACATATCTGTGCATTTGGTTGAGGTCCCGAGGGTCTCGGGATTATTTCAGATGCCCAACGGCAGGTTTTGAACTTGGATGTTGCAGCAGAAATATTGCAGTCAGATATTGCTCTATGCGGTCGCATAGTGTCATTGTGATCGCGTAGAAGGACCTGAAGAGGGTGAGAAATTTCTCTATGTGATCGCATAGAGGAGTGTGTGATCGCATAGGATAAGGAAATTACACAGTGCGATTGCAAGGGCTGTTAGTGCGATCGCATAGAAGGGGAATTGAGGA
Organism: Nicotiana noctiflora; assembly: GCA_032618575.1. Classification (NCBI taxonomy): domain Eukaryota; kingdom Viridiplantae; phylum Streptophyta; class Magnoliopsida; order Solanales; family Solanaceae; genus Nicotiana; species Nicotiana noctiflora. Next base: position 152,008 of record JASVEL010014178.1, read on the forward strand.
GCTAGGAATTTGCTCTATGCGATCGCATAGGTTCATAATGTTACACAGTGCGATCGCATAAACTGTGTTGTGATCGCAGAGAAGGAATTTGGGGACCAGGGAGATTGCTCTATGCGATTGCATAGAGGTATTGCGATCACACAGAAGGAAAAAATAGCCTAGAAATTTTACTCTATACGATCGCATAGGCGCATTGTGATTGCATTGAACAAGGCGTCAGTGACAGAACAGTTAAGTTAAAAATCATACGCGAACCCTCATTATTTTACACCACTTTTACTTCGTCAAGGGAGGGTTTTGAGAGCTTTGAAGAGGGAAATCAACGGGTAATCGCTGGAGGTAAGTTCCTTGACTTAAAAATACGATTTTATGCTAGAATCAACACCAAAATTCATGAAATTGGGTAGAATTTGTGAATAATTAGGGCCTAAATTATGAAAATGAGTTTTTGGGGTTTGAAAGGCCATTCGAACTCCGATTTTGATAAATTTTATATGCACGGACTCGTGAAGAGACGAGGAATCCATTTGTATGAATTTCGAAATTTTTTGAGAAGTTGGCCCGGGGCTCGGGTTTTACCAACTTCGTATATTATTGTGTTTTTCAAGTAATTTTGATTGGGTTATGTTTATTTGACCCATATTTATGTAATTGATATGGTTTTGACTAGATTTGATGCACGAGACGGCAAATTCGAAAGAAAAAGGTATCGCGGACGAGCCCACGGCCGGCTAGAGGTGAGTAGTTAGTGTATATGATAGCCTGAGGGTTTGAAACCCTGGCTTATCACATTGTGATGCTATTTAGGGCGTGACTCGCACCCCATGGCAGGTGCGGGATTGATTATGACTGGGGATTGTGACTTGGTCCATCCCGAATAAGAATAATATTATATTGGCGGTTGAAACACACACTATGTTAAGTATATATGTGGGCTATAAGCCATGTTTGGGGCCTTGTACCGACCTTTGGTATCCTTAGAGGATAGATATCTATGTGATAGCATGATTTGTAAAATCATTGATCTCATTCCTGGCTTGAAATCACTGTTATGAACTGCTAAGTCACCTGTTCTTGGAAAGTTAAATAAAATTAAAGTATTTCTCATTGTTAATGAACTAGAAACTGGAAATAAATAAATTGAACTGTCGTGTGATTCATATCCATGTTGTGGACTGAGTCCGAATCGGGCTGCGCGCCGCAGCGGATGATATGAATATTACACTTGGGCTGAAGGAGCCCCTCCGGAGTATGTACACACCCCCAGTGAGCGTCGTCGATGTTAAATGGATCGGGCTACGTGCCGTAGCGGTCATGTGCATTGCATTCTTGTTTGTAAATTACCTGTGATATTTGTAATTTGTTGTTGTTGTTAGCTCGTGGTAGGTATCGGACTGTAGTTTTAGCTTTGCTATGTGGTATTATGTGGATTTCCTGCTTTTAGCTATTTTATATACTTTTTACTTACTGAGTACTAAGTACTCGCCCCTACTCCCTGCACCTTTGTGTACAGATCCAGGTACACAGGAGGGTTCGATGAGCATTCCAGCTTACTTTAGAGTATATTCGAGTTGTTGAGGTAGCTGCTGGCATTCGCAGGACCTAGCTTCTCATCTTTATTTCAGTTTATTTCTATATACTTCCAGACTTGAGTATTTATTTCAGTATTCCTATTATTATTCATTTTTGCTTAGAGGCGCTACACTCGTGAACCTAGATCTTTTGGGAGTGTTATTTCGTTGTTCGCACTTCTCAGTATTTAATTATACTATTATTATTGACTCTTATATTCTTCTTGAAATTTGTCTTTCTGGGACTGGTCTTTAACAGTGGAAACAGTTGTTGGTCTGGCTTGCCTAGCTTTAGGGTTGGGCGTCATCACGACCGGGTTTGGGTCATGACAAGTTAGTATTAGATCCTAGGTTACTAGGCCTCGCGAGTCATAAGCCGGTTTAGTAGGTTCTCGCGGATCAGTACATAGACATCCGTATCTATCCCCGGAAGGCTACAGAACTTTAGGAAACACTTCACTTTCTTGGATTCTTATCGTGTGGTTTGTGTTATCGTGAAACTACATTTTTCCGTATTCTATTCTCTTGCAGATGGCAAGAACATGTGCTAACGAACGTGGAGGACGACCACCAGTGGAACTCGGAGGCTGTGGTCGTGGCAGAGACAGGGCAGCAGGGACAGCACCTGCTAACCCACCAGCTAACCAGACTCAGGGTCAGATCCCAGCGCTAGTGGACCAGGTTCAGGATAAGGCTCCAGCTACATGTATTCCTGTAGCTCAGGTTCATGCACCGGCAGTGCCTATTGAGATACCTGGTCTTCAGGAGACCTTAGCATAGATCCTATCAGTGTGTACTAGCTTAGCTCAGGTGGTTGCGGCCTCTACTGCAGCAGCTTCTTCATAGGCAGGGACAGGAAATCAGACCCCCGTTACTCGCACACTAGAGCCGGTAGTTCAGGATTTACATGCACCTGAGGCAACTCCAACTCAGCCAGTTCAACCGGCTGCACCAGTCGTACCAGCCCCAGCTCATGTATTCCTAGTTATGCCTGATGACGAGCAGCGTCGGTTGGAGAGGTTCGAAAGACTACAGCCCCCGGCGTTCAGTGGTGTTGAGGGCGAGGATACCCAGGGTTTTCTGGATAAGTGCCAGGGTATGCTTTGTACTGCGGGTATTCTGGAGTCTAGAAGTGTTGCTTTCACAACCTTCCAGTTCACAGGACCAGCATTTCATTGGTGGGAGGATTTCGAGAGGTGTATGCCTATTGGGCCAGCATTTCTCAGTCTCAGAGGAAGGAGCTGCATCGTCAGTTCGAGTGGTTGAAGCAGGGAGATATGTCAGTGACTCAGTACGAGTTAAGGTTTACACAGCTAGCTCGGCATGCCATGTGGATGATTCCGACATATCGTGAGAGGATCAGGAGATTTGTGGATAGTCTCAATTATCTTATCCGCATATTGATGACTAGGGAGAGGGCTACATCAGTTACTTTTGAGGAGGTGGTTGATGCAGCTCGTCAGATTGAGACAGACCGACATCGAGAGTGTAAGGAGAGGGAGGCTAAGAGGCCTCAGGGTGCATGTAGTTACAGTGGTGCTCCATCTAGGGGCCAGTTTCTGCACAGTAGAGGTCGTTCCTTCAGATCTCCTCAGTCAGGTCGTGTAGAGTCTAGTGGGGCTTCGTCAGACTGTGGTCGTCAGGGTCATCAGGGCCAGCAGGGTCGTCAGCAGAGCCAGCCCGCACAGAGCGCCCTTCCAGCTCAGAGCTCTGTACCTGCTCCTTCAGCTCAGGGTTCATCTGCACCGAGGGGTTCTTAGCAGTACCTTTCTCTAGCTTCAGGCCGTTGTTTTAAGTGTGGTGAGTTTGGCCATATCAGGAGGGAGTATCCCCAGTTGCTTCGTAAGCGATCTCAGCAAAGGGATCACCCTTCGTCTTCTGCTCCTATTTCTTTAGTACCCGCTCAGTCAGCTAGGAGTGGTGGTCAAGTAGCCAGAGGTAGCCCTAGGGGTGAGGATCGTACTGGCGGAGGTGAGGCCCGATTTTTTGCTCTTCCAGATAGGAGGGACGCTAGTGCATTAGATGCAGTCATCACATGTATAATCTCAGTCTGCCATAGGGATGCTTCTGTCTTATTTGATCCCGGATCTACCTACTCCTATGTATCCTCATATTTTGCGCATCATTTGGGTACAACCCGTGGTATTCTTGCCTTTCCCGTGCATGTGTCTACCCCGATGGGTGATACAATTATTGTGGATCATGTATAACAATCATGTCTTGTTACTATTGGGGGTTTGGAGACCAGAGTTGACTTATTATTATTGGGCATGGTGTATTTCGACGTGATTCTAGGCATGGATATTTTATCTCCTTAGCATGCAATTCTGGACTGTCATGCCAAGATAGTCACATTAGCTATTCCAGGTAATCCGAGGATCGAGTAGCGAGGCGTGACTGATTATGTATCCAACCGAGTAATTTCCTTCCTAAAAGCCCAACGAATGATTGGGAAGGGTTGTTTATCTTATTTGGATTTCATTAAAGATGTTGAGGCCAAGATTCCCAGACTTGCTTCGGTACCCGTTGTGAGGGATTTCCTGGATGTATTTCCAGTAGACCTGTCAGGCATGCCACCGGACAGGGACATTGATTTCGATATTGACTTGGTACTGGTTACTGAGCCCATTTCTATTCCTCCCTACCGCATGGCACCAGTTGAGTTAAAAGAGTTGAAGGAACAACTTCAGGTACTCTTAGATAAGGGGTTCATTCACCCGAGTGTATCACCTTGGGGTGCACCGGTATTATTCGTAAAGAAGAAAGATGGCACAAAGAGAATGTGCATTGATTACAGGCAGTTGAACAAGGTGACAGTAAAGAATAAGTACCTATTACCTCTTATTGAGGACTTGTTTGATCAGCTTTAGGGAGAAAGTGTATTCTCTAAGATTGACCTTCGATTCGGTTATCACCAGTTGAAGATTAGGGATTCAGACATTATGAAGACACCTTTCAGAACGAGATATGGGCACTATGAATTTTTGGTGATGTCTTTTGGGCTGAGTAATGCCCCAGCCACATTCATGCACTTGATGAACAGTGTATTTCATTTCTTACCGTGTCTGTTTTTGATATTTTGATCTTTTATTTTTAAAGAATTTTTGTTTTGCTTTTTGATAGCTACCATGGGAGATGTGGAACTCGTCCCTGGCTGTCACGACCCCAAATCCGGTCGTGATGGCGCCCAGCACACTGCTAGGCTAGCCCGACCAATCAACAACACTCACGGAGCTATGAGCTCACTTTAACCATTTTAGGCATAAACACAGATAAGTCAATAGTGATAGAAATACCAAACACGGGAATCAAGTCCCAGAACAGTAACAGCTCCCCAAACACCGAGGGGTCAAGAGTCAAGAGCCTCTAAAGAGAATAAAAGTGCAATAGTGTCAACTACAATACTCAGTGCGGAATTAGATGGCAAACGAAATAAAAAGACTGCTGGAAGGGGAGCCAGGTCCTGCGGACGCTGCAGCTACCTCGACTATCCCGCACTATGCCTCCGAACGGCTACCGGATCGGGTCTGCTGAGAGGTACCTGGATCTGCACACAAAGTGCAGGGAGTAAAATGAGTACTTCCAGACTCAGTGGTAATGAACATGGGTAAGACAGTGTAGATAAGAAATCACAATATAGCACTATGTAAAGATGTAATCAAATATCTTGTAACAGTCTTAATATCAACAGTATCTATACCAACAAGTATCAATAAAACAGTATAACATCTATCAGATGTAGCTAAATGCAATGCAATGCATAAAATGACCGATACGGTGCGTAGCCCGATCCAATTTGGGTACCCGTGCTCACTGTGGGGATTCAGACTCCGGAGGGGCTCCTACAAGCCCAAGCACAATATCATGAATACGATGCGGCGCGCAGCCCGCTCCACTACCAGTCAGCTAATATGCAAATGCAGCCTCGCAGGCTCAAGAGTAGTTTTGAAAACTCTTTTATCATTTTTCAGTTGAAAACAGTATGTCAAAGTTCCGGAGATTGGAAAATCATAATAACAGTAATAGCTCCAGACTGGTAGTAAAACTAGCATGTCAATATCACAGAACAATGATAACGATCCTTGTAGGTTCCCAATAACTGGCTCACGGCCCATAAATGTACACAACCATCCGAGAAGGAGGTTCACCGGCTCAAGAATAGGCAATATCACAATTAATATCAACAGGTCGGACTAAGCCATAGTCCCCAATCACAATCGACCCCGCACTCACAGGAGAGTACGTGTCTCGCCGCTATACAGCGTCACATAGTGATATACCGAGGTTTTGAACCTGCTGGTCATCACCCACACCCATTACTTACCTCGACTCGGCTCGAAAACTAGTCCGCAATGCCCTTGCCACGAAAATTGGCTTCCAAGGGTGTAGAATCTGATCTAAATCAATAGAAATCCATCAAAATAGGCTAAAAGGACATTACTCAATCGAAACAACTCGAATTACACCAAAACCCACAAAGTTGCCAAAACCTGACTTTCGGTACGCTTCTCGAAAAATTATAAAACAAACATTTTCGGAATCCTCGTCTCGCCACGAGTCCGTACATATAAAATTTACCAAAATCGGAGTTCAAATGGCCCCTTAAATCTTTAATTTTCATTTTTTTGAAAACAATTTATAAATTTTCTCCATTTTCTTCCATTTGATTCACTAATACTTGATGAAAATAACAATGGAATCATTAAATAAAATCAATTTTGGATATATAATACTTACCCCCTTGTTGAGGCGAGAACAACGCCGCGAAAATCACCTCAATCGGAGCTCTAGAACTCAAGATATGGCTAAAATGCCAAAATTTCTTTTTTTTTCCGGTTACTGTTCATGCGCCCAGCACTGTTCACACGTGCGGGACACTGTTCAAGCGTGTATGGTACTGTTCACGCTGTTAAAAAAATTCAGCAACTATCCAAAATAATTGCTGCAACTTTTATTTTCACTAAAATAGCCTTAACTCCGAACTCGGAATTTGACGATTCCTTTTCCTATGGCTCCATAATTTTGATACGGATCCTGTGGTTCAAACAAAAATGAATTTGGATCTCATTTGTTCAGTGCAATATCAATTTCGCTCGTTAAACAATTAAATCATATTTCGCGTCAAAAACCCAATCGCGACTTGATGAAATTAAACCAAAATTTTTGGATCAGCCCTATAATTCATTATTTAAATTCTCGAAATCTCGAAATCAAATTTGGATCTCTAGAACTAAAAATAGGCCTTTGGATCATTACATTTATGCTTAAAACGACAAAAATCTTCCAAAAATGATTCGTTAGGCATCCGAAACACACTCGAGACCCTCGGGACCACAATCAAAAATACAAACTCAACCTAATACTTCATTCAAACTTGCTTGGATCATAAAAACGCTACCTTAAACATCAAAAATCACCAAAATCCTAGAATTCGATTCAAACTTAAACTTAAACTTTCAAAATTCACATTCGATCAAAAATCCGACCAACGATGTCCGAATGACCTGAAAATTTGCAGACATATCCAAAATCACCTAACGAAGCTACTGCAACTGTCGGAATTCCATTCCGACTCCCGAATCAAAATATCACCTATCGATCGGATTCCGCCAAAATTCCAACTTCGCCAAAATAGGCTAACTTCTTCACCGGACCTCCAAAATTACTTTCGATTGCGCTCCTAAGTCTTAAATCATCCCCCGAAACTAACCGAATCATCGGAATTCAATTCTGATCCCTCTAACTCATAAGTCAACGTTGGGTTGACTTTTCCAACTTAAGCTTTCCTTAAAGAGATTAATTGTCCCATTTCCTACCAAAATCGATCCGAATTGACTTAAAGTTTGCACACAAGTCACATTCGATATTACGGACTTGTACCAACTTTCGAATAGCATTCCGACCCCGGTATCAAAATTTTTACTTCCGGTCAAATTTTCTCATAAACCTTCAAATTCCTATATTTAGCCAAATTACTTCAAAATGACCTCCGGACATCCGAATTCACTTTCAATCGCGTTCCCAACTCCAGAATCACCATACGGATCTATTCCCAAACTTGAAATCCCAAACGGACATCTATAACTCTTAAATGCCTTCCAACCCAAATTTATGAATTTTTTTTCTGAAATACTAACTTCCACCATATACGCTGAAATGCTCACGGGTTATCAAAAACCAATTCCGGACATACGCCCAAGTTCAAAATCCCCATACGAGCATGCTGGAATTTTCAAATCCCAATTCCGAGGTCATTTACTCAAAATTCCAATCCTAATTCATTTCTTCAACTTTAAGCTTTCAAAATGAGAATTTCCATTTAGATTTGACCCCAAACTTCTTGAATTTTAATTCTGACCATACACACAAGTCAATATACTTGAGATGAAGTTGTTCATGGCCTCAATCTGCTGAATGACGCGCCGGAGCTCAAAACAACTGGTCGGGTCGTTACAATCTCCCCCACTTAAATATACGTTCGTCCTCGAACGTGTTAAGAACTACAATGATGTAGTCTCAAATAACTTGTTTAACACATCATACACCTTCCCGCGATACCACTACTTAGTTGAGCACATTAGCTATATAATTCTATAGATATAATTCTTTATTCAAGCGAATAAGCTATTAGGACAAATTCCAACATTGTGAATTTCCTGCCAAGTCTGTTTCCATCATTCGATCACCATATCAATCTCCACACGTTGTACCCAAACATTAATGCATAACTTTGTTAAATTCACACTTTGCATCACTTTACTCATATGACCCCAATAACATTCTTTATTTACCATAGTTGCCTACAATACCCAAATACTGATGGAAACCTCTTATTAGTTGAAGTCTTTTTCCAACACCTTCATATACTGCCAACGATAAATAAAACACGCGCTAAATCATAACAATTCCTCAGATCAACCATTTATGAAGCCATTTCTCTTTTGACTAATATTACAACGGATTTTGGAGCCAAACATCGATATTACCTTTTTATTTAGCTGAAATCACGTATGTTCGCACTCATTAATGACTCCAACGATCATTTTGATTATAGCACACCACACTGGTAATATGATACCTCCTCATCGGCCTAAGCCACGACGATCACAACATAGGCTCCAATAAGAAATGATCTGAACACACTCGAATCATGACAACTGACTCACACAAAAGAGCTGTAATTCAATTCCTTCGTACCATCATAATATAGAACTAGGATCCCATCTCGCATTATAGAAATAGAACACCCGAATCCTCCTTGAAAGGTCATAACATCATGTGGCCTTGCCACAACTTATTATTCCATCCAAACACTATTACCCGTGAAGCACCTCAAGTCATCATGCTCAAAACAGTCAGCCACGCATAGATTTAGGTTTGAACTCAAGCAATCAATCTCACCCTCGGTGAAACAATTAATATACGCTATTAAATATTGTAAGGACACAACCGATGTGCCATTCGCCGAGCGACACCCAACACTCACTTTTCTAAGAAACTAGGAAGTATTGTATACAAGGTAACATATAAGAAATTGTTCTCCACATCACACGATTGCGGCGTGCAACCCGCTCCAAATAACATACCCATGGCGGCGTGCCACCCGATCCAGATACCATACCTGTGGCGGCGTGCCACCCGATCCAAATAACCCGTGGCGGCGTACCACCTGATCCACGCATGAATCTCGCAAAAAGAAATGCACACCGAGTCAAATTGCTCATTACAATAGACATATATAGCCTCAAGCTCAGCCGCAAGAAACGCATCCTACAAAGTTACTCAATATCGAAACTGAATCAATGGTAGAAACCTCTGCATTGATATCCGCCACGAAGGCCCAACTGACAAAGTAATACCTACCAGTCGTTCGCTGGTCCTAGGGTACAACTACCCTGCTAGAGTGTACTCTGATGCACCCTGCTACGCAATTTGTGCCATTTTTGACATAGTTCATATCACATTAGTCTAGACAACCTAACTTATGACGACCTGTCTGCAATCAAGTATCATAACCCAAATTCATCATATCAAGCTAAGAGAGAGCCACTAGGGCTTCCAATTTCAAATAATCGCTAAACGGTGCCGATACACACGATATACAACCACTGCATAGGCGGATTATGAGAACTTCTAGTCTCCATCACCTATATAACACATGAATCACTATGTCTAATTCCACACTCCACTGTACGAATACATAACACATCAAGCATCCATTCATACCGCGGAAGCCATTCAAAAAATTTTCCCTATGCCATCAACAACTCAATTATCAACGTCAATCCAACAAGAGGATACCACAATACCACTAGATATTATCAGTTTACATTACCTTGCCCTTTTGACCATGTACTCTACCAAATCACTAGAATAGCTGTACCATTTTCCTTAATCACCAGAAAGATTGATTCTCAGATTATCTACAGCTGCCCACACTGCTTGAGACTTTTAATGACTTCCCATATGGAAGAAAAATCATTACACATTCCATGCTTCGCATACCGACAGGAAATATACTCATTTTCAAACCATGGTAAAACACATCACAAACTCTTTCTTCCAATTCATTGCATAAGTTTAACTGACAGGACTGAATCCTTTCACCCACATCGAGCTACGCAACTGCCAACACCCAAGAGCTTTGTTGCACCATATCAGCAAGACTCATTAATTCGAACGCATACCAGGAATTAATCACATCCTTATCATACCGTTTCGGTTTATTAACAAGTTGTTCCATTTACCTAATTTCCTTTCTGATTCATCTTTAATTTAATATTAGCCTTAACTGTAGCACCACAATACCTCAACTCATATTGCCACACGAGACTCGCACATTAGACCACACGGTCTAAGACCCATAGGCCACTGAATACTCTCTCAATGTTTCCCCAGAAGTACCACATTTTACAATACTTTACTTTGAAGATCTTTCTGTGATTTGAATTCGTTATCATTACCTTCTAATACGGTTACATAGAATCCCATCATTCACATAATGCTTCCAATGATCGGGAAATAAAAAATACAAAAAATATTGCTATATTTCCAACACTCCGGATAGGCGGAAGGATCTATGTCTATATAACACAAGTCTTGATCTTTACTAACGAAACCACCGTCTTTTGCCTCATACACAATCTTAAGACACCTGACTGTTACAAGCAAACTCTTGAACATCACAAATCCATTCCCGGGCATCATTCGTCCTTATTCAGCTGTAATTCAACTATCTTATTGAACAGAACCACTCGTGCCTTGTTAAAACTCTAGCACCACAGAATATGATTACATACAGATACAATTAGCTATCTTTCTTTTCTATACACAGAACATTCCTTACCAACAGCAGTTCAAAACAATCCTAGTATTTTCTTTATATCTATGAAGCACCATAACCTTTATCAGAATTTTCTCATCATACTTAGAGGCACAACCAACATAGCACACAACAGTGCAATCAGTTAATCAATAACAACCTCCCCAACTTGGCTCGGAGCCATACATCAAAGCACTTTCAGCCACTCATAGCATTCTTACTCAAATGATGCCATAATGTTATAGTGAGATTAAACTCAAGTCATTTACAAGCTTCGGCGGAGACTCGAATCATCAGAAATCTTAACTCTTTTGCAATTCTTGTATTCATTCATACACAACAATCGAGCCCATTCTTTAGGTGACAAAATCTTTTCTAAGTCCCAAATTTTCCAAAAATTTTGACAGAGTTTCCTTTGTAATTTGGCCTATCCACCTGCCAAAGAATCACCAAAACTATCCTAATAATACATTCGCAACTCGACAGGACATCACAATGCATATCAACAATATTAGTCTCAATATTATACGAACCATATTATCAAAATTGTTACATGAACATGCGCTGCACCTGCTCGAATCATAACACATATCAAATACCCTTCAATTACACATCAGAATCAACCCACCTACTTCGCCTCAGTCTAGCATTTCAGTACAACACCTTCCACCAGGATACACATAGCATAATCACTTTAGTCTTCCTGAGTCTGAACTCGTTCTACTATATGTAAGGCACTTTACCTTCCAACTAAGAGATATGATAAATATTCACCACGCTCATAGCTCGGGGCTACACAACAGATTACAATAAGAGTCGAATAACTAACAGCTCATCCATTTCCACAATCAGGGGCAATACCGATCATATAAGTTTCATAATACCAGCTCACAAAATCAGCACCTTGGTGTTCAAGTCATAGACAAGGATCTAGTCTCAAGTCCTCCCGACTGGCCCAACATGAACTCACATAGATTATATCTCGCCCCTCGATCGGGGAATCACAATCCATCAAGGCAATCATATTACTGGGCGCTCGATGCGTACACAGACGTGTGGAAGGAATTTCAAAAATTATATCTCAAGCTGAATCAAGTACGCACGATAAAAATTCCAAGAAATGTGAAGTGTTTCCTAAAGGTTCGCAGCCTCCCGAGGATAAGTACAGGCATCCCCGTACCGATCCACAAGACTCTACCAACCGGCTCAAGACTCGTGAGGCCTAGTAACCTAGGCTCTGATACCAACTTGTCACGACCCCAAACTCGATCGTGATGGCGCCCAGCACACTGCTAGGCCAGCCCGACCAATCAACAACACTCACGGATCTATGAGCTCACTTTAACCATTTTAGGCATAAACACAGATAAGTCAATAGTGATAGAAATACCAAATATGGGAATCAAGTCCCAAAATAGTAACAACTCCCCAAAGACCGAGGGGTCAAGAGTCAAGAGCCTCTAAAGAGAATAAAAGTGCAATTGTGTCAACTACAATACTCAGTGCGGAATTAGATGGCAAACGAAATAAAAAGACAGCTAGAAGGGGAGCCAAGTCCTGCGGATGCAGCAGCTACCGTGACTATCCCGCGAAATGCCTCCGAACAGCTACCGGATTAGGTCTGCTGAGACGTACCTGGATCTGCACACAAGGTGCAAGGAGTAGAGTGAGTGCTTCCAGACTCAGTGGTAATGAACATGGGTAAGACAGCGTAGATAAGAAATCACAATATAGCACTATGTAAAGTTGTAATCAAATACCCCGTAACAGTCTTAATATCAACAGTATATGTACCAACAAGTATCAATAAAACAATATAACAGCTATCAGATGCAATGCAATGCATAAAATGACCGCTACGATGCGTAGCCCGATCCAATTTGGGTACCCGTGCTCACTGTGGGGGTTCATACTCCGAAGGGGCTCCTACAGCCCAAGCACAATATCATTAATACGCTGCGGCGCGCAGCCCGATCCACTATCAGTCAGCTAATATGCAAATGCTGCCTCGTAGGCTCAACAGTAGTTTTGAAAACTCTTTTATCATTTTTCAGTTGAAAACAATATGTCAACGTTCCAGAGATTGGAAAAATTATAATAACAGTAATAGCTCCGGACTAGTAGTAAAACTAGCATGTCAATATAATAGAAACAATGATAACGATCCTTGCAGGATCCCAATAACTGGCTCACGGCCCATAAATGTACACAACCATCCGAGAAGGAGGTTCACCGGCTCAAGAATAGCCATCATCACAAAATAGTATTACCAGGTTGGACTAAGCCATAGTCCCCAATTACATTCGACCCCGCACTCACAGGAGAGTACGTGTCTCGCCTCAATACAGTGTCACAAAGTGATATATTGGGGTTTCGAACCCGCCGGTCATCACCCACACCCATTACTCACCTCGACTCGGCTCGAAGACTAGTCCGCAATGCCCTTGCCACGAAAATTGGCCTCAAAGGGTGTAGAATCTGATCTAAATCAATAAAAATCCATCAAAATAGGCTAAAGGGACATTACCCAATCGAAACAACTCGAATTACACCAAAACCCACAAAGTTGCCAAAACCCGACTTTCAGTACGCTTCTCGAAAAATTATAAAACTCATATTTTCGGAATCCTCGTCTCGCCACGAGTCCGTACAAATAAAATTTACCAAAATCGGAGTTCAAATGGCCCCTCAAATCTTTAATTTTCGTTTTTTTGAAAAAAAAAATTACAAATTTTCTGTAATTTCTTCCATTTGATTCACTAATACTTGATGAAAATAACCATGGAATCATTAAATAAAATCAATTCTGGATATAAAATACTTACCCCCTTGTTGATACGAGAACAACGCCGCAAAAATCATCTCAATCGGAGCTCTAGAACTCAAGATATGGCTAAAATGGCAAAAACAAAAAAATTCAGGTACTGTTCATGCGTCCAGCACTGTTCTCACGTGCGGGACACTGTTCAAGCGTGCCTGGTACTGTTCACGCTGTTAAAAAAATTCAGCAACTATCCAAAATAATTGCAGCAACTTTTATTTTCACTAAAATAGCCTTAACTCCTGTCATACGAACTCGGAATTTGACGATTCTTTTTCCTATGGCTCTGTAATTTTGATATGGATCCTGTGGTTAAAAAAAATGAATTTGGATTTCATTTGCACAGTGCAACATCAATTTCGCTCGTTAAACAATTAAACCACATTTTGCGTTAAAAACCCAATCGCGACTTGATGAAATTAAACCAAAATTTTTGGATCAGTCCTATAATTCATTATTTAAATTCTTGAAGTCTTGAAATCAAATTTGGATCTCTAGAACTAAAAATAGACCTTGGGATCATTACATTTATGCTCAAAACGGCAAAAATCTTCCAAAAATGACCCGTTGGGCATCCGAAACACACCCGAGACCCTCGGGACCACAACCAAAAACACAAACTCAACGTAATACTTCATTCAAACTTGCTTGGACCATAAAAAGTCTACCTTAAACATCAAAAATCACCAAAATCCTAGAATTCGATTCAAACTTAAACTTAAACTTTCAAAATTCACATTCGATCAAAAACCCGACCAAACGATGTTCGAATGACCTGAAAATTTGCAGACATATCCAAAATCACCTAACGAAGCTACTGCAACTGTTGAATTTCCATTCCGACTCCCGAATCAAAATATCACCTCTCGATCGGATTCCGCCAAAATTCCAACTTCGCCAAAATAGGCTAACTTCTTCACCGGACCTCCAAAATTATTTTCGATTGCGCTCCTAAGTCTTAAATCATCCCTCGAAACTAACCGAATCATCGGAATTCAGTTCCGATCCCTCTAACTCATAAGTCAACATTGGGTTGACTTTTCCAACTTAAGCTTTCCTTAAAGAGATTAATTATCCCATTTCCTACCAAAATCGATCCGAATTGACTCAAAGTTTGCACACAAGTCAAATTTGATATTACGGACTTGCACCAACTTTTGAATAGCATTCCGACCCCGATATCAAAATTTTCACTTCCGGTCGAATTTTCTCATAAACCTTCAAATTCCTATATTTAGCCAAATGACTTCAAAATGACCTCCGGACATCCGAATTCACTTCCGATCGCGTTCCTAACTCCATAATCACCATACGGATCTATTCTCATACTCGGAATCCCAAACGAACATCTATAACTCTAAAATGCCTTCCAACCCATATTTATGAAATTTTTCTGAAATACTAACTTCCACCATATACGCCGAAATGCTCACGGGTTATCAAAAACCAATTTCGGACATACGCCCAAGTTCAAAATCACCATACGAGCATGCTGGAACTTTCAGATCCCAATTCCGAGGTCATTTACTCAATATTCCAATCCTAGTTCATTTCTTCAACTTTAAGCTTTCAAAATGAGAATTTTCATTTAGATTTGACCCCAAACTTGTTGAATTTTAATTCTGACCATACACACAAGTCAATATACTTGAGATGATGTTTTTTATGGCCTCAATCTGCTGAATGACGCACCAGAGCTCAAAACGACCGGTCGGGTCGTTACACTGCTTGGGTAGATGTTATCTTGAAGGCCGTACCTACGGAAGCACGTACTTGGAAATCAATTTCTATCAAGCATGGCTGGAGAGTTAAAACTCATGGTATACATTTAGTATTACTTTTGCATAGAGTAAATTTTCTCTTTTTGTATATCCAATCTTATATCCTTCTTATTATCAGGATTCGCCAATCGTGGGATGTCAGCTGAAGTAGCTACTGCCCTTAGAGCTTCTTCCAATGCTCTCTTGGCTCTAGGGAGGACACAGGATGTTGTAACAAAGTGGAAATCAAATGAAGATGATTCTGATGTTGATGAAGATGATGATACCTCTTTGACAGCTTGTCCTAGGTCTAGGAGGCGTGTGATAGTTTCTGAGGATAATATTCAAGCTTCTCATGCTCGTACCTCCGAGCCCGTTACTATCATATCTGATGAAGAAACTGTTCCAAATGACACTCCTGAATCTACTTAACGCCTTTTCATTGAAGGTTTTGAGGGTGGTAATTTTGGTCCAGAAACCCCTCCTTCAACTTTTGTTTATGTTCCTCATGTTTCTCCTATCACTTCAAGTGCTACTCCTGCTACCATTTCCATTCCTATTTCCTTACCAACCTCATCCCCAGTACATGTTTTAACCTGTTTAAATTCTATTATTTTTACCTCATCTACCGTACCTCCTTCTATAGTTCCATATTCTTCTGTTAGTCATGTGGAAGAAAGTTCCAGCAACAGAAGCATGGCTATGAGGAGCGTGACACTTGAGGTTCTGGCTAACAGAAGTCTTTTGAGGAAATCAGGTGGGCGGTTGTTTGGCTCAAACCCTTAATCGGGGAAGTAGAGAAAAGGAAAATGGACAGTAATAGTTGTTTGACTTTAATGAACGACATAGTTCATAGTACTTTGAAGGTATTTTCCTTTCCACCTCCCTTTTTAGAAAGAAATTTTCCTTTTAATTTCTACTTATATATATACCCCTTTTTTTTACAGGCTAATCTTATAGGTACGAAACTTATGGGAAGAGTTTCTCTTTTGGAAAAGAAAGCACGTGAAGCTGACCGAGCTATTCTTGAAGCTGAAAAGAAAGTTAGGGAAGCTGATATTAAAGCAAACAGTTGGAAAGAGCAACTGAAGAATGGTTAGAAAAAGATAAAGGATTTACAAGAGAACAATCACAATTTGGAGCAACAAAAACAAACTTTAACTTCTGAATTAGACGGAGTCAAAGCTTCTTTCAGCAAGGTGGAGAAGGAAAAAGAGTGCCAAGAATTTTCTTTTTCCGAGAAACTATCAAAGTCAAGTGATGATATTAGAGAACTTAAAGTTCTGTTGAGCAAGAAAGAAGAATACGCGGGAGAGTTAGTACAAAACCTAACTCAGGCTCAGGCTAATTTGCAAGCTTCTTCTGATAAGGCACGTGCCTTAGAAGACTCTCGTGCCTCTCTTGAAGCCACCCTTAATGCCACTTTGAACAAACATTGAAAATGATATCACCTTGTGGAAAAAGGACTATGCTCTTCTCGAGGAGAGTTTTTATTCGGAGGTGAGCTATGCTTTCCTGAATTCTCGCCGTGATGCTTTAATGGAGGCTAGCCAAGAAGATTTTGATTTCCAATCAGAGTTAGCCAAGGTCTTAAAGACCATTGACATGACTCAACAACCACTTCATTTTCCTTCTCCCACAGATGATACCACCATGGCTGGTGATCCCCCCAATGATGGAGCTGCTTCTACTGAAGTTGACAATATTGTAATCCAAGCCCCTGAGGATCAGCCCGTAGAAATCGAAGCTCCCGTGACTCCTACTTCTCTTAACAATACTAGCATCCTAACTGTTACTACTTCCCTAGGAGTTGACTCAGTTCCTATGATTTCTTCAGACAAGGAAGTTATCTCAACAGCTTCAGAAAAACCCACTCCTTCAGGAGCGAGTTGAGAATTTTAGTTTTTGAATTTTGAAGAATTTAATGGAATTAGTCCCCAATTTACATTAATGGGGTTTTTGTAAAGATTTTCTATTTTATAAAGATTTTTTGTTGAATCTTTTTTAAGTTAAGAAGTTTTATAAGTACTCCTTTGAATATTATTCTTGCCTATTTTATTATTTAGGACTTATAGAATAATTTATCATTTTTATTATTTTTGAAAATGCTTTATGATACATCTCATGGAATATCAACATGAGGTTTAAAAAAAGAGAGGGCCCTTTTATGTATATCGATACTTAATGAAGAAGACGTCTCAACTTCATAATGGTGTTATAATACGATGAAAGAGATAGGAAACACATGTTTTTTGTATAAAATAACTTGGACAAGTTTTTATTCATGAACTTGAGCAAGGTTTTGTATAATACATATGTTGTGGTGCGTCTATAACTTCCTCACAACTATTTTTTGTGTAACAAATTTATTAATATAAAATATACAAGGTTTTTCTTTTATTACAACATCTTTTAGTACATAACCATAACCCTATCTTTATATACATAGGTAAAGGATTTGGAAAGTGTTTACAACATTGAAAACTGTTTTATGTAAAGCAACATTGAAAAATATTGTATACGTAGCTATTCACAGCTGAATCTTGATATATGGCACTTTGTAACTGAATTTGGTCAGCTTTTACTTGAACTACCGTATCTCTTTTCCTTTACGGACTCGCGTCTATTTTTCTGCACGAAGCTATATATACAGTATAGTCCCCCAAGTGTTTGAGTGTTGAAGAATGAAGCCTTGAACACTTGGTTATTACTCATATGCTGGTCCTTTTCCTGAAACAGAAAATATGCGGGACTCGAAGGTACAATTTTAGATGAATACTGCCTACCCGTATGTATTTCCATCATATTAATATAATCGTGGGCTTAGAATTTAAGAGTATTCTATTTTGCCATGCAGGTTTTATTTAATCATTTGGAACGGGTTAGGATTTTTGCCTAGCATCTAAAATTGTTAGTAAAATCTTAACAAATTAAAAAAACAATTAAAATGAAGATACCTGAACATGTCCACCTCCTTAAAAGCAATATTTTGTCGAGCACAAAGTCCCCAGTTTTGAAGAACCTGGGATTTTATTGCTTTTGTTCTTTCCTGGATATTACAGTCCCCAGTATTATATGACAAACTTGAGAGTTGTTCTTGGCCATAATCTGGTTTATACCAAGCTCCCGTTCCAAATAGTTTTTTATATGAATCATCATTAAATAAGATTCATGTTCATGTGCTTAGAAATAGAGTTTCAATTTCCTAAATGCCATGATTAAAACTACTTTTTATGATTGTGGATATCATGTCTTAGAATCTAACAAAATATCACTTATATCACACATAGGAGACTGTTTACTCGAACTTAGAGAGTGCTTACCGTAACTTCAGGTAATAGAGTGCTTACTGTAGCTTTCGATAATAATAAATGTATAGTTTTTCACGTACCTTTGGTCCTTCCAAGTTGACCCAATTTCTGAATTTTCTTATTGCTTTATATAATCTGCCTTCCTTACTTTTTATGGTTACACAAGATGGACATCCGATGTTCTCCCTACTATTTCAACATGGGGCCACATAAAACAATCTTCATTAGTTTTTAATAATTCAATTAACTTACCTCTCGTATCTGAACTCAAGTTGGCTCCCACGTGAATTTTTTGTTCAGCCCACTGTTTAAATAGTATCACAGGCTCGAACTCCTTAGTTGATATTTCGATACCTTCTCCCTCCTCAGGTTTTTGAATTATACCAGATTTTGAGTTAAAACCTGACTTTTCTTGATTACCTGAATGTTGATCCGAATTTCCTTCGATGTTGTATATGTCACATGTACTTGATACAACATTAATGCTACGGATATATGATGTTCCCCATGAATTTGGCGGATTCCCCATGGCGTTGGGAATTTCATGACTTGATGAAGGGTTGATGGGACAGCGCCCATATCATGAATCCACAGTCTTCCCATGATTATATTATATGCCATTTCCACATCTACTACCTGAAATTTGGTATTTTTGTCAATACCCTCTACAAAAGTTGTTAGGTTTACCTCTCCTTTAGTTACTATGCTGGAGTTATTGAATCCAGATAAAGTATGCGCCTTTGGAATCATCTTATCCTCCATTTGCATCTCCCGCAACACCCTTAGTAGGATGATATTTGTTGAACTTTTTGGATCAATCAAAACTCTTTTTATTTTAATATCATGTACGAGTAAAGATATTACTAGCGCATCGTTATGAGGGGTGATCATTTCTTTCATGTATGCATCATTATAAGCGATAACTTCATCTTCTAATGTCTGGCGTGTACGTTTCCCAGGCATGATTGGGAGTTTAGAAACTTTGTTGGAAGATGGATATGCTACCTCATAAATACCTTCTCCCCCGCTTATAACATTCACGGTTCTCTTGGGTGACGGGGGTTTTAGTGGTTCTTGTCTATTATTCATGTAGGCCTGCTTTCCTTTCTCACTAAATAACTCAGTGAGATAGCCCTATTTCAATAGATGATCTACTTCACTCTGTAAAAATCGGCATTATGATGTCTTATGCCCATGATCGTTATGAAATTCACACCAATGATCTGGATTGCGTTTGTTTGGATTTGAACTAATCTCCTTCGGCCATCGTACTTTATCCCCCATGCCTCGCAAAACAGCTACAAGCTCATAGGTGGTAACATTGAAATTGTATATACTGAATCTTGCCTTCAAACTTCCATCTTCATCAAATGGCTCCTGCTTATTTCTATCATTTCTAAATCTTGAGAAAGAACTGGATTCCCTGCTCCTTGATTTTTGATCATATCGTTGATTTTCATGTTTCGTTCTTGTGACGACGCGGCCCGTCGTCACGGGAATTACCACCCCGTTATATTGAAATTGTATGTTTTATGCTTTTATATCCGTGTTAAAGTCTATCGGGTGAATTAGGAGTGAATTGGATTGAAAATGAGGCATATAGCCTTTTTTGAAGGAGACTTGAATAAGGAAAGTCAACCCGGAGTTGACTATTTGGTTAGAGGGCTCGGAATCGGATTCTGATGATTCGGTTAGTTCCGGAAGGTGATTTGTGACTTAGGGGAGCAATCGGAATTGAATTTGGAGGCCCGGTGTAGAAATAGGCTTGAATTGGCTAAGGTTGAATTTTGGCGAAATCCGAACGGTAGGTGAGATTTTGATCCGGGGGTCGGAATGGAATTCCGACAGTTGAAGTAGCTCCGTTAGGTGATTTTGGATGTGCCTGCAAAATTTCAGGTCATTCGGACGTCGTTTGGTCGGGTTTTTCATCGAATGTGTAATTCGGAAAGTTTTAAGAAATTTAGGCTTGAATCCGTGTGTAATTGGTGATTTTGATGTTTAGGATGGCGTTTTTATGATTGGAACAAGTTCGTATCGTGTTTTGGGGTATGTTGGTGGTTTTCGTTGGGGTCCCGGGGGCCTCGGGGTGAATCCGGACCATCATCCGGCATTTGGAAGCATGAAATGGTCTGCTGTAAAATGCAGATCACTGGGCATAAAATAAGCCTTCACGTTCGCGAAGGAAGGTTCCGCGTTCGCGAAGGCCAGGTTCAGTAAGGCATCGCATTCGTGAGGGCAATGCCGCGTTCGCGAAGGTTGCGGCCAGTTGGCCATCGCGTCCGCGATGGGTGGGTCGCGTTCGCGTAAGAGGAAAAGTTAAGGCATCGCGGACGCGTGACTTCACGTCGCGTTCGCGTAGAGTAAAAGTCGGGAGGCTGCGGAGTTGATCTTCGCGGACGCGTGAGAGAGTGCCGCGTTCGCGATGAAGAAGAGGAAAAAGGCATCGCGTTCGCGTGAGAGGCGTCGCGAACGCGATGAAGAAAATAGGCTGGCAGAACAGAACCAGTCGCGGGTTTAATACCCAAAAACGCCATTTTTGAGTTCTAGAGAGAGAAACTCACGGGAATTGCTGGTAATTCATCGGGGATTCGTTGGAGGTAAGTTTTGTGGCTTAATTACATCATTTTAACATGAAATCATGGGTTAAATTTCCGTAAATGGAAGATTAAAGGTGGGTTTGAGCCCTAGGCCTAAATTGAAGAAAAACACCGATTTGAGTGGGCAAACGGAGTCCGATTTTGGTAAATTTTATATGCTTAGACTCGTATCGAGATGAGGGTTCCGAATATATGACTTTCGTAATTTTTCGGCAAGCGTACCGAAAGTCGGGTTTTGACAACTTTGGGAATTTTGATGTAAATTGAGTTGTATTGATTGGGTGTCGTCCCATTGGCCTAATTTGTTGTGTTTCTACTGTATTTGATCAGATTCTACGCGTGCGGAGCTTGATTCTCGTGGCAAGGGCATTTCGGAGTAGTCGTCGCGCCGTATTAAGGTGAGTAATAGATGTGGGTGATGACCAGCGGGTTCGAAACCCCGGTATACCACTTTGTGACGCTGTATAGCGGTGAGACACGCACACTCTTGAGAGTGCGGGGTCGATCATGAACCGGAGACTATATATTAGTCCGACCTGTTGATACTGTATTATTGGCTATTCTCGAGCCGTTGAACCTCCTTCTTGGACGGTTGAGTATATTGTGGGCTGTGAGCCAGTTATCGGATCCCGCGAGGATCGTTATCATTGTCTTATCATATAGACATGCTAGTTTACTACTAGTCCGCAGCTATTTTTGTTATTATGCTAATTCCAATCTCTCGAACTTGATATTACTGTTTTCCAACTGAAAAATGATAAAAGAGTTTTCAAAAACTACTTTTGAGCCTGCGAGGCTGTATCTGCATATTAGCTGACTAGTAGCGGATCGGGCTGCGCGCCGCAGCGAGATATATGTTGGATCGGACTGCACGTCACAGGAATATCTCTATGAGATGTGCTTGGGCTGTAGGAGCCCCTCCGAGTCTGAACCCCCACAGTGAGCACGGGTACCCAAAATTGGAGTCGGGCTACGCGCCGTAGCGGTCATATCATGCATTGCATTGCATTTAGCTACATCTCCTAGCTGTTATGCTATTTATTGGTATTTGTTGGTACAGGTACAGTGAATATTGATTCTATGACAGGGTAGCTGATTATAGCTTTACATAGTGCTTTATCGCGGATTTCTTATCTGCGCTGTCTTACCCTTGTTTATTACCACTGAGTCTGGCAGTACTCATTTTACTCCCTGCACCTTGTGTGCAGATCCAGGTACCTCTCAGCAGTGATCCAGTAGCTGTGCGAGGAGACATCCGTGGGATATACGAGGTAGTTGCAGAGTCCGCAGGACCCGATATTCCTTCCTACTGTCTTGATTTCGTATTGACTTTTCTTTCCGCACTTGGTATCTTGTAAACCTTTATACACTCATGTTCAGTAGAGGCTCATGACTCTTGACCCTTTGTCTATGGGAGTTTATGTATTATGGGACTTGGTTCCCCGTTTTCGTTACATGTATCGCTGTTATTTCGTGAATTAATTTGCTTAAATGGGTTAAAGAGAGCTTCTAGCTCCGTGGTCGATATGGATTGGTCAGGCTGGCTTAGCAATGTGCTGGGCGCCATCACGACCGGATTTGGGGTCGTGACAAGTTGGTATCAGAGCCTAGGTTTACTAGGCCTCATGAGTCTTGAGCCGGTTAGTAGAGTCTTGTGGATCGGTACGGGGATGCCTGTACTTATCCTCCGGAGGCTGCGAACCTTTAGGAAAAATTCACATTTCTTGAACTCTGTCGTGCGATCTTGTTGTTCTGAGAACTGAACTTCTATATTCTATTCTCTCGCAGATGGCGAGAACGCGAGCATCGGGACGAAGTGGACGACCTCCATTGCCACCTGTTAGAGGCCGTGGGCGCGGTCGTGCTAGAGGTAGAGGTAGGGCGGCTGAGGCAGTGCCAGCTGACCCGCCCGTTGTACCAGTTCAGGAGCAGCCCCCAGTGGTCGATGCTCCAGCAGCCCCAGTTCAGGGCCAGACTATATCTATTGCTATTAATGGTCTTCAGGAGACTCTTGCTCAAATATTATCGATGTGTTCCGGTTTGGCTCAGGTAGTTTCAGCTACCGCCACCGTAGCGACATCTCAGACTGGGTGGTCACAGACCCCGCAGCTCGCACACCCGACCCGGTTGTTCGGGGACCTCGCACACCGCAGGGCGGTCCTCGCTCGGTGGTTGCACCGGTTATTTCTCCGACCGCACCGGCTCCAGCCTCCAGAGCATATGGTTCGAGGTTATGCCCGACGACGAGCAGCGTCGTCTCGAGAGATTTGGTAGACTTCAGCCACCCCACTTCAGTGGCGTCGAGGGCGAGGATGCCCGTGGTTTCTTGGATAAGTGTCAGAAGATGCCGCGTACGGCTGGTATTCTCGAGTCCAGCAGAGTTTCATTTACTACATTTCGGCTCACCGGTCCCGCATTTGATTGGCGGGAGGAGCTCGAGAGGCGTAGGCCTGCGGGCAGCACCTCTCACACGGCAGCAGGTTCTCACTCTCTTTCTAGAGAAATATGTACCTCGCTCTCGTCGCGAGGAGCTACGTCGCCGGCTCGAGTGGTTGATTCAGGGCGACATGTCCGTGACCCAGTATGAGCTTAGATTCACTCAGTTGGCTAGGCATGCCACATGGATGATCCCCACCGATAGGAAGAGGATCAGGAGGTTCATTGATGGCCTCAACTACTCTATCCGTATTCTTATGAACAGCGAGCGAGTTCTGTCATCATCGTTTGAGCAGGTTGCTGATATGGCACGCTCCATTGAGGCGGATCGTCGCCGAGAGAGAGAGGAGCGGGAGGCCAAGAGGCCTCGTGGTTCTGGTAGTTTCAGTGGTGCTCCGTCCAGAGGGCATTCCCAGCAGAGCAGAGGTCGCTCATCTAGACCTTCTCATTCAGGCCGCCCAGAGTAGAGCGGAGGTTCTTATGGTCGTGGTCGACAGGGGTTTCAGCAGGGTCAGTCATCACTTAGTGCCCTCCCAGCCCAGAGTGCAACACCTACTTCTCCAACACCAAGTGCATGTTATGAGTGTGGTGAGTTTGGCCACATGAGGAGACAGTGCCCTCGACTACGTAGGGGCAGGACTCAGCAGAGGGATCAGCCCTCCTCTTCAACGCCATCTCAGGCTAGTAGAGGTGGAGGTCAGTGTTCTCGTAGTGTCCCCAGAGGCGAGAAGCGATCCAGTGGAGGCCAGACACGATTCTATGCACTTCCTGACAAGCGTGATGCAGTTGCCTCCGATGTAGTGTGTGACAGGTATCATTTCTGTCTGTCACAGAGATGCCTCTGTTCTATTTGATCCAGGGTCCGCATATTCTTACGTGTCCTCTTATTTTGCACATCACTTGGGTGCGACTCGTGGTAGTCTTGATTTACTTGTTCATGTATCCACCCCCGTGGGTGATACGATTGTTGTGGATCATGTCTATAGATCCCGTGTTATATCTATTGGGGGTCTGGAGACCCAGGCAGATTTGTTATTGTTGGGGATGGTGGACTTTGATGTTATATTGGGTATGGACTGGTTGTCTCCGTATCATGCTATATTGGACTGTCATGCTAAGACAGTTACATTGGCCATTCCTGGTATTTCTCAGATCGAGTGGCGGGGTTCGACCGATTTCGTCCCTAGCCGTGT
Organism: Nicotiana noctiflora; assembly: GCA_032618575.1. Lineage (NCBI taxonomy): Eukaryota > Viridiplantae > Streptophyta > Magnoliopsida > Solanales > Solanaceae > Nicotiana > Nicotiana noctiflora. Next base: position 177,019 of record JASVEL010014178.1, read on the forward strand.
CATTTCATTCTTAAAAGCTTAAAAGATGGTTGAAAAGTGGTGTTTATCGTACTTAGCTTTTGTGAGAGATGTGGGAGCTGAGTCTCCTAGCATTGATTCTGTACCTGTTGTGAGGGACTTTCCAGATATATTTCCCTCAGACCTGCCGGGCATGCCGCCGGACAGGGATATTGATTTTGGCATTGACTTGGTGCCGGGCACTCAGCCCATATCCATTCCTCCTTATCGAATGGCACCAGTCGAGTTGAAAGAACTAAAAGAGCAGCTTCAAGAACTTCTGGATAAGGGTTTCATCCGTCCTAGTGTGTCCCCGTGGGGTGCACCGGTATTATTTGTTAACAAGAAAGATGGTTCTATGCGAATGTGTATTGATTATAGGCAATTGAACAAAGTGACAGTGAAGAACAAGTACCCTCTACCGCGCATAGATGATTTGTTTGATCAGTTACAAGGTGCGAGGGTGTTTTCTAAGATCGATCTTCGTTCAGGCTATCATCAGCTTAAGATCAGGGACTCGGATATTATGAAGACTGCATTCAGGACCCGATATGGTCATTATGAGTTTCTTGTGATGTCTTTTGGGCTGACCAACGCCCCAGCAGCATTTATGCATCTGATGAACAGTGTGTTCAGGTCTTATTTGGATTCATTTGTGATTGTGTTCATTGATGACATTCTAGTCTACTCCCGTAGTCAGGAGGAGCATGCTCATCATTTGAGTATTGTGTTGCAGAGATTGAAGGAGGAGAAGCTATATGCTAAATTCTCCAAGTGCGAGTTTTGGCTCGAGTCCGTAGCATTTCGGGGACATGTGGTGTCTCGTGATGGTATTCAGGTTGATCAGAAAAAGATAGAGGCGGTGCAGAGTTGGCCTAGACCGTCCTCAGCTACAGAGATCAGGAGTTTTCTGGTTTGGCGGGATATTATCGCCGGTTTGTTCAGGGATTTTCATCCATTGCTTCTTCATTGACTAAATTGACCCGGAAGGGTGCACCATTCGTGTGGTCGGATGAGTGCGAGGAGAGCTTTCAGAAGCTCAAGACAGCTTTGACCACAGCTCCAGTGTTAGTATTGCCATCAGCTTCAGGTTCATATACCGTTTATTGTGATGCCTCGAGAGTGGGGATATGTTGTGTGTTGATGCAGGAAGGTAAGGTGATTGCTATGCTTCTCGGCAGTTGAAGCCACATGAGAAGAACTATCCTGTTCATGACTTGGAGCTAGCTGCCATTGTTCATGCATTGAAGATTTGGAGGCACTATTTGTATGGTGTGTCTTGTGAAGTGTATACCGACCATCGTAGTCTCCAGCACTTGTTCAAACAGAAAGACCTTAATTTGAGACAGCGGAGATGGCTTGAGTTGCTTAAGGATTATGACATCACTATATTATATCATCCGGGAAAGGCCAATGTGGTGGTCAATGCTTTGAGCCTAAAGGCGGTCAATATGGGGAGCTTGGCATATATTCCAGCCGAAGAGAGGCCATTTGCTTATGATGTTCAGGTGCTAGCCAATCGGCTAGTGAGGTTAGATATTTCAGAGCCCAGCCGGGTATTGGCTTGTGTTGTATCTCGGTCATCTCTATATGATCGTATTCGTGAGCCCAGTATGATGATCTACATTTGGCTGTCCTTAGGGACAGAGTTCAGCATGATGATGCTAGAGATGTCACCATTGATAGTAATGGCGTATTGAGGATGCATGGCCGGATATGTGTGCCCAATGTTCATGGCCTTCGTGAGTTGATTCTGGAAGAGGCCCATAGCTCGCGGTATTCTATCCATCCAGGAGCCGCTAAGATGTATCAAGATTTGAAACAACACTATTGGTGGAGAAAGATGAAAATGGACATTGTCAGACATGTAGCACGGTGCCTCAACTGTCAGCAGGTTAAGTACGAGCACCAGAGGCCCGGTGGTGTATTTCAACGCATTGTTATTCCCGAGTGGAAATGGGAGAGAGTCACTATGGATTTTGTTACTGGACTCCCTCGGAAGGCGAGGAAGTTTGATTCTGTATGGGTGATTGTGGATAGACTTGACCAAGTCAGCTCACTTCATTCCGGTTAGTACTACCTACTCATCGGAGCGGTTGGCGGCGATCTTTATTCGAGAGATTGTTCGGTTGCATGGGGTCCCGGTGTCTATCATATCCGACAGGGGTACTCAGTTCACTTCTCCGCTTTGGAGAGCATTTCAGCGAGAGATGGGTACGCGTGTTGAGTTGAGTACAACATTTCACCCCCAGGACAGACGGGCAGTCTGAGCGCACTATTCGGATCTTGGAGGATATGTTGCGAGCTTGTGTGATTGATTTTGGTGGTTCGTGGGATGAGTTCCTACCACTTGCCGAGTTTGCCCACAACAACAGTTATCAGTCGAGTATTCGAATGGCCCCGTATGAGGCATTGTATGGCAGTGCGGTGTAGATCCCCGTGGGATGGTTTGAGCCTCGGCGAGGTTAGATTGATAGGGACCGAGTTAGTCCGGGATGCTCGGATAGAGCAAAGTTGATCCGGAGAGGCTCGTACGGCACAGTCTCGTCGGAAGAGTTATGCGGACCGTAGAGTTCGAGAGTTGTCTTTCATGGTCGGTGACAGAGTATTGTTGAAGATCTCACCTATGAAGGGTGTCGTGAGGTTTGGGAAGAAAGGAAAGTTGAGTCCCAGGCACATTGGTCCTTTTGAGATACTTAGGAGAGTTGGAGAGGTGGCATATGAGTTGGCCTTGCCGCCCAGCTTATCCAGCGTTCATCCAGTATTCCATGTGTCTATGCTCCGGAAGTACATTGGAGATCCGTCTCATGTATTAGATTTCAGCACCATTCGGCTTGATGGTGATCTATCCTATGATGTGGAGCCTATTGCCATTTTGGGACGTCAGGTGAGAAAATTGAGGTCTAAGGAGATTGCATCGGTTAAGGTTCAGTGGAGAGGTCGACCCGTGGAGGAGGCCACTTGGGAGATCGAGCGGGAGATGCGGAGCGGATATCCTCACTTGTTTGAGACTTCAGGTATGTTTCTTGACCCGCTCGAGGACGAGCGTTTGCTTAAGAGGGGGAGAATGTGACGACCCGGCCCGTCGTCACGGGAATTACCACCCCGTTATGTTGAAATTGTATGTTTTATGCTTTTATATCTGTGTTAAAGTCTATCGGGTGAATTAGGAGTGAATTGGATTGAAAATGAGGCATATATCCTTTTTGAAGGAGACTTGAATAAGGAAAGTCAACCCGGAGTTGACTATTTGGTTAGAGGGCTCGGAATCGGATTCTGATGATTCGGTTAGTTCCGGGAGGTGATTTGTGACTTAGGGGAGCGATCGGAATTGAATTTGGAGGCCGGTGTAGAAATAGGCTTGAATTGGCTAAGGTTGAATTTTGGCAAAATCCGAACGGTAGGTGAGATTTTGATCCGGAGGTCGGAATGGAATTCCGACAGTTGCAGTAGCTCCGTTAGGTGATTTTGGATGTGCCTGCAAAATTTCAGGTCATTCGGACGTCGTTTGGTCGGGTTTTTCATCGAATGTGTAATTCGGAAAGTTTTAAGAAATTTAGGCTTGAATCCGTGTGTAATTGGTGATTTTGATGTTTAGGATGGTGTTTTTATGATTGGAACAAGTTCGTATCGTGTTTTGGGGTATGTTGGTGGTTTTCGTTGGGGTCCCGAGGGCCTCGGGGTGAATCCGGATCATCATCCGGCATTTGGAAGCATGAAATGGTCTGCTGTAATCTGCAGATCACTGGGCATAAAATAAGCCTTCGCGTTCACGAAGGAAGGTTCCGCGTTCGCGAAGGCCAGGTTCAGTAGGGCATCGCGTTCGCGAGGGCAATGCCGCGTTCGCGAAGGTTGGGGCCAGTTGGCCATCGCGTTCGCGATGGGTGGGTCGCGTTCGCGTAAGAGGAAAAGGTAAGGCATCGCGGACGCGTGACTTCACGTCGCGTTCGCGTAGAGTAAAAGTCAGGAGGCTGCGGAGTTGATCTTCGCGGACGCGTGAGAGTGTGCCGCGTTCGCGATGAAGAAGAGGAAAAAGGCATCGCGTTCGCGTGAGAGGCGTCGCGAACGCGATGAAGAAAAGAGGCTGGCAGTAGTTCAGAACAGAACCAGTCGCGGGTTTAATACCCAAAAATGCCATTTTTGAGTTCTAGAGAGAGAAACTCACGGGAATTGTTGGTAATTCATCGGGGATTCGTTGGAGGTAAGTTTTGTGGCTTAATTACATCATTTTAACATGAAATCATGGGTTAAATTTCTGTAAATGGAAGATTAAAGGTGGGTTTGAGCCCTAGGCCTAAATTGAAGAAAAACACCGATTTGAGTGGGCAAATGGAGTCCGATTTTGGTAAATTTTATATGCTTAGACTCGTATCGAGATGAGGGTTCCGAATATATGACTTTCGTAATTTTTCGGCAAGCGTACCGAAAGTCGGGTTTTGACAACTTTGGGAATTTTGATGTAAATTGAGTTGTATTGATTGGGTGTCGTCCCATTGGCCTAATTTGTTGTGTTTCTACTGTATTTGATCGGATTCTACGCGTGCGGAGCTTGATTCTCGTGGCAAGGTCATTGTGGAGTAGTCGTCGCGCCGTATTGAGGTGAGTAATAGATGTGGGTGATGACCAGCGGGTTCGAAACCCCGGTATACCACTTTGTGACGCTGTATAGCGGCGAGACACGCACACTCTTGAGAGTGCGGGGTCGATCATGAATTGGAGACTATATATTAGTCCGACCTGTTGAATCTGTATTATTGGCTATTCTCGAGCCGTTGAACCCCCTTCTTGGGCGGTTGAGTATACATGTGGGTCGTGAGCCGGTTATTGGATCCCGCGAGGATCGTTATCATTGTCTTATCATATAGACATGCTAGTTTACTACTAGTCCGCAACTATTTTTGTTATTATGCTAATTCCAATCTACTGGAACTTGATATTATTGTTTTCCAACTGAAAAATGATAAAAGAGTTTTCAAAAAACTACTTTTGAGCCTGCGAGGCTGTATCTGCATATTAGCCGACTAGTAGTGGATCGGGCTGCGCGCCGCAGCGAGATATATGTTGGATCGGACTCCACGCCGCAGGAATATCTCTATGAGATGTGCTTGGGCTGTAGGAGCCCCTCCGAGAGTCTGAACCCCCACAGTGAGCACGGGTACCCAAAATTGGAGTCGGGCTACGCGCCGTAGTGGTCATATCATGCATTGCATTGCATTTAGCTACATCCTGCTAGCTCTTATGCTATTTATTGGTAATTGTTGGTACAGGTACAGTGAATATTGATTCTGTGACGGGGTAGCCGATTATAGCTTTACATAGTGCTTTATTGCGGATTTCTTATCTGTACCTGTCTTACCCTTGTTTATTACCACCGAGTCCGGCGTACTCATTTTACTCCTCGCACCTCGTGTGCGGATCCGTACCTCTCGGCGAGTGATCCGATGAGTCGTGCGAGGCGACATCTCGTGGGATATACGAGGTAGGCCGCGAGTCCGCAGGACCCGATATTCCTTCTACTTGTCTTGATTTTGTATTGACTTTTCTTTCCGCACTTGGTATCTTGTAAACCTTTATACACTCATGTTCGGTAGAGGCTCATGACTCTTGACCCTTGGTCTATGGGAGTTGATGTATTATGGGACTTGGTTCCCGTTTTCGTTACATGTATCGCTGTTATTTCGTGAATTAATTTGCTTAAATGGGTTAAAGAGAGCTTATAGCTCCGTGGTTGATATGGATTGGTCAGGCTGGCTTAGCAATGTGTAGGGCGCCATCACGACCGGATTTGGGATCGTGACAGTTCTTGAATCTTTTTCTGAAGGGCCTAAATATGGATCGTATCTATTCTTACTTGATCTCTTTTTGGTTTCAGACCTCCTGGATCTGCTCCTTTCATCATGGGAATGTTGGAGTACGGTATCTTCTTCAATTCTGAGTTTTGTGCTATACCTGTTATAAACATCATCCCATGTAGTTGCAAGAAATTCACGAAGGCTTTCTTTAAGCTTTCTTGTGGCCTCCGAGCTTTTGTCGTTCAAATTACTTGCTAAAGCTATTGCAGCCCAATTATCTGGTACCTGAGTTAAACTCATTCGTTCACGTTGAAACCTATCAACGAAATCTCTGAGTAACTCCGTGTCTGATTGTTTAATTTTGAAAGTGTCATCCATTCTTTTTTCAACCTTTTGTGATCCTAAGTGCGCTTTTATAAAGGAATCTGCAAGTTCAGCAAAAGAATTAATAGAATTTTCAAGTAAGAGAGAATACCAGGTTAGTGCTCCCTTTGTAAGTGTTTCTCCAAATTTTTTGACCAATACGGACTCAATTTCTTGCTTGGTTAAATCATTCCCTTTAATGCCCGTAGTAAATGCCATCACATGATCTCGAGGGTCGGCTGTACCGTCATATTTTGAAATATCAGGCATTTTAAACTTCTTTGTAATAGGAAGAGGAGCTGCACTTGGTTTCTAAGGTTGTTGAGAATATTTATCCGCATCAATCCCTTTGATTATTGGAGGAACTCCCGGTATTTTCTCAATTCGTTCGCTTTGTTCCTTGAGTTGTGCCTGCAAGGTTAGTACCATATTTTGTAAATAAGAGTTATTTGCATTACCTGTATCCATTTCTCATGGTCCACTGGGGGATCCTTCGTTTGTGTTATCGAGACCAGAACGAGGATTCTCTAGTGTATTGTTATTGGGGGTAGGAGTGAGTGGTGAAGAAGGCAACCGGCTAACTAAAGTTTGGAGAGCTGGATTAACTCGTGCATCAATTATCCTCTAAAGAGCTTGTTCTGGCCCTTCAAAGTGTTCTGGCTGCTCTTGTTCGTCAGCATGTGGTATAGGCACATGAGTACCCTCACGAGACTGGCGTGGAGAGGCTTGAGGGGAAGGAACTAAGTTATCATTGTTCAAATCCCCTTGAGCGTGAGGGATCTGGTTTTTAACAACATTGTTGTTGTTGTTGTTTGACGTGATGTTAGCCATAAGTAAAGTGTGTAAGCTTAGAAAGAATAGATTATCAGATTCCCGGTAACGGAACCAATTTGTTTAACCAAAATATGCAATTTCGATTAAAACTAGAAAATAATAGAGAAATCAGGTTACTGATAATCAAGAGACCGAAAAGTGTAATAGGCTTTCAAAAATAAGACTGAACAGTAAAGAAAAATTGTATTTCAGTAGGCTTTCAATAGTTGATCGTGTCCACAAATGGTACAACTTCCTCCTTTTATAGCTCACCCTAGGTAGAAGAATGAAACCTAGGCTTTAATGACATAATTATGAGTAATGAATGATATTAAATAGGTCGTCACACAATCATTCTTATTAAATGTCAATTCTTCAATGTATCAGGTACTTAATGATTGAATTTCGAATTCTTTCTGCCTCCAAATCCATGCTTTAAATGCTTTTTGATTCGTTGCCCTTGAATGTCTTGAATTGATACGGAACTCGTATCTATTTGCTCTTTGTATCCTTTGTCTTTCAGAATTACATTCCAACCCGCTCTAAATAGGTACGGGACTCGTAGTTGAATTACGTCCCGTGTCTAATTTGTCTTATCGCATCTATTATTTATTTATTGTCTTTTTGAATAATAACCTTTTAACCATTTCACGTGTCATGCCACATCACTCTTGATAAAAATTCAATTTTTCCCAATACAAGGAGGGATTAGTATGGCTATCTTAGAGAAGAAACAACAGACAATCAATTGGAGAGATCATGAGGTTCCTCTTTGCAACAGCGGTGTACCACATTTGGGCATAAAAAAATAGCAGAAGGTTCCAACAAACCACTCGAGATAGCGGTGATAGAATCAGACAAATGATCCTACAAGTGCACATTGCGGGACAAAGAAAAAATAAATGGAAACAAGTACTAGAAAGACTAGATAGTTACCCCACCTGATTGTGTAATAGGATTAACTATAGCAGTAGTATACATTGATAGCTGATAGCTAATTAGCCTACATTAGCTACTATACGGCCAATAAATAGTCCATAGCTATTCTCTTGGGTATTGTTAAAAGACCTCTCTTTAGAATCCAAATAGCAGGTGGTGTATATATTTGATACTTGGTTAATAAAATTTACTCTTTAACCAAAAAAAACAATGATGAATTTTCACTATATGTGTGTGTGTGATGGGGGGGGGGGGGGGGGGGAGGAATTTGTAATCACAAGCAAATCAGTAGTAATTAACAGATTTGCTAATAAGCAGAGGATGATTTTTGTATTCACAAAGAAAATAACTCGCATTTAATAAATATTTGGAAAAAATTAAACTTATATTTTGGTAGTCAGCATCCTTAAACTTGTAAGTTATTAATTATTTGTTTTGTCTTGATGTGTCAATAAGATTGGGGACCTAAAGCCAAATTTCAAAGAGATTCCCTAGATAAGAATATCAACGACAAGTTTTTAATGAAAAAGTATAAAAGGTAGAATAATAAAATCGGCTCAAGAATTTGATAAGTTGATATACAACAACATACCCAGGTAAAACCCACAAAGTGGGATCTGAAAAGGTAGATATACGCAGACCTTACATCTACCATAAAATATAGATAGATTTCTGAAAGACCCTCATATCAAGAGGAAGCATGGCGAAACAAAAAGGTCAGATAGGGACAAACAATTCAATGCATTATAAAAATGAACAACAAAAGCGAATAAATCATAATAAAGTAGTCTAAAAAGGAGTAGTAACTATCATTGATAAATAAGATAATCGAAGTACAAGAAATAACATATAGTAGCAGAATCAAAGGGTAAGAAACTATAGAGAAAGATAAGTTGATATATAAGGTGTCGATTGCGAGACTTTTCAATATTGAGAATAAGAATAATAAAAGAGATAATGGAAATGGTAAATATATAAATAATAATATGGACCTGTATTAGTTGTTAGGATATAAATGAGGCAAAAATATAACTACCCCACCCATGTAAGGAAATAATTCATTAAAAATTATCTATTCTCTAATTATTACAACGATCCTCACATTAAAGTTATTGTATTTTCGCTCCAAAAATTCTTTCTAAATTAAATAAAGTTGTATCATCCAAATACATTGCAGCGTCTTCTCCGGAATACGCCACCATTAATGGAACATATGGTCTTTTTGGAAGCTCATAGTGCGTCTTGAAGTAGTGAAAAAACCAACCATATTTTCTCCCTATTAATAAAGGAGAATAAGCACACACCAGGTCAACATGCTTGCCTGGCCATATTGAGGGTACAATTGTCATTATACTCAGCCTTATATAAAATAAGCACACACCTACCTGCGTATAATTGTCTTTGAGCGAGCAAAAGATTAACATCAAAGGATAGTGTTGTGTCACATTCTGAGAGAAGAACATGTGCTACTTTGGATTTTGGGTGAACGGTGAACAATCGAAAGTTTTAGGATTTTTCTACTGAAAGCTTTGATTCAACTCACACACTCTTTCATCTCTCTATTTTCTTCGTGCTTCTTCAACTTTATCACAGTTGCTGATTTACTTTTTATCTTGGTGAGTTCAGTTCATGCTGTATTATTTCAATTTTTCTTCTTCTGATTTTGTCATAGTTGTTGACGGAGATTTCTTTGATTTACTGCTGTATTATTTCGATTTTTCTTCTTCTGATTTTGTCATAATTGTTGACGAAGGTAACAGTTATTCTGATAATTTCAATGTTATTTTGGGGAATAAATTTTTCCTTTGATTTATTGCTGTATTATTTCGATTTTTCTTCTTTTGATTTTGTCATAGTTGTTTACGGAGGTAACAATTATTCTAATAATTTCAATGTTATTTTTAATAATAGAAGATCGATTTGGTTTCCACAGAAAAAATGTTAACATCACGCCCCTTCAAAAGTATCACTGTGTTGAAAAAATACATTTGCTTTCATCTTCTATCTGATCCCTACACAGTACTTGCATTTTGTGGGCAAATAAAGCTTCAATTTTCCTTCCATATTTTTTCAAATCATTATTGTAAAAAGTTCCTTACATATTATCCAGAGCAGTGCAAGAAAATATCTATATTACTATATATATTATTTTGTTTGGTGGGTTGATTTCTGGGGAAAAAAAGATCTTGCCCTTTTTTTCGTTTTCTTGCACAATTTCCTTTTATAGTGCATAAATTTTCATATTATCCAAAATAGTGCAAGAAAAGTTGCATTACACAATTGTGGCTTGGAGGGTTTTAGTTTTATTTTAGAGTTAATTGCCTTGGAATTTAGTTAAAGTAGGAAAAAGAAAGTGAAAAAGGCCATTTCTCTTGGCTTTGATGGAGCTCTGAAGTAGCAGAAGAGTATGATCTTTTTTTGGCTTTCATGACTTTAAGTGTTTTATGACTTTGTCAAATGTTTTTATTATAAGAAAGAATGGGTTTTTATTAAGTCTTAATGTTAGGGGGATTATGTTCATGAAAGGGTTAGCTTTTATGAATTCAAAGTGCTTTTATTAACATAATATGTGCATAAAAAGGGTTATTTTTTATGAATTTAAAGTGCTTTTATTTCATTAGAGAATGGTGTTTTATTAACTATTGATATTAGGAGGAAACTTTGTATCCGTTCCTTTATTTTGTCATGTTGTTTCATGAAGTGTTCATCATGTGGGGTTTTACCTTTACTTAATTCCAGTTGAGAAGTAAGTAGTTTTCTGAATGCGTATGAGCTTTCATGTCTTTCTTAAGTTCTGGATTGTGTTTATCTTTTGTGAATTGTGACTGTTAAAAAGATCCTTTTTTCCTTCATATACCCAGTTAGTATAAAGTAAGTTATCATCGAAATAGCCTTCTGTAAAGTTAGGTGATATTGCTTAGTCAATCAAAATGTCATTCCAATATTTGAACATAATACATTTCCTTATCAAAAACAGTAAGGCCAAGATGTTGATTATTCTACCTTTACATATTTCAGTCAGAAGAAACTGCACATTTTGACTTTTTAGACAGGCATTTCCAGTTGATCTTTTGGTGAAATGTGTCTTGATGGTCTTGATAGTGGAGCAACAACTTTGTCATGAACTGGCTTACCTATGTTTTGTTAAGGTTCCAACCCCTGGAAGCTTAAATATTTTGTTAAGGTCCAGAGTGATAAAAAATTTGCATTAAGGAGACTTACCTGTACCTTTTCTTAAAAAAATCTAACTCAAATATAATTTTGTAATAAGTTAATGTTTAATCCTGTCAAAGTTCGTTTTCCAGTTTGGGACTCAGTTGCTTATAACCTGCTTGTGGAAATTGATAGCAATATTGCTAGGTCTCTCTGAAAATGTCAGTTCATTTTATTTTTCCTTGTGCAAATTAAAAGATGTGATTGAGAATGAATATGCTTCTAAAGCAAACAACACACAATATGATCGTCTTATCCTAACATGCTATATATCTATTGTGAAGTCACTGCTTACATAATAAGGTAGAATTAACGTGATTGTAAATTTTTGCCTCTTCTTCTCATAACCATTATGCAGATGGAAGGAGAGTCAAAAAGAGCCACAAATCTATGTCTTATCTTTTACTTGACTGTTCTCGCATGGTGCGTTATCTATGCAATTTATCGTTTGCCTGTGTCTTGGGTTTACACTTTACACAAATTGACTACTACTGCCTATAGGTGCTCCCCGAACAGCTGGTATACAGAGATAAAATATGTTACAAAAAGTATACAATGCAATAACATGATAATTGCTCTGTCATAGCTTAAAGCCCCATAAAAACATAAGAAAGCTCACTCTTTTGACGAATGTGAATTATCTACTATTTTCTTCAGTTGGAGATGTGATTATACGAAATAAATGTGCGTACTGCTGTATTATTATTGCATCCTATTTATTTTTTGGTATGTTATCGCTCATCTGAAATGTGCTGCTGTAAGCTTTAGTATTACTAATATTGTGTATTAGTATTGATTATGATAAATGCTATAAATTGATGGAGCCAAAATATATTCTGCTACAATTACTCGGCTTGTGGAAATGGCACACACTCATTGATTTCATGTTAACTTATGGATTAAACATTTATCATGTGCACTACAATTATATTTGTAATTTCATTAATCTTTTATATCTTTTCTGAACATTTCATGAAGAGCGTGCGATTTAAAATTTCTACAGGTAAGAAAAGAGAAACTTCAACTTGCGTAACTGATGGAATCTAGGAATACAAACAAATGTTCATATGCAGAAAAAAGAAAGACTGCAATGCAACTTAAACGGCGTGATACGTATAACCAAATTTCTTCTCATAGAAGGGAAGCATTGTTACTATCACGACGTATGAGAAAACAAGATTCTGGAAAACATAGGCTTCTTGAAGATCCCATTGTTGGTGGCTTAGAACAGGGAACACCATATTGGTACGAGGGAGGATTTCCAAAACAAACTGCTCTTACCATACGAGAAAATGCTGGCCTACTTCAAAAAGGTTATATTTTTTAGCCATTTTTAGCTCCCATATACTGTTAATGTACTGCTGCACATTTACTTTTCTATAAGATCATACGCAATTCTTGATCACATCTAACGGTGTTCCAGATAAACATAAAAGAGCAGAAAAATCAACAAGCATGCATATCTAGCACCACTAAGATCCATCACTACGTAGACACTACAATCAATAGTAAAGTTCCAACGGTAAAAACACTACATGGGAAAGATTTCGGTCTGTAACCAATGCTATACAAGCTGACAGATACTGGCACAGAATTGCAGCAAAATTGAACATGAGTACTAGCATGATTAAACCCCTATAATTCCAAAAAAAAAAAGGCAAACTTGGGAATTAGTAGAGAACCAACCTGCTAAGCTCAAGTTTGAGATATACAATATTTTGTGCTCTTTATCGCTTTGTTTAGTGCCTATTAACGCTTTATTGTACACCTTTAAACATCTCGCCTACTCTCTTTAGCAGCTACCGCCCATCAACTTTGTGTAACTACATCAAGGGATAATCTAGAAAAAGGGAAGAATACTTGCAATCGCTCCACGATTGATGAAACAGGTAATGTTTGTATGATTGTGCTATCGATTTTGTTGCCTCTTTGACCTTTATGTTTCTACACAAGTTATTACTGCAGTGGTCATTAATTGTGAGGTTTTAACAACAACTGATGCGGTTCAAAAAGACCAGGGAACACCATCTTGGTACAAGGGAGGATTTCCAAAACAAACTGCTCTTACCATACGAGAACCTGCTGGCCTACTTCAAAAAGGTTATATTTTTTAGTCATTTTTAGTGTTAATGTACTGTTGCGCATTTATTTTTCTAGAAGTATGACCACTTATTTGTCTTAATTGAATTAAATGAAATATACAATAATTTGTGCTCTTTAGCGCTTTGTTTAGTGCCTATTAATTCTTTATTGTATACCTTTAAACATCTCGCCTACTTTGTCTAGCAGCTACCACCCATCAACTTTATGTAACTACATCAAGGGATAATCTGCATAAAGAGAAGAATATTTGCAATCGCTCTACAATTCATGAAACAGGTAATGTTAGTCTTTATATTACATTTTTCAATTTGCATATTATTTTTACATTTTTGTATTTACACATTTAGAACTCAAATGTATGATCGTGCTGCCGATTTTGTTGTCTATGTGACCTTTATGTTTACACACAAGTTGTTACTGTAGTGGTCATTAACTGTAAGGTTTAAACAACAGCTGATGCAGTTCAGAAAGAAAAAAACATGCTTCATCCTACCAGTATTTTTGAAAAAGGTAGGGTTGTGAATCTATACTGATCATTTATGTTTTTACGTTTACTATGCGCGAATATGTAACCAAAAATTTTCTTCAATCAGGCTCAACATCAAGAATTGCATATGAATCATGTACTTCAACCTCTAAAACAATTACAACTAAAGGTTCGTATAACCATGATCCTTGGTTGGTTTTGTCATTTCTTGCATTTCTGTTCCTTAAAGTTATTTAAATATGCAGGCCGCATAAAGAATAAGAAAACTACGACAAACATTAAGCAACTACGTTCTGATTATGTTCTGTTAAAAAAGGTTCCAAATTGTAAATTTTGTCGTGCGAAAAAATTTGAGTATGAACCCCCTGGATTTTGCTGTAACAATGGTACAGTCAGGTTAATCTCCCATCAAATGCCAGCTGAATTGAGAAATTTATATTTAGGAAACAACGCAGAATCCAAGCACTTCCGAACATACATTAGAACATATAATAATCTGTTTGCCTTTACGTCACTTGGTGTCAGTTATGACAAAGATTTAGCCAAAAGAAATCGCGGTATTTATACATTCAGAGTTCAAGGACAGATGTATCACTTCATAGATGATTTATATATTAAAGAAAGAGGGCCAAAAAATTTGCAACTCTACTTTTATGATAAAGCAAATGAACTTGGAAATAGAATGGCTTGTTCAAATAAATTAAATGAATCGATAGTGAAGAAACTGATGGACATACTAAAGGCTAATCCATACTCAATGTTTTTGCGATCCTTAACTGATATACCAAACTTGCAAAATTTTTACATTGCACTAAAATGTGACGCTGGATTGGATCAACGTGTATATAATGTGCCTACTACTACTGAAATTGCAGCAGTATGGGTTGATGAAAATGATGGTCCTACTACTCATGCACCTCATCTTCAAATTTATACTCACAGTGATAGGACACAAAGAGTAAACTATTACTTCGGCTGCTATGACCCTTTACAGTACCCCTTGTTATTTCCATATGGTCAAGGTGGGTGGCATTGTGGTATTAAGAAATTTCCAAGAGCAAATAATATTCCTAGAAACCGCACTCTTCTTGAACTTGAACAACTGCCGAATATAAAAATTTTTACATCCGTTGATGGATATCATGATATGGAAGCTCAAAATTTACAAAAAGCAAAATGCAAAAGAGATACAGTTTTAGTTCGTGAATATTACTGTTATAAACTTCAAATAAGGAACAATGATGAAGATGAAATTTTGCATACAGGAAGATTATTGCAGCAATATTCAGTAGATGAATATATAAAATTAGAGACACAAAGGTTGGACTTTGTTTCTTTCAATCAAAATTTGTTCAGAATGGGTATACTGCAAGGACTTCTTGATATTTTAAGACTGGGCGAACGAGATGCTTCCAATGTTGGAAAACAAACATTTCTTCCAAATTCTTTTATAGGAGGTCCTAGAGATATGCGTCAATGTTATATGGATGCTATTGCATTGGTGCAACGTTTTGGAAAACCTGATTTGTTTATAACTATGACATGTAATCCATCTTGGACGGAAATAAAAGAACATCTACGGTCAACAGATGAGGCTCAAAATAGACCTGATTTGATTACTCGAGTGTTCAGGGCTAAAATAGAAGAGCTCAAGACAGATATATTAAAACGAAATATCTTTGGAAAAGTTGTTGCTTTTATGTACACTGTGGAGTTTCAGAAACGAGGTTTACCCCATGCTCATTTCCTTATTATACTAGGTGATGAACACAAACTGTTAACATCAGAAGCATACGATGATATAATTAGAGCAGAATTACCGGATGACAAAGCAGAACCAGATTTGCGTAAGCTTGTCATTAAACATATGATGCATGGTCCTTGCGGTAACTTAGATCCAACAAATTCTTGTATGAAGAAAAAAAGGTTACTGCAAGTTCAAATATCCAAAAATGTTTGCTGATCAAACATTGAAAGGAAACGATTCTTACCCGGTCTACAGAAGACGAAATACAGGCGAAGTTGTGAAAGTAAGAGAGCAATATTTAGATAATTCCTGGGTTGTTCCATACAATCCGTATTTGCTTGGTAAATTTAACTGCCACATAAATGTTGAAGTTTGCTCCGATATCAAAGTTGTAAAATATCTCTACAAATATATTTGTAAAGGACATGACAAAATTGCATTTTCTGTACAAAATAATGATACAAACATAGAGATAGATGAAGTAAAAGAATATCGATCTGCTAGATGGGTATCGCCTCCGGAAGCTGTATGGCGTCTTTTTGGTTTTCCTATAAGTGAAATGTCTCCCAGCGTTTATCGTCTTCAGCTACATCTTGAAGGTCAACAATTTGTTTCATTTAAGAGCAATACGGATATACAAACAATTGTGAATAATCCGATGATCCAAAAAACAATGCTAACAGAATTCTTCTTCATGAACGACACTGATGAAGATGCTAAAGAGCTCAATTTACTATATAAAGAATTTCCTGAATACTTTGTGTGGTCGTCCAGTGACAAATTTTGGGCACGCAGACAAAAACGTTGTGCTATTGGACGTATTGTGACATGCCATCCAACAGAAGGAGAACGATATTATCTTAGATTACTACTAATGCATGTGCGAGGACCTACGTCATATAAACATCTTTTGACAGTAGATGGAGAGCCTTGTAGTACTTTTAGAGAGTCTGTAGAGAAAAGAGGATTGTTACACTGTGATAACAACTTGATAGAGTGTATGTCTGAAGCCGCAAGTTACCAAATGCCATATAGTTTAAGGCATTTATTTGCTACATTATTGGTATATTGTGGTCCCGCTAACCCTAGAAAATTATGGGAGCAATTTGAGGAATCAATGACCGAAGACTACAAAGTGTTGCAAATTACTAAAAGTAGTGAAATCCGGTATCAAGCTTTGAATCATATCAACGACATTCTACATTCTATGGGTCATGATATAAATGAGTATGAACTCATCCCAGAAACTATTAGGCCTTCTCTCGCAGCAAAAGAGGCAAAAGAGATTCATTTTGAAAGGTCTATTACTGTCACTGAAGACGACGTGTTGTTACATAGGAAATTAAACAAAAATCAACTCATTGCATATAATATGATTACTGAAAGGATATTTTCGAACAAAGCGGGTGCCTTTTTCGTGGATGGTCCAGGAGGAACAGGGAAAACTTTTTTATACCGTGCTTTATTAGCAACTATACGATCTATGGGATATATAGCTTTGGCAACAGCTACCTCTGGTGTTGCTGCATCTATTCTTCCAGGGGGACGTACTGCACATTCGCGTTACAAAATTCCTATTGACATTGATGAAAATTCCAGTTGTAACATTAGCAAAGAAAGCTCACTTGCAGGTTTAATACGCGATGCATAATTGATTGTATGGGATGAGGTATCTATGGCCAAAAAGAAAATGTTGGAAGTTTTTGATCTACTATTAAAAGATCTAATGAATACAAATGCATTATTTGGCGGAAAAGTTGTAGTTTTGGGAGGTGATTTCAGACAAACTCTTCCTGTTGTGCGATATGGAAAAAAAGAAGATTTCATTAGCGAAAGTTTGTTATATTCTACCATTTGGAATGAACTTGAAAAATTAAAACTATCTGAAAATATGAGAGCAAAAACAGATCCTGCATTTTGTGATTATTTGCTAAGAATTGGAAATGGACAAGAACAAGTAAATTCAGTGAACAAGATTGAAATTTCAGATTCATTGATTATTCCTTACACAACCGAAAAAGAATCTCTAGATAAATTATTCACAGCTACATATTCAAATTTGGATTCATTATACTCTAATTCATCCCGTATAGATTCCCGTGTGATCTTAACAACAAAAAATGATTTTGTCGATGAAATTAATGACATGCTTATTGATCGGTTCACTGGAAAATCAAAAACATATATTGGCACCGATGAAGCGATTGAATTTAATAGCCAAACACAATTCGAAGATCTACTACACACTTTAAATCCTCCTGGTTTGCCCCCTTATAAATTATGTTTGAAAGAAAATTGTCCAATTATATTATTGCGAAATTTAAATCCATGTGAAGGTTTATGTAATGGCACGCGATTGACTTGCTGTGATTTTAAAAGTCATGTTATCAGTGCTAAGATTACAACATGTGATTTCAAGAATATGCATGTGTTTATACCGAGAATACCATTATTATCATCACAAGATGAAAAGATGCCAGTTCAATTTAAAAGAACGCAATTTCCTGTTAGACTATGTTTTGCTATGACAATAAATAAAGCACCAGGACAAACTTTAGATTTTGTTGGAATTTATTTACGAGAACCTGTATTTTCACATGGTCAGCTATACGCTGCCTTGTCGAGAGCAAAAAGTTCAAATTGTGTAAAATTGTTGATCCGACCATCAACGTCAACTAGCCATGACGATCATTCTACATCTAATATTGTTTATGATGAAATCATTAAAAAGGCAGCTGCTTGATATCTTCGATATACTTTATTTTCACAGGTACTTTGTTGTTGCCCTGTGCACCCATTTTTTTGACATGCTTTTATGCTCTCTGACTGCAGTTGCTCCATCTACCTTTGAGAAAAGCACGTATTACTTTGGATTTTGGGTGAATAGTGAACAATCAAAGATTCTAGCATATGAGAAAAATTATACTTCCATACTCTTTCCTTTTCTTGCTTTGTTTCTGTGCTAATTAAATATATTTTAGCTGATAAGTTAATTTCAATGTTGTTGTTCTCTATTTGATAGACACTAAAATTAAGGAAGACACTCCCACCCTCGATGATATCGATATATCATGTATTTCAGATATGAATTTGGAATACCAGCTTGCTGATTCAAATGGAAAAAATTGTGAATGATATATTCAAATCGTCTTATGCAGGTAACTCATCTGTTTATGATGTTCTGCGATCAGACAATCACAATTGTGTGCCATTTAATGACATATCAACCTATTAACAGCTCGAGGCGTTCAAAAAGAAGTTTGGACATCAAACTTCTGTCACAAAAGGAATGATTAAAATACCACATAACATTTGGTTTGCAAAACCAAGACGTGGTAAAATAACAATCAACTGATCTGAAGGTATATCATATAATAATTTGCTCTGCCTTTTTTACGCTTTTGTTTTAACATATTAATCAATTATCTGTAAGACAATGGTCATGGAATGCTATTACTTTCTCCAATACAAGTACCACCGGAATGCATAAATTAAAAACAGAAAAAAAAGACTTCATCGTAAAGCTTTATTTATTGCTTTTCACATAACTGATAGGATCTTTGTTTTTATAACAGCAACATAGCATGTCAATTAGTCGATACTGAGTGGGACAACCGTAGCTTTGGCTACTGATTATATGTATGTTATGAAATATTGTCAACGTGAAAACTTCTCTAAGTGTGAATTACAATGTTCTGGTAACATTGAGTTGAACCCATCTGCTGAAATATTGAATTCTGGATAGGTTAGTTTTTACACTTTTGTATTATGATAGTATCACATGAAATTTTTCTTATTGATCTTAAATATATTCGTTCTTTGTTATTCATTTCAATGGTTACTTATTCGGTTCATATGCTAGAATCACTAAAAATACTATTGGAAATATTTATAGGGATTGTTCGAAGCTTTAAAAGTATATCGCAAACATGACGATAATATATTGTTGTTTCGACCTGAGAAAAATGCAATATACTTGAACATGGGTGCTGAACACATATGTGTGCCTTGACCATCTGTTCAACAATTTGTGTAAGCAGTAAAAGCCATTATTTTATCAAAAGAAAGACGTATAATGTGTTACTTATATTCAGTCAAAAGTTATCTTACCGAGTGATTCATGTGCCCACTAAATCCTTTTTCCTTTGCTTATTTCAGATTCCTCCTCCAGGAAAAAGTTCAATCATTTCACTGTTTACACTGGTATTATTTACTGCCAATGATAAAGTTTGGACTATTATTTCATATTAGCTGACTCGCAGCGTCAATAAATGAAGACGTAAAATCCTTTTTGCCAGATCTAATTCTCCTACTAATCTACACTTTCTAAAGTTCTATCATGCGTAAAATTCTTCTTCTTTTTGTTCTTTGCATTTTGCACTTTGCACTTCACAATTTAGTAGATTACTTTGGTAATTTCATGGAACCTTGTGCCTAGGAGATAATAACGCCAGGAAAAATTATATTTTTCACTAACAACAGATTTGGCACAAAGATTATTTCTTTTAATTGTTCTTTCTTACTATGGAGAACTTTAACAAACAATCAATCATCTTACTGATCATAGAGTTTCCAATTTTGCACACCAGCTGGTATCAAGATGTGTCTACCGCTATATATATGCCACCGACTCAGTGAATGACATCTACTACACAGATTATTTTGATAAAAATATTTGGAGATATTATAGTAGCCCTGCAGAATTTACATATAACCTTTTATTAGCGTGATTATTTTACTGTCTCCATTAAAAAATACTGTAAAACTGATTGTAACACTTACATTTTATTCAATTTGTTTAACTAAATGGCATGTTCTGCTTTATCAACTACATTTTTTATGATCTACTCTCAATGTCTTTTTCATGCTGAAAATGCCTTCATATTCTGCTGGTCCAGTTGAGAAGGGAGCGTGGGCTTTAAGTATTCTTCGTCACATATTTCTTGCAAATGTTCCTGTACATCAACATAATTTCTGCAAAAAATGCATATATGTTGCAGTAATGATGAGGCGCATGATGGAAGCAATTCTAAACAAGGATGCAATGGATGACAAGGACTATATTGGGAACAAACGACTGGAGCTTTCTGGTCAGCTGTTATCTCTCCTTTTTGAGGATTCGTTCAAGACGATGAATGATGAAATTAGGAAGATAGTTGATGCCCTTCTGGCAAGGCCCAGTCGCTCCGATCGTTTGGACATTTCTCCACTCATAGCCAAAGATAGTATTACTGTGAGCATGGATAGAACCCTATCTACAGGCAACTGGGATGTAAAACGATTTAGGATGCACAAGAAAGGCATGAATCAGGTTGTTGCTCGGTTGTCATACATTGGATCATTGGGCAACATGACAAAGATCTCACTACAATTTGAGAAGTCTAGAAAAGTTAGTGGTCCTAGAGCACTGCAACCAAGCCAGTGGGGGATGCTCTGCCCTTGTGACACCCTGGAAGGTGAAGCTTGTGGATTGGTGAAAAACCTGGCATTGATGACTCATGTTACAACAGATGAGGATGAGCACCCTATTATGTCTCTGTGCTACTGCTTGGGTGTTGAGGACTTGGAACAACTTTCGGCAGAAGAACTTCACATGCCAAGTTCCTATCTCATCATATTAAATGAACTTGTTATAGGCAAGCACAAGAGTCCACAGGTATGTTCTTGCTTGAAGTGGAACATCTATGCTTTTTCCTGTATCTGTCTTTAAACATACTCCTGTTGTTCACTTTTCAGCAATAATCTGTTCTTTCAATCAGTGATTTGCTAATGCAATGAGGAAGCTACGGAGGGCAGGTAAAATTGGGGAGTTTATAAGCATCTTTGTGAATGAAAAGCAGGTAATTTTGTCACTTGTTAAACCTACCTATATTGGTGTTGAAATCCTTTTTAATTCAAGCTGTATCAGGGTGAAGACTGTGTTCAGGGACCAACAGCTTCCTTGGTGTCTTTTGGCACTTAAACTTAAGAGAACATAGCAACTATATATTTAAGATGAAGTCTTACTTTTCTTACTACTGGAAAGAAAGACGAATAAGATGTCCACTAAGGTATCATTTGCTTGTTTTACTGTAAAATGAGAATATTGAAATTTGAGAGGCTGAAACTTAGCAGCTAGAAAAATGTTTTCGAGAATAGGAGATCCCATGTCTTTGGATTTAATTAAATTCTGTTAAGTTTCAAAAACATAGATATTCCAAGGTCTGAGGGAAAACGGTTCCTTCTGTATCAGGAGCCATATGGATAATTCCTATATCTTTGATAGTTTTTGGATAGCATTGCTCCACCATAGTAATGTTGTTGGATAGCATTGCTCCACCATAGTGATGCTGTTGGCAAAATATTTACGTTTTATCTCTTTGCTTTTATCATTTGAAATTTTCTGGTGATTAATTATTATGATTTCTTTGATTATATATAATGTTTGAAGAAATCTTTTGCAGCGCTCTGTCTACATTGCCTCAGATGGTGGACGTGTTTGTCGCCCACTTTTCATTGCTGACAAAGGTGTTTCCACAATCAATGAGCAACATATGAAAGAGTCTCCATGAACCTACATCAACTCCAGCAAATGATTGACTGAAACGATAAAAATAAAGTCAGCTTCGCAGTCATTTCAACTTCGACAAAAGGTAACTTCTTTCTTTCTGTTGTACAATAGGAAAAACTATTGAATAGATGTTCATCTTCGTAATTAACCTATTTTAACAAACTTGATATACTGCAAATTTGGAAGCTGAGTACGCTGCCTGACCTGCTGCAGGAGTCTTTCCTGCTGCACTGCTCATCTGGGTATAAAAATGAATCAAATGAATTTCTTCTTATGATGTCAGGCATATTGATTTTTGATCAAGGACTTAGTCGAGTTTCACTTGCATATCCCCAGGAGAATTTCGCCTAGAAAAGAAAGGATGTATAACTCTTGGTGAACTATTTATGAGATTGCAAAGTTCTATTTTGCCTGTTTGATCATTTATTAGATTTTTGGCCGGAACAAATATCCTATCAAGTTATGGCATCAAGAAAACTGTTGTCACCAAAATACACATCACCTCTGATCATTCTACTTACCACAACAAGATGTCCTCTTCCTTCTTTTGTCCTATGCAAGTATATACAAGTTTTCATTAGGCTGACTGTTGTTGTTTAACTCAGGTTGCTGCTGCAAAAGCTGATTTGAACTATATTGGATTAGATGGAGAAATTGGTTGCATGGTGAATGGTGCTGGATTGGAAATGGTTACCATGGATATATTTAAGCTTCATGGAGGGACTCCGGCCAACTTTCTTGACGTTAGTGGTAATACCTCTGAAGGACAAGTATGTCTAATTTCTTGGTAGTACATCATGAAGAACACTTGTGGTCATGTTATCATTTTTCCTGATATTGTTCTTAATAATGAGAAATTAACATTTTTCTATACATAGAAATAATAAATCAACAATCGTTCAGACCGAAGGTTCAGTTTTTGGCTTAAAAATGTGATGATTTTCTTTCAAAAGTTTAAAATTTCTCAGTACCTTTAACTTTTCTCATGTATTCAAAGTAGGTTGCGGAGGTTTTGAAAATTTTAACTTCAGATGAGAAGGTGAAAACAATTCTGGTTAACATCTTCGGAGGAATAATGAAGTGTGATGTGATAGCCAGTGGTATTGTCAATGCGACCAAACAGGTTCATGTTGTTTTAGCTTTGGTGATTGATCAGGGTTGTGTAGATCAAAGATGCATTCTCTAACGATTTGTCCTTTCTGAAGTTCTTTTAGTTCAACCTTTCCCCCCTAATAAAAAAAAAAAGAGAAAGAGGAGGCAACAGGTCAACATGCCTGCTTAGCATTTAAAGGATATTTTGATCAAGACACCTATTAGCATTGCAACTTCCCCGTTAACAGGCTTACGGCGAAGTTCTGAATTCCATTAAAAAGAGATAACAAGTGTTAGCAGTTGGTTTGTCCAAGGTAAGCTTTGGTTAATTTGAAATTATTTTAAACTTTCTCATGTTCTCTTTTCTTTTAGACATTTGCTTTTCGTGTTCCAGCATAAGTAAAAAATAATTCATTTACCTGACCATATTCTGCGATGGCTTGATTGAACTCGGGGTGGTGCAAGACTCCATCTTTTCTTCTCAGGATAGAAGTTATAGACCTTGATATAGTACCAATCCCAGCGTCAATAAGACGATCGAGTACTGAAATGATGATCAAAACTTGATTACAAACAGGAATTGTTGTGAAACAGAATATATGAGAATACTTACCGGCTCAAAATACATATGATGTTAACTGCCAATTTACGCAGGCTCCAATTATGTTTGGCCTCAAAGTTAGGGCTCAAGCCTACTCTGGATTTGTTACTTTGTTGGGAAGACCAAAGCCGAAAGCTTACTATTACCATTTACTCATTACTAACTAAATTGGAGATGCAACTGGACCAACATATCTTGCATCTCTAAGATATTCTAAATTGACAAACCAACTAACACTTCAATCTCTCAACTCCAAGTCTTTCCAAGTTGAAAGACCAACCAGTAGTCCAGTACTTTAAAGGCCAATACTTTCTTTAGACCAGAAAAAGCCTAAAGTGAAAAGGCTTTGAACACTACTTTCGTTCTCTCCCATTCTTAAGGTGACCAAGGAAAAGCTAGATCTGTTTAGCTGATTTGGTGCTTGTTACTGTACTGAAACAAAACATGTTGGCAGTTTCTTTTAATTGTTTTTTGTCGCAACTGGCAACTGCCCGGGCCTTCGATGGATTTAAAAATGAATTCGAGACAGATATGAAATTAGGGAATAAAATGGAACGCAGTGATTGATTAAAAGAGATCTTTCTTCTACATTCTTCCATTTTTCTTTAAGGTTCAATTGAAAGTGCCACTGGTCGTAACTCTCCCGCTAAATTGCGCTTACAATGTCATTTCAAATTGGATCTATAAATATTAAAATATAAACGCATTTGTGTAAGAACATTCATGTATTCCTCTTAATTGATTGATATTAAGAGCTTCATTACATCCTGTTTTAGCACACCGTTGATGATTGAAAACTTCTTCTCTTACTCCTTTGGAGTTTACATTCCAGTGTCACATTGAAACATTAATCCTGCATATTCAAATTTTATATTGGTTACATATGATTGTTTAAGTGTATAATTGGAATATTCAATATGCTTTCGTTAGTTTATTCACTTTCTTCTGTGATTTGGTTTACCGTCATTCAGTTTAATTTTTCCCTTCATATCCAAATTGTTTCCTATTTTTCGATTGTTCCGTAGCTCTTTCATTATCATTGATCATTTGTATATACTTGATTTTACAGCTTCTTGATGGATTATCAAACGCATATGACTAATGTATTGCTCCTTTGGCTTTACGTTCATACAACGTTGCATTCTTAAGCCTTGAGCTTCAACCCTTCAATCTCTTCCAATTTCCCCGAATCTTCAACTAAAGGTAATCTTTGTGGATTGTATTTCTTGGTGTGTGCATAATGGGTTTACTTCTTGATTTGTGTGATTGATCTAATAAGTTAAGATATGTCTTTTAGCTAAAAGAGTGATCTTTATAAAAAAATTGTGTTTGTTTGTTTTGTTTTTCCTTGGTAATATGGCAGGACAACAATTTCAACATAATTCGAAATGCTTTCTATATTTGAGTGAAAATGGAGGGGCTATGCTTTGCAAGTATTATTCAATTCCCGAAAAAGCCAAGAAAGGTTCAACATGTGGAAGGAGAGAACATACCCAATGGAATTCATTCGAATACCTTATTTGAGATCCGAGTTGATTCTTCTGTTACTCTTTCGGACCCGTTGAAACATAGTACTATATTCTGTGATAGTAATTCTAATTTGTATCAGCAGATGTTACTGCAAACCCATACATCTTTTGGGTAACATATTTATGATCTTTTATATCTCTTCCAAGTACAGCTCAATAATAGCTCTACGGTCTTCCATCTCTACACAAGCTTATGCGTTGGAAATATTATGACTATACTTTTTACTTACAACAGTATAATCGGTTCATGTTGGGCCCGGGCTTTGCCCGGGTCTATCACTATATATATATATATATATATATATATATATATATATATATATATATATATATATATATATCCTTAAGAAAAAACGGAGCCCCCAAAAAGTTTGAATCCTAAGCGATTGGTTTACTAGTCAAGCCACCCATGTGTGTTTAAAACTCGTATATCTCACCAATTGAATTTCATAATCCGCGGTGTACTTAAATATTTGTCCACTTAAAAGCATCTTACAAGTATATATATTCAAACATATATAAATCCACCATTACAATTGTTTACCTTTAATTCGGATAACAATTAAATTTGTACGCAATTTTAAGGATATGTGGACTGATTCAACACAAATAATCAAGAATATAAGATAACGAGTTAAAGATAAAATGAATAATCAACCCAGCTGTAATAATATGGCCTAGCCCGAACCTAGGTTGAACAATAGTTTCACCCTCGATCAGACCCTTGGTTCTAACCTAAATCAGATGAAGATCAAACAGTTAAGTAAGAATTGCAAAAGCTAAAAAGCAGAAAAATGAATTTGTATTGCCTTGATTTTCGTGTTACAATGTATCTTATGAAAGAAAAATCTTCCCCTTATATAATAGGAGAGTTTCATCCCTAGTACAAGTCTAAAAAGATAAAAAAAAAAATCTTTCTCGTTAATTACTGATATGTAACTGACATCGGCACCATGATATCCAGCTAGGTACGGATATCACGACCCTCTATTCGTCATGCATAACCGTTTGCCATATTTTTCGAGGTTTTAGAGCTCATTCTGGGTCCGTGGAGCGTTGCTTTATCACGCCCGATGATGAACACATTGTTCACCTTACATGAATCTCGATACAAAGGGCTCCCAGCCTCTATTTCAACCTGGTGCGTCTGTGCCCTTCTTTCGTCTTCTTCACCGGGAAATCGGGGTATGCATTGCCCCCGAATGTACCAGTATACAAGAATATCGTTACTCCCCTTCAATATTTAGTTTTGACTGAATAGGAACTTGGCATAACTGGCAGAGTTGTTGCCATGTGACGAGGAAGTCATGGGTTCAAGCTGAAACAGCCTATTACAGAAACGTAGGGTAAGGCTGCATACAATAAATTATTTTCGTCTGCCATTTTCCGGATATCGCGCATAGCAGAAGCTTAGTGCACTAGGCTGACCTTTTTTTATAATAATTATATTGGCTAGTTTGTTATCACCTTAATTAATGTATGAAAATGATCCTATGATACAATTAAGATCTAATAAACCCTACAAATATTCCAGATCTCTAATGCCACTCTTCTCATTTTCATTGTCCGTGTAAGTTGTTTAAATATAAATTAAATATAATAGGTCGATATTTTCAAACAGTAGAAAGTCTTGCCAACATACTATCCATTTTTGGCATTTCACCAAGAAAGCTTTATCTCTTTGCTTTAAGTGCCACGAAATTAAAGAATTTGTCTTTATATCCCCCACCTCCCACCCCCTTTTGTTTTTTCTAACTTTTAGTTTTGTACTGCAGCCAACATATAGAAGTAAATAAATTCGAGTTCACTATATGTTATTGTGTTGGATCTTAAACATTAATGTTTGAGGATGATTTAATTAATTTCCTTCTTTTGCATTGATTTATTTTAGTTACTATTTCCATGCGATGAATGTAAAATAGCAATTCAGATGAATCTATTGCTGTGACTACTGTTATTTTCCTCCATTTTAACTTAGTCATTATTTTACAAACTTGTTATAGTAAAAGTAAGGGGAGTGAATTTTGAGTAATAGCTAGGGAAAATGTGATGGTATGAGTTAATGCTCTAAACTGGTCAATTCAAGCACAAAGACATGTGCCAATTCTTGATACACGAGCTTATAGCTAAATTAGAAAATGATATTAATAAATAGAGTTTCCCTAAATATCCAAGTTGAGCAAAAACTATGTTTTATCTTTCCAATTTTATCGGATCAGAAATGAGATTATAATATGAGAACAAAACCCTAGATGTCACATTTGGTGATGATAAAATGGTTAAAAGAAAACAGTTAATCATTCATATTATGTGATGATCCAAAAAGTTATCTTGTATTTTAAAACTCAATTTGGGGTATCGAGGCCTTCAAAACCTTATTTTATTTCTTCTCGATTTACGTGCGCATTCCGGACAGGTTTTCGTCAAGCGTTTATGTGAAAATTGAGAATAATAATAATTTTTGGCTTAATAAGTTGATTTTAGCTAACTTCGGTCACCATTTTGAGTAAACGGACTCGGGCCCGTGTTTTGACGATCCGGAGGGTCCGTAGAAAAATATGGGACCTGGGCATATGCCCGTAATCGATTCCGAGGTCCTTAGCCCGAGAAATAATTTTTTTTTTTAGAAATTTGAAAAAGCTAAAAATGTAATAATTTAAAGAATTTGATCTTGTTGGTATCGGGCCCGTATTTTGGTTCCTGAGCGCAGTACAGGTTCGTTATGATAATTATACCTTCTATGAAATTTGATAAGAAACGGGAGTGATTTGATATGATTCGGACCTTTGGTTGAGAAAATAGAAGTTTTGAACTTTCTTGAAAATTTCATGCAATTTGGTGCCAAATTCGCAGTTCTAGGTGTTATTTTGGCGATTCCATCGCCCGAGCAAGTTCATATGATGTGTTAAGACCTGTTTGCATGTTTGGTTTGGAGCCCCGAGGACCGAGTGAGTTTCGGATAGGCTCCGGGATGCTAATACTTAGAAAATCTGGTATTGGATAGTTGCAGAGTGCCAGGTCTCGGATCTTGGAAGTGCGGACGCGGTGAGAAATTTACAGACCGCAATAGAAGATTATGCGGTGGAACTTCGCGAACCGTGGTGGAGATTTTGCAGCCGCGCTGGGGATTTCGCGGACCGCGTAGTAAGGATCACGGGGTGCTATATAAGCGAGATTTTTCATTCATTCTTCAATATTTCAAACCCTAGAACATAAGAGGTGATTTTCCAAATACTTCTTCTTCCCCAAATCATAAGTAAGTAATCCTTAAGTCATTTCTTTCACCTTTTAACTTCTTTTTACAAGATTTCATCCTACAATCTAATGTTTACATTGTTGAATGGGGATTTTTTGGTAGAACTTACGAATTTCAAAATTTACGGATTTAGACCTCAAATTAAGGTCGAATATCAAAACTAATCGTATATCCGGGCTCGGGGATGAATGGATAATCGGGTTTTGGTCCGAATTTCGGGTTTGGATCAAGCGGGCTCGGTGCTGACTTTTGTTGAGTTTCTTAAAAAATGACCTAAATTGAATTCTTGCTATTGTGGGTTGTTCCTAAGGCTTAAATTGAATCGTTTGGTTGTTAATTTGCTAGATTATATAGGTCCGGAGGCTTGTGTGAAGGGAAAAACTATGATTGAGCTTTGAGTGGCCTGCGGAGGCGAGGTAAGTGTTGGGTTTAACCCTTGCTTGAGGG
Source organism: Nicotiana noctiflora (assembly GCA_032618575.1). Taxonomy (NCBI): domain Eukaryota; kingdom Viridiplantae; phylum Streptophyta; class Magnoliopsida; order Solanales; family Solanaceae; genus Nicotiana; species Nicotiana noctiflora. The sequence continues at coordinate 205,948 of JASVEL010014178.1, forward strand.
ATTAGGTATTACTTGCCTATTTGCTACGTGTTTTGATATTGAGTACAACGTGTCACACCTCCTTTTTCCGTACCTGCGAGGGCGCAAGGGAGTTTTTCCAATTAAAGGACAATCGAAACGGGATTTATTTATTTAATTCAGAGTCGCCACTTGGAAAAATAATGGTATCCCAAGTCACCGGTTTAGTCCCGAATCGAGGAAATTTATGACTCTGTAATATAGTCTGCGAAACTAGAAACCTGGATAAGGAATTCTGTTAACCCGGGAGAAGGTGTTAGGCACTCCCGGATTCCGTGGTTTTAACACGGTCGCTCAACTGCAATTTTTGTTTCTATCTGATTTCTTTATATATTTTATTTTTGTGTGCTCTTATATTCCGCTTTAAATTTTTTAGAAGAATTGCGACGTCACGAAAACACATTTCGGGTCACACCGCAACCAGTACGCCTGTGACTTTAATGCGTTTCAGTTTCGCCGAGAATAAGATTTGGGTCACATAAATGCGCACCCGTATTTAGGAAAGTAATTTTATTAAAGTCGTGCCTAAAGCAACTACGCGTTTGTACTTTGCGAGGGCCATGGAATTTGCTAAATGGCTATCCTCGATTCTAATGATAAAAATGTTGAAGCAAATGAGGGCCATGTATTTTGAAGTTTTATTTGGCACGATATGCCTCATTTTTATTTATTAAGGCCCAACTAAGGTAACTAAATTTTCTTCTTTTTCTCTTTTTCATTTGGAGCCAGTAAATTCAACTTCATACAAAATGTGCACTTTCCTTTATTTTAAGCAGGTGTCGCTGTGCATGTGTAATACATCAGTAGCAGCTATAATATGTAAAACTTTACGATACTCCATATCTTGTAAAGAGGTAACATTTGCTAACGGTTAACTTTTAAGAAAGCAAGGATGTTCCTGAACATCAAATTATTTAACAGATTAGACATATTAGACATGAAATAGGACTAATTTACACATCAAGTATTGAACATGCTTTAATCAAAATCGAAAGATTGTCAAAAAAGAAAACGATACGGACCTTTCTTCGATCTCAACGTACCGGACCTCGACGAAAGCAAAATCTCTCCGGAAATCTCCCACCGGACCAGAAAACACACCGGAACTGACAAAAGGACTTCTGCCTCAAACGGTTACCTTTAACCCACACAACAGCGAAAAAACTCGACAAACGAATGGACTGAACACGAGATGAAGGTCGCTACTGATTTTACGACGCAACAGACTGGTATGAGAAGATGAAGAGTAAAGGGATCGATTGGGCATGAGGAAACGACGATGAAGCAGCAGTGTGTTAATGGTGGTCGTCCATGGCGAGTGAAGCAGGCTGGTCTTTGCGTCGCTGGCTTTTTCTGCTGGTTCGTTCCTTTCTCTTTTGTATTTGTGTGTGTGCGGGTTGCTGAGTAGTAAAGAGGTGTGGAAATAAGCAAAGTGTCAGCCTAGCAGCGGGAAGCTGGTGACGAGACGGATGCTCGTTTTCTGAAAGTGTGGACCGGTCATTTTGTGTCAAGAGGAGATTCGGGGGTCTAGTTCGAGCTCGAGCTTTGGATCTGGAAACGATGGTCTTTTTCTGGTGGTCCAGCTGTTGTTTCCGGCGAGTCAGAGGCTAGCAGCAGCTGTGTGTATTGGTGATGCGGCTGCTTGGGTGATGAAAAGAGGTGAGGCGTGGCTGACTCTGGTGCGTGCTGGTGGCGTAGGCTGCTATGAGGGTCGGCATTGTGGAGAAGAGGAGGCTGGTTTTTTGGTGTTAAAGGTGCTCGGTATGTTAGGGTTTTGTGATGGAGAAGATGAAGGAGCTTCGGTCCCTAGGGTTTTTGTTGTCTTCATGCAGTGAGCCAGCAGAAGAGTCTCTCTTCTTCTTTTTAAAAGAAACTCTATCTTAACATTTGTTTTCCTTTAAAATGTTGAAGACCCATCCTTTCTGCTGAAGATTCCCACGTGGGAGACCAAGAATCATGGGTCTCCACGTGGGTTTCGAGGGTTATGGGCTTCGTCTCGTGCTCCGTCCGTGTCCCCCACGTGTGGTGGTCTCGGATTATTATGGGCTAGGTCCGAAAATTATAAAACCGGGTAGTTTGAACCCGAGTATTATTCTTTGCCCGGAACCGAGAATGAGAACACGGTGTTATTAATTAATCCTACGTAAGCAAAATAACTATAAGACTAATAATTAAAACAAAGTTATTTTTTATATTTTTCATTCAAAATTAAAGTAACTACAAAATGTTAATGCAACTATTTTTATTATTTTCGTTTTTATAAGAAGATAAAAATATAAAGTACTATTTTTGTATTTTTCAAGTTTAAAAATGACTACGAAACATTAATAAAACTATATTTTTGTTATTTTTCATTTTAAGGTAAAAGTAAAGTAAAAGAGTCAAAATTAGCTAAGATAACTATATTACGCCTAAACTAAATATTTTACGCTAAAAATATAAAAAATCTCGGGTAGGGTCAAAAATCACGCGTCAACAGCTGCCCCTCTTTGACTGAAAACACAAAGAGTTTTCAGACAAAGAACGACTAGACAAGTGTTTTGACCCGACCCTTATTCAGAGAGACTAAACTAAAAGAAGAGGAATGTGACCGAGCCCTTGTATCTGAGCTGCCTACATATCCTTGGCTATAAAGGAATCAGGCCACGTGTAGTTCAGAAGTGAGTAAGAATATGGAGTAACCGAGGTGGAGAGCCAGTCGAGGTGTCGTTCCGTCGAGGTTCTGTTCCATCGAAGTTCCGGTCCGTGGTCCTGCTATTACATCAAAAATCAAAACATGAGAAAGACTAACTAAGCCTATCGGCTACTAGTTACAAGATTCCTATCTATAAGTCTTCTGAAGCTTGATCTTGAGTATTGGTTGGTGCTTCATACGGACTCTAAATTTGAACCTTGATACTTGCTAGTTGTAGGTGCTGCTTTTCGGATCAAGACCAGGTATGCAGTGCTTGTCACCTCGGCCATGTCTTGAGCACACCACATCTTTCATCGATTTCTGCACTTGGATTAACTCTTTGCCCTTTTTTTTCATTGTGACTGACTTCTGTTGATTATCTCGGACTGTTGACTCGCATTCTGGTCGCAAGTTTCTTTTGTTGCTAACTTGCATTGCACTCCGAAGTGAATCCCCTTACTTGTGATCTTCGAGCTATTCTCCTTCGAAGTCTGAATCTATCTTTTCTGATCCTTGTTGCCTTCCGTCTGATTCATGCTGGGGATTTCCGTTACACTCTGTCACTTTTGATTGTTCACTATCCTTATCAAATCTTGGAAACTGAGACGCCGTTCTGCTTTTCTGGCGGGCTCCTGACTTTAACGACAAACTCTGATCATAAATCACCATTCCATTCTTCAGGCGGGCACCTGATTACCAAAACTTGAAATGTATTGATCGAATGATTACCATCTCAGGAGAAAAATTCATCCGACTAAGACTTTGATATTTTAGGAGAAAGATTCATCAGACTAAGATTTTGACGCTAGGAGGTAATTCCTCAGACTAGGTCTAAATTGTTGTGATCTCAGGAGAAAGATTCATCAGACTGAGATTTTGATATCTTAGGAGAAAGATTCATCGGACTAAGATTTCGACGCTAGGAGATAATTCCTCGGACTAGGTCTAAATTGCTGTGATCTCAGGAGAAAGATTCATCAGACTGAGATTTTGACGCTAGGAGAAAGATTCATCAGACTAAGATTTTGACGCTAGGAGATAATTCCTCAGACTAGGTCTAAATTGCTACCTTACTTAAAATCTTCCAATTGTTGCTTCATTCTTCTTGTTGCTTTCATCTAAAACCTCTAATTGTTTTTTCACTTCCTATTAAATTATTTTTAACTATAACTTCATAAACTAAATCGCCACTCCATTCTTCGGGCGGGCTCCCTGACTTCAACTGCACTTCAAAACTAAATCGCCGCTCCATTCTTCAGGCGGGCTCCCTGACTTCAACTACAACTCAAAACTAAATCGCCACTCCATTCTTCAGGCGGGCTCCCTGACTTCAACTATAACTTCAAAACTAAATCGTCACTCCATTCTTCAGGCGGACTACCTGACTTCAACTACTACTTCAAAATAAATCACCACTTCATTCTTTAGGTGGGCTCCCTGACTTCAACTACTACTTCAAAATAAATCGCCACTTCATTCTTCAGGTGGGCTCCCTGACTTCAACTATAACTAAATCGCCACTCCATTCTCCAGACGGGCTCCCTGACTTCAACTATAACTTCAAAAACTAAATCGCCACTCCATTCTTCAGGCGGGCTCCCTGACTTCAACTATAACTTCAAAATAAATCGCCACTCCATTCTTCAGGCGGGCTCCCTGACTTCAACTACAACTTCAAAATAAATCGCCACTCCATTCTTCAGGCGGGCTCCCTGACTTCAACTACGACTCACTAATTTCATCCCATCCTTATCGCCTTCCTTTGTTTCTTGTACCATTTTCTTCTTCCTGCATCGTCTCTTGGGCCATCATTTCTTCTGAATTACCTTGTTTCGGAATTGCTTTCCTCCTGGGTCATGTTATTTTCTCTTGACTGCTGGGGACATCTTTGGAATTGTTTACTTACCTGCTGGGATGATGCTGCTGGGAAATCTTCTTTATTTCCTCCTTTTCTACTTCCTTCAAAACCTATCTCCCGAAATCGCTGGGGATTGAAATGTCATCAGCTGGGGATTACCCTGTCTGGGGATCCTTTTTCCTTCTTCCTATTTCCCAAAACTCCTTCGGGGCTCGTGCTTCGCTCCCTTGAAAAACTTGCAGGATATAATGCTGCCGGGGAAATCTCGAAATCAGTGTTTCATTTTTCTGAGAACTGTTGGGGATAATACCGGCCTCTTGCCTTTCCGAACGCAAGCTTCCTCGTTTTGTCCTGTCTGCTGGGGGTAAAATTTCCTCTATCACCGCTTGTTGTTTTCTTTCTTTCAAAGTTGCTGGGGATAACCGGGTTCAAAGATCATTTCCTCGCGTTATCCGGCTTCTTTCCCCAACCGGGTATTTGGTTTCGAGAAAATTTTCGCAACGGGAGAAAATTTTCTGCCCCAGTTTGAGAATCTTCTTCGTGGCATGCTTTTCTGCCAACAACCCCTCTTCTTCCTGTTTCAAATCAAAGAAAAATTAGTTAGTTTTAAAATGTGGTGGCTGGTTGTGGTGCTCTTGCTGGGGATGGTTCTCCTCCTCTTTCCCTGCTTTGCGTTTCATTATTCGAACTTGCTGGGGATATTATTATTTGATGATATTCATGTTGGGGATAGCTTTCTCCTTTCTTGCTTCCCCGCCTTCCTTGACGACTCTTTATTCGCGAACCTTTCCACGTGGTTTTCCACTGACCACCCGAATTCCTATGATAGTGACCCTTCGTGAAGACCTTGCATGTTTTACTGGTGAACCATTTACTATCGATGTGAGCACGTGATTTTTGCCTTACTTGAGAAGTACTCCCGGAAAATTCAAAAATAAAAATAGTTTCGTGTTGGGTATGATCTTTGTGATTTTGTGTTATTTTATCTTTTTGTGTGCACGTTTATTTATTTAAATTAAAAAATACAAAAAATATATGCTAAGTTTTGCATTTTTAGTGTTTGATATCGAAGTCATGTGATTTACATTTTAGGTGATATGTAATTGTGTACGTTAATTGTAGTAAAAAATAGCGGTGTTATAGGTTAGTATATATACATATGTGTGTATATATATATATGTATATATATACATATGTGTGTATATATATATATGTATATATACACATACACATATAATACATCATGAAGATCCGATCTGGGCCAAATTTAGTCTAAAAGCCAGGCCCAAACGAATTTCTTCTAATCCAGCCCAAATACCCGTCCAAGCTTCAGCCTGTGTAACACTTGATCTGGACCGTTGGATTTTATTATCCAACGGCCCAGATTAATCCTTTAATTCCAATATACACTCAGACTATATCTTAACCAAACGACGTCGTTTGGTTTAAGTGAGGGGATCCTGATCGTTGATCGTAAATGATCCAACGATCAGGATTCAATCTCATATCTCGTATATAAGGCTCATTCCATACCCCGCCCCCCCCCAAGCCAGACCCCCCCTCTCCCTTCATCTCCCTCAGGAGCTCTCAAAGACCTAGCGTAACGCCGCCGTGCCCCGCCTGCCGGAAATCGCCTCACGGCGGTTCCGGTAGGCCAATCACCACCAAACCAATGCCAAAACCTTCCCCTCACCTCCCCCATCACGGATCCGGCCTTCGCTAACCTCGAATCACCACCCAACGGCTCGAATCTTCATTCAAAGATTCGAGTCAAAATCCAAACTACGCCAAACTTCACCAAATTCACACCACAGTCTCCTCACACCTCCCCCACACTCCCATTGACATTGGTGTGGTTCGAATCTAATCAGAAATGCAAAAGCCCCAAATCCGAGCCCAAGAACCCTAGAAATCTAATTAGAGACTCGGGGTCCAAAATCAAGACGAATTGGGGTCTAATAGACCTTAGTGGAGATGTTTTCATTTTGAAAACATTTCGATTAAGTTCCGTTAGACTCCAAAATCCAAATGTGAGCCAAATCCGAGATTGGTCCGGGGCGTTCGAGCTTTGAGTTCGTCTTATATGGTATTTCTATTTTTCTGTCTTCATACTCAATGTGTTAATCACGTGAATTGCTTGGCCTTCGTTTCCTCTTTTAATTTTCTGCTTTGATGCTTCATCTCCAAAGACCTTTATTTGGTCAATTTGTGGTTTCTGATTTGTTTAACCAAATAAGCTAGTTATAGAAGACGAACTCGCGTCGATTAGCGTCGTCGAATAGTTAACTTCGCATATGTCCGGCATTGGCCGAGATTCGTTGAAGTCACTGTTTTAACAGTTTAAATTGGTTGTCATTGCTATGTGTTGTAATTGATTAGAGGTCGTCTTCTAATTGCATAGTTTGAATTATTTGAATTACCATACAATAATCAGCATCCCTGGATTGAGTAGGACTGTTTGATTGATCTGAAGATGAAGTTATGATTCAAATTAGCTAACTAGGGAATCGGGGTTCAACACTTAGAGTATTTGGTGCCCTGCACATGAGGCTAGTCAGTGGAATCCACTGTCACAGCAGAGCAGCCCACCAGTGCCCTGCACTTACCAATTTTTAATTATGAAAACCCCATACTTAGACATGGTTTAGTGGGTTGGACAGAAGGAGGATGGGCAAGGGGCTGTTCTGCAGAATCTGGGTGTCCTAGGTGTTGTTTTTGGTTATAAATAGATAGGCATTAATACCTAAAAGGGGGATATTCATACAGACATTAGAGAATACCTGGAGAGCAAAAACATAGACAGTGAGACTGAAGTACCTGGAGAGCAAAAAACAGTCGTAGCTAGAGAGAAAAACCTGAGGGAAAGTAGACAGCAAGGATACATTTTTGATACATACATACAAAGATACAGAGAGAACAAAAGGGAAAGAGAGGTGACTGTTTCATTGAGTTTTTCCTTTGGTTACTGTTTCGTGGTTTTGATTCAGAGGCTGAGTGTGTGGTCATTTGGTTGCCTGTTGTCTTGTGTTGGTGGTGCTGTGCCATTGCTTTAGCTGGTTCAGTAGTTGAGTGTTGTGATAGCTCGAGTATTTGCTGCTGGTTCACTTGATTGCTGCCATTGTTAGTGTTTGCTATTGGTTTAGTTGAGGGCTGCCATTAGTTGTTGTTGCTGTGGTGTTCATTTGGTGCTGTTTGGTCAGTAGTGTTGTTGCTCTTGGTCGTTTGTGTTGCTGGCTGGTATGTTGTGTTGCTGCTTGGGTTGATTTGGTGCTGTTGTTCCATTGTTGGTCGCTGGCTGGTCTATAGTATTGCTGCCTGGGTTGGTTTTTGCTGTTGTTTCATTATTTTTGTTGGCTGTTGGTCTATTTGATTGCTGGTCTATTGGTTACTGGTTTACTGTTGCTGTTACTGTTCCTGTTACTGTTGCTGCATTGCCATTGCTCACTCTTCCTTGTTCTTCCGCATTCCAGGTACACACCTCTGTTATTGTAGTTCCTTGGTTCGAAAAGAATGAAGTTTGAAGCTTATGCATAAAGCCTATTGAAACATGTAGTCGTCTAAAGTTCTTATGTTTAATTACATTCTGTTATTCTTCAATTAAGCTTGTATTGCTAGTCTTGGTTATGGAAAAGTGTAGCTAGGCCAAAGATACATCGTCGTTAGATAAGCACGTAAACCTGAATTAGTCTGTTGTATCTCTATTCAATCTTCTCTGCTCGTGTGCGTAATCTCCAAATCCGTTAACGTTAGACCTTATGCTAAAAGCAAGATTAGCTAGGGAGTTGTTACTCAACGGAATGACGTAATTAGATTAAAAAGAGTCGGGGGCGCATTTCATGTGACCCGACCCCAATTTTGGGCAAGAGTAAACAAAGCATGTCAGGAACCACAGGCGCATTTCATGTGGTGTGGTTCGTAGCAAGTTTTAAATAAATTGGAATCAACTCTTAGGTAAAATACAGTGGGATGTAGTTCGCTTTAGGTTTGAATCAAAGGTGCGCCTCACCCAATAGTTACACTAATCACACAGCCTTCATAAATGTACATATAAAATACTTAGATTTTGAGATGCGTCGTTCCTTAACGAATATCACGCCCTTCGCAACAGTGTAAATAAGTAGTCGATCCGGGCGCATGTTTTAGTTCTATCTTCTTAAATACGGGTGTGCATTTCATGCGACCCGAATCCAAACCCCAAAATGTTGAATAAGAATATGTCGAGGATCCGGGTGCATTTCATGTGACGTGATTCGAAAGCATATTTTTAAGCAACTTTCTCTTTCGTAAATCATAACCAATAATAAAAGCGGTAAAGGGGATATTAACTTGCACTAAGTATATAATTGTAAAAAGCAGATAGATAAGCCAAACACGACAGTTGAGCGACCGTGCTAGAACCACGGAATTCGGGAATGCCTAATACCTTCTCCGGGTTAATAGAATTCCTTATCCGGATTTCTGGTTCGCGGACTGTTAAATAGAGTCATTCTTTTCCTCGATTCGGGATTTAACCGGTGACTTGGGACACCATCAATCTCCCAAGTGGCGACTCTGAAATAATTAAAATAAATCCCATCTCGATTGTCCTTTAATTGGAAAAACTCTTTGCATCCTCGCGGGTGCGCAAAAAAGAGGTGTGACAGCTCTGGCGACTCTGCTGGGGATTTCTTTAGAATTCGAGCTCGGAATAACTGTTGTATTTGGCATATTTTATTATCTGATTTTTTTTACATGTTGGCATCAATGTGCAAAATGTTGTTTTTACTGCTTTGATATTGTGTGAACTGTACATATAAATTGTGCCGGAACCAATCTCCTCTCCGAGTCTTCTAAATCATGAAGAAGGGTGCACTTCGTGTGACTTCTTTTCTGTATAGTGTCTAATTCCCATTTTAGAACGAGGTTTGGATAAGTTGCAAAACCGGTGAAGCTTCTGTATTCCCGGGTTGCTGCCTCCTCCTCGGCTCGAGTTGTCCGCTCGGGTAAGCCAAGTCTAGAACAGATAAACCCAGGTTTTTAAACCTAGAATAACAAAGCTTCATGCCGGATCCCTAGTAGGAAACGTTTATTTGCATCATGTCGCATTTTGGCTTAGGGGACTCAACACAGGGGTTGGGTCCGTCTAGGACAGGTGACCTGAAATGAACAGACTATCCTGCTGCATCCTGTTTGTCTTGCGCATTTATCTGTTATAGACTTGCATGCTGACCGGCTTTTAGAGATTAAAAAAAAAAAAAAAAAAAAAAAAAAAATGTGTTTTGTTCTTAAGATAGAAATAGCTTATTTGTTTTCCTTTAGTAAAATGAATAAATAATGTCGTTTGTTTCGTCAAGACCGAACTACGCAGGTTTGATTCTCACCGTTAGGTGGGATACGTAGGCAACCCTCATCGGGTCCAACCACCCCTATCAAAAATTCAAAAAAAAAGATGTATTTAGTTTTAAATAAATCGAAAGTGATGCTGTTTTTTGAAAATAGCCGAATGTTCCGAAAGGACGCCGGAAGGCCGTTTTTGCAAAAATGGCCACTTTGAAATCTTTTCCTTTTGAATAATAGCCTTGAAATACCTTTGTGGAAATGATGAAAGGTACCCCTTTAAAAAAATCAAAAAAAATGTGTGTGTTTAATTTTGTCAATAAATCAAAGTGACGCTGTTTTTGAAAATAGCCGAATGTTCCGAAAGGACACAGGAAGGCTGTTTTTTGCAAAAATAGCCACTTTGAATCATTATAAATAATTTGCGGGCACAGCCTTGAAATATTCCTTGTGGAAATGTTGCAAGGCCATAGCCGCAAAATCAAGTTCGGGTTCACACCCCGTTTGCAAAATAAAAAAATAAAAATAAAAAAAAAAAAAAAAATTTAAGTTTTATCTTTCTTAAATAAATTTTGCAAAAAATAGCCATTTTGTCAAATAAGCCATTATGTGGCCAATTTTGTAGAAATAGTCATAAGTGACACCAAAAATATTCTTATTCTTGTAGAAATCTCCTACACAAGTTTGTAGTTGGAGTCGGCTTGTACAATTTTTTTTTTTCAAAAAAAAAAAATCAAATAAACATCTCTTTATTTCTTGCATTAATTTGCAAGAACTACGCTCGGTCTGATTCATGCGGGGTCATGATACGTAGGCAATCTCCATAAGATTCGACCACAATTGTATATGTATATATATGAAAAAAAAAATGAAAAAAAATGAAAAAAAAAAGAAAAAAAAGAAAAGAAAAAGAAAAAAGAAGTTAAAGAAGTAAGCAAAAAAAAAAAATATGGATAAGGACTGACTGATTCCATTTCTACCATATTTTATTTTGAATTGTTGAAGAATTGAGGTGGTTGGTTTGTGGTGAACCGGAAACAGAAGATCCAGGAAAACGTGATTATGATCCAAGATAGTGGCACCAAGAATATCGCATAGAGTTCTTTACCTGCACGCCATGATGGACGCTTTGTGGGGATGTATTGACTAAAGCTGAAAATGGCGAAGCAAATAAGTGGCCTGGGTAATATTGATGCGAAGCTCAGTGGCCAAAATATCGTGCTTGGTAATCGGGAAGACTCTCCATTTCTTGGTCAACCATAATGGAGTTTTTGGTGGCTTATTTTGTTGTCATTTCTGTCGTCCAGATTATTTCAGGGTTGTAATCAGGATATTGTCATGTAACTCAAACCCTTTTGTCGTTCTATTTTGTCCAGTTTTCTATTGGTCGTAATACCTCATTTAGTATTGTGTAGGTTTGTTCCAAGGGAGTACCCCAGTTTATTGTGTTTGTTTTGTCGTATTAATTCATTTCTAGTTCGTCTAATGCAACTCTCTTGTTTGCCATTATTTCGAGTCATTTTTCTTTGATTTAAGGCTTTCTTCTTTATAGTCATTTTTCTGTCAACACTAGTGACATGACATGCACGCATAATTGTGGCCTAATCTTAAAAGTTAATCATGAAGGAATTGGAAGATAATCATGGCATTTTAAAAGAAATAATGATTTGAGATTATTTGGAACCCGAGTCACGTGAAATTTGGAGCGGGTAAAATACAAAGAAAGCCTTAAGGGCAAAATGGCCATGCTGACATGGGGTTCGCTCGTGATACTAAAATGGAAGTGTCGTCCAACAATACTTTAAAATGACGGATGAAAAAGGCGAATGGACGATATGGTTATCTCTCCTAGCACAACCAGAAGATGTCGTGAATATGTTGTTTGTACTTGGTGTGAGCACATGATTTTTGCACCAGGCAAATAATTCCAAAATTAAATTAAATATATTTTTGAGTGCAATTACTTGCTTTGCTTGAAATTAGTTATATTTTTGTGTGTTTGAATAAGTAAAAATTAGAAAAAATCAAAAAAAAATAGTAGTAAGTAATTTGTTAATTTAGTTAACTAGGAAATTGTTAATAATTTAAGTAGTGAAAATTAAGAAAAATAGTAGAAAATTACCAAAAAATATTAGAAAATTAGAGTAAATAGGAAATTAGGTTTTATAATTTTTTATAAAAAAGAAAAGAAAAAAAAAAGTGTAAAAGAAAATACATAAAAATCATTAAATACCAGAAAATACAAAAAATATATGGGTATAATAAACTTGGGCCAAAATACAATCCAAAACACTGGCCCAATACCTTGGCCCAAAGGAGATCCGGTCCGGAGGTTTAATTGAAAAGATCTCCGCCGTTCGTGTCTCTAAATTCAACGGTTGAGATAATTGCTGGAATTAATTAGTTAATTAATATGAGAGAAGCGATCTGGGCCGTCCGTTTTAGTTAATCTAACGGTTGATGGCTTTGACTTCATAAGCGACGATGCGGCGTCGTTTTAGTGACGCCTGTGAGAACCGTTGATCATCATCGAATGGACGGCCACGATTTCATGCGACATTTAGCCTATAAAAGGCTTATGTCTGAAACCCCCAGCCATTCTCTAAGATCCCTAACCCTAGCCGCCCCTTGACCCCCCTCTTCGTCTCTCATCTTCCTCGCCTGCAACCTTAAACGGCCATGGCGGCCACCACCTTCCACGGTGGTCGCCGGCCTCTCTTACCACTCCCATCTTCTTTTCCTTCTTCTTCTTGTCATAATACCCCAAAAATCCCAGAAAAATACCCCGTTCTTCAAAAGTCCGGTCACCGGAGTTACGCCGGTGACCACCAAAGTATGAGAACCCACACAAAACCAATGCCATTCGACGCCTTTTCATGAGATCTACCCAACCATACTAGCCTCCACCCTCAAATGTCCCTTGAACGGTTCGAATATCCAAATTAAGGTCGTCGGAACCCTAACTCCGGCGACCCCAAGTTCGAACCCCAGCCAAGACCCCACCTTTACCATCTCCTAAAACACCCCCTGTAACTCAAACCGCAAAAGGCTTCGCCTTTAAGCCTTGAAAGAAGAAACAGAAAAGGAAAAAATAAAAAAAGAGATCTGGAATGAATAAAGAAGAAAAAAGAAATAAGAAGAAAGGTCTGGAAAGGGCCTGAGATCAAAGAAAAGAAAAGAAAAAGGGAATAGGAAGCTCGGGGGACCGGCCCCGCAAGCTAAGTCCCTCACCTTTAGTCTTCTTTAGTTTCCTAGGATAGTTTATGATTTCTTACATGTTTTGGTTTGATTTTCTGTTGATTTTTGTGTTTGCGTGTTAATTTTCGTCTGCTCTTGTTGATATTTCTCTTCTTTTTATCTCATGTCCTGAATATCTTTGCCTCTAGCATGTTCATCTCCTTTTCTGATTAATGATTTGTCTGTAATGTGGCTCTGGTCGATTATGTTTCCATGTTTCTCTTTGAGCAAATCTCTGATATTTAGTCATAGGGCTGCTTAATCTGTTAGTGATAAGATTCTCCTTGATGTTAATTTCATGTTATGTTTCTGGTTAAGTCAAAAGAGTTGACCTGGTGTCATTCTAGTCCCTAATCCCTTTGATTGCTTTTTATGCTTCGATTTACATGCTTATGAGTGCCTTTTATTTCTGTTCATCATGTTAATTCTAAGAGCTTTGTTTGCATTACTTCTTTGATAGACATAGATTCTTGTTTTTAGCTTCTTCTTTGATTCATGATCTCTTTGCTTGATTTTCATATGTCTTAAATTGCTCTTTCTAGATCATGTTTAGTACTAGGGTTCTATTTCCATTCCATCCTCATATATGTGTTCTGTCTTTGTTGAGTACACTGATTCTTGATTGTTGGTCTGCAATATCATGACTATCTGTCTTCTTGCTTCTTTTGGCATAATTAGTTTAATTGTTCTCTTTTAGTATTCTGTGGCTGGTAGTTTTATTTTAATGTCCCAGTGTTCCTTTGTCTACTATAGTATTGAGGTCCCTCACCTTGTAGTTTTCAGTAGTCCTTCTGTCAACTTACATGTTTGGATCCTGATACTATGTTCAATGGTTTGTCTTTAATTGTCACTTAGTCTTGCATTAGATCACTTTTGTTGGCTTACAGTATCTCTACTGTTCCTCTTTCTGTATCTTCTTATGTTTGGTCTTGATAAAAGCTTGGCTATCTCTGTTCATCTTTTATATCAAGTCATTTGGGGTTCATTTCTTTGCTCACATTCTGATTCATGCAAGTCTAGTATTCTTGTCATATCATCTCTATTATGTTTTGCTTAGTGAATGGGTATGCCAATTTGGGGTCTGATTCTCTTCATGTTACCTTCATATGATAGATTTAGGTTTTTCTTTTCACTGATTCTCCATGTTTTCCTGCTTCACATGCTTCATCTTCTGCTGATTGGTTTCTGGGAATTCACTGTCTCTCCATGATTTTTCTACTCCTTATCTTCATATTATCTGTCTCATAGTCCATTGTATTTATGTCTAAAATGAATCATGTTTCATCTCTTGTTTTGTGGGATTTAGTTTCCATGTGTCTATGCCCATGAACCCTAAATGTTTGAATTCTTCAGTGTCCCATTTGACATGAAATGATTGTGACTATGCCTGATTAATGTTAATTGATATGTAGCTACATGAGTTTAAGTTATGTAAATTAATTAGTTGAAGTTCAACACTATCAAACCCCTTTTCTGAGTTTTAATTAATCAATGAACTTGGTTTGGCTTTATGTGGTTATGTGTGCAATTGTATGTTAAAATGGCTAAGTTTGCAATAGTTACATGTTAAATGTGAACACTGCTAAGGCTTGTATGGATTGGTTATAGCTGTTAGTTCTAGGTTCTATAATTGGTTAGTTTTTAAATAGGCTAACACTGAAATTGATCATAATTAGGTTAGAAATTCAATAATTGGCCTAAGAATGGTTAACCTTGCAAAAGGTTGACCAATTCTGTGAGCCCTAACACACAGCTCACTGTTTAAACAGTGGCTGGTTGTGCAAAGGGGCTATGTCTGCAAATGCAGACTAGCCCAAGCTCTATAATGAGCCCTGAACAGCAAAATGGCCAAACCTGTAAAGGTTTTGGGCCTAGCTGTTCAATATATGGCTTTAATAGCCCAAGCTAAGTCTCAACTTGAGACTGGCTAAATTTTAAATAGGTTAATCATAATAACAAAACAGGCTATGCCTGCAATTAGCTTTAATTAGGAATAAATTGGTCTTAATTGACTGAAATTAGTTTAAAAGTGGCTAAAATTGAAATAGTTCTTAAGAATAAATCTGGCCAGCCCTTAAATATTAATGCCAGGGCTGGCTATTAGTTAAATAGGTTCAAATTGACTAAAATCTGCCCTAGGCATAGCTGGTAAATCAGCAGTGCCTCCAGGGGCATAATTGGGTATTAAAAAGGTAAATTAGTAACTAGTAAGAACTTAGGAGGGTAATAGGGACATTCATACTCCTGATTTCTGCAATTTTGCAGAGATTTAGGGGTATAATGGTCTCCTAAAAATGGGAAATCTGTAAAAATCTCAAACCCTTAGGGATATACTAGTAAAAGGCCCTAAAAGGAATCTTTGGAACCTTCCAGCACATGCTGGAAGGGTTTTAATAACTGAAAATGGGACTAAAGTGTAGAATAGATAATTTTAGGAGGGGGAAGTGGGATTAATCCCATTACTTTCTCCCCAAGTATTCAGCCCTAAAAGGTTAGCTATAAATATCTCTAAAAGGGGCTGAAAAAGGGGATACACAGTAGAACAATCTAAAAAAATACATTTAAGTTGGAATTCATTAAATACAAAGCTGAATAGATAGAAATAGCAATTTAGAAGTGATCAATTCTGGAAATTCCGAGTGAAGAGCTTTTTGATTTTAACCTATTCTTGCTGGGTTTCTAGCTCGTTGTTGCTGGTTTTCTTTATTGCTGTGTTGCTGTGTTATTTGGATCTTCACTCCCACTGTTGCATTGCCTTTGTTTGGGTCTACTGCTGTTACTGCTTACTCCTTCTCCCTTAGAACTCATTGGCTTCTATTTTTGCTGAATCAGGTACACATCCTATTCATTGAAGCTGTATTGATGTCATTGGTGAAATAAAATGAAGATTCTATGCTGTTATGTAGTTGTAGTCTAATATTGATTAGTTCTAGTTGTAAATTAGTCATGATAGTCTTTTGTAGTAGCTGAAGAGACAAAAAACAGAGGCAATGTAATAGTATAGTAATAGTAGTATAGTAGTAGTATAATGTAGCTAGCTTAACACTTAGTTAATTAGGAAAATGCTTTAAAACATAAGTTAATTAGTGATATCCGTAACAATTAATAATCTGGTAATAAGGCCTTGTTAAAATCAGTAGTATGACTAAAAATCACGTAGATGCTTAGGATCATTGTAATTAAGTAATTGGAACGTTTAATTTCTGCTTGAGTAGTTCAATTAATTCTAAGGATTGAAGTTCAGTTATGAATACTCAATAGAAGAAACGATTAGGTATTGAAGTGGTTCAAGTAGGATGAATTGATGGAGATGAATGGTTTAGTCTTCAATAATTTGTAGTCAATCAGTTTAATTACTCTTTGAATTTCTCATAATAGACCGTCTCCTTGGAATATTTTTAACCCTTAAACGGTAATTAACATAATTCTAGTGATGAACATTGTGCAAATTTCCTTAGTGTAATAATTTGGTAATATGGTTAGTAATTAGATCAATATGAAGTATAGATAAAAGTAGCCTGTCAATTTGGTTCTCTTAATAAGCTGTAGTCATAGAATATTCTGTACAATATCTCTGCTCTTTCAAATGAATAAAATCAATCTGTTTTGATTCCTAAATCTTGTTGATTAGCGTTTTTATAGTTCTTCGCATTTATTGTTATTTTGTATTACGTTTTACCAGTTTTTGGCTCAATATGCAAACTATTTCTAAATTCCAATGTGAAGTTAAAAGGTCAGCAAGCTTAAGCCCAAAACGACCTGAAAAACTGCCTGGGCCTTAAAGGCCTGGACCAATGCTGATCCATGCTGAGCGAAATGAAAAGAAGACCAGGCCCAATAAGTAATAAGAATTCGACGGGCCTGGATTACTATAGAATTAGTATTACGATTAAGGCAAAAACAAATATAGAAAACTTAGTCAAAAATTAGTACCCTTTAATAAATAATTTGGGACGAGCCTCGCCCGAATAACACCGGGGCCCCCATTTAGTAATGATATAAACACAATTAGATCCGGGAAAGCTAATAGCCAATTCCATAGTTTCTCCCAAAATATTTAAAAGCCGATAGACATTATTTTAGGGCACGATTTTAATTTACCTTCCTATGAACGAGTGTGCACTTGGTGCGACTCAAATCCAAATCTCGGCAAAGCCGAAATACTCTAAAAGTCATAGGCGTACTGGTTGCGGTATGACTCGAGGCGTGTTTCCGCAATGTCGCAAAATTCCTAAAAGTAATATTTAACGCGAAAATCATATTATGTTGTTAAAATCTATAACTGAGTCAAGAATAAAGTCAAAACGACAGTGGAGCGACCGTGTTGAAACCACGGAATTCGGGAGTGCCTAACACCTTCTCCCGGGTTAACAGAGTTCCTTATCCGGACCTCTGCTTCGCAGACATTTCAAAGAGTCAAAATTCCTCGGATTCGGGATTAACCGGTGACTTGGGACACCATTGTCATTCCCAAGTGGCGACTCTGATTAATCTCTAATAAATCCCGAACCGATTGTCCTTAAATTGGAAAAACTCCTTCCCTTACGTTATTTTATCCATCTCGGGTAATTGAGCGTCGGGGTATACCCTACAAGTGTATTTATACACCTTACGCATGTGCGGGGTAGTAAAAAGGGAGGTGTGACAGCTCTGGCGACTCTGCTGGGGATTCCAACCCTGAATGTCGATTTCGGGGTTTAAGAACTCGAGCTCCTTAGAACTGCCGTTTGCGTTTTGTTTGACTTCATTATATGACTTGAATAACATGCTATGTGCTTTATCGCTTTGATATTATCTGGACTGTATATATAAATTGTGCCGAAAACCCTTCTCTCTTCTCCCCCGGGGATGTGCTTACTGGTTGAGACTTCCCTTTCTGTTAAAAGTCACCCTAAATTAAGAAAAATAGAGGCCGGATAAGTTACAAAGCCGATTGACTCCGCGGGTCACCGGTACGTAGCCCCCTCCTCGATTCGAGTTGTCCGCTCGGGTACACGGTCTAGCAATCCATGAAACCGTAAGATTTTGAACATAGGTCTAGGACGATTATTTGCATCATGTCTGACTTAGGGGACTCAACACAGGGGTTGGGTCCGTCTAGGACAGGTGACCCGATAAGACCGAGCATGCTATGTGTTGCATTTTATTGTCCTTGATCGTTATGCGGACCGGCGAAAATCCCGAGATTTGGGAATTGTTGAAAAAGGAAAAAGAGAGAGAGGAAATAATGGTTGGTAGAAAATAGGTACTTGGAAGAATTTGAAAATTTAAAAAAAAAATATATAGGAGGAACAGTTTTGTCGAAAATAATTGGTCAAGTAATCTGACCGAACTACGCAGGTTTGATTCTCGCCATCAGGTGGGATACGTAGGCAACCCTTAAACGGGTCCAACCACACTTTTAGAAAAAGACCAAAAAGATTTTCTTTTCAAATAATCGAGGTGATCGCTATTTTTGGAAATGGCCGAATGTTCCGAAAGGACAACGGAAGGCTGTTTTTGCAAAAATGGCCACTTCAAAAATATTTTCCTTTTCTTTCATTCGAAAATTGAAAACTTGCATTGAAAAAGATTTTTCCTTTTCTAAATAAAATCACCTTAATAAATGTGCAGGACGAGCACGATGATGAATGAACAATTTTCTCTAAATAAAATCCCTTTGGAGTTGAGGTTATGGTGGCAGGACATGGGATCCGATGGTCAAGACTGGGTCAAAAAGTACTTGAAGGGCCTTACGGGGTTACTTGAAATAGTTCCTCGGGGTGATGTGATTAGAGCGTTGGTCTCGTTTTGGGATTCGGCACACAACGTATTTCATTTCCCAGATTTTGAGCTTACCCCTACTTTGGAAGAGATTGCCTTTTACATTGGGAAGACCGAGGTTCCGCTGAAAGGAAAATACCCGGTATCTCCGAGGATGGTGACAGTACATCGTTTCCTCGACTCTTTGAAAATCGCCCGGAATGTTCATAATGAAGATCTGGCTGATGGATTTTGTTCTTTAAGCTTCATCTACAACAGGTTTGGACACGTTAGGGGTTTCAACGACTCAACCAACAAATTATGTTGTAAGTCCAACCGGGCGAAATGGGAAGAACACCGGAGGTTCGCATTTTTGGTGGCATTTCTTGGAGTTGTTGTATTCCCGAGGAAAGATGGTCATATCAATATAAAAGTCGCCGGGGTAGCTACCACACTGATAGTGCAAGAAAACTGTACTTTGGCCCCAATGATTGTTGCGGATATCTATCGAGCTCTGACCGCGTGCAAAGCGGGGGCTACTTTCTTCGAAGGGTGTAACTTGATCTTGCAAATCTGGCTAATTGAGCATCTGTGCCACCACCCTTCATTCTCGAGCTATGGTTCGGCCGATCGGACATGTTTGGAAGAGTTCAATACGAGGACAAAAGAAGTAAAGTTGCCCGAGGGAGTTCAAGGCTGGATTGTGTATCTTCGATCACTAACTGACGGTCAAATTGATTGGACGTACGAATGGTTACCTCTTGACGAGGTGATATACATGCCAACGGAGGGATCGCCGTTTTTGATCATGGGTTTGAAGAGTATACAGCCTTATGCTCCATACAGAGCTTTGCGACAGTTGGGTCGGTGTCAAATTATTCCAAGAGATGGGGACCTCAGTGTGCAAGCTGTGAAGATTGGTCCGGACGGGCAATTCCGGAAGCAAAAATCCGGCAAATCTGGAATGAGTGCCAAAATTTGAAGATTGATACTTGTGTGCCGAATAGAGCAAAGGGGGAGATATCACCTGGATACTCCACCTGGTACCGACGAGGGGTTGAACATGAACGTCTTTCAAAAAGACCTCACTTGCAAGACCTGATAGAGCAATCCGAGGAAAATCTGAGATGGGCGGCCAAGGAAAAGGAATATAAAGCCAAAATCGGTCTGTTGGAAGATAAACTGAGAAATCTTCATTTCGAAAGCGGCTTACAAGCAGCATCCGATGAAGGGGAAAAGAAACAGCTGAAAAAAGAAAATGATATGTTGAAGGCTCAAATAGCTCAAATGAAAATTGCATCCGAGACCCCAGTTCGTTCAGCCCGCGATGAAAAGTTAATTGAGATTCTCCGGCGGAAAGTGAACGACTATGGCTTCGATTTGGATGTAGCTGAAAAAGAGTTAGCCAAGGCTCGGAAGCAAATGGACGAAGACGCCGAGGAAAGAGCCAAGTTAGTCCAGCAGCTACAAAGCAAGCACGATGTTGAAATAGCTCAGCTTAGAAAGAAAATAATCTCAACCACGGCCAAGAGCAACAAGATTATCAAAGATCTTGAGGAAGAAAGAGAATATTGCTACACGACCATGGCTAGATTAAAATTGGAGCTACAACAGGTGCAAAAGGACAACCAACAGGTCTTGGATGCTCGCAATCAACAAATAAGCAGGTTATTGCAGGAAAAAGGGGTCATCAGAGAAAAGATTGTTCGCATCGCCCAGTACATCACTCGGAAGACTCAGCTTTGTGAAGATATGACTCGGAGGACTTTTGTATCTGCAGTGAAGTTTTTTGTACAACAAGTCATGGCCGACCTTGATAAGCTTCAAAGGGGTTTAGCATATAGGCCCGCGGCAAGGCCGAACGATGCCTCGCGGGCACTAGGTGCATTAATGTACTCTTAGGTCATGCATCATCTTTTATTTTCCTTTGTTTAAACATCACTTTGTAATCAAGGTTTCGAATTATCAATGAGAAAACAAAGTGTTGTTACCAATTCTTTTACTTTATGGCATTTCTTTTGTATCCGCTAGGCAAATAAATAGGAGCGTAATTATGAAAATGACAATGAAAAGAAATGAAAAAGAAAGAAAAAGAAAAAAAAAGAAAAAGCAAGAAAAAGAATGAAAAGAGAAAAAGAAAGAAAAGAGAAAAAGCAAAAAAGAAAAGAAAAGAAGAAAAGAAAAAAAAAAAAAAAAAAAAAAAAAGCAAAAGAGCGGAAAAAGAAAAGATGATTGGAGTGAGCAGCGGCCGGGATGATGCATAACGACTCGAGCAAATGTGTTTGTTTTTGAAATCGTTGCATCTTATTTATGAGCTAACAACTAACGAGTGTTGATGTTTGTGAGTCCAGATTTTCTAGGCAACTGGCATACTGGCTACCCACCCATACAACACCAGGTCCAAAAAGATGACAAAGGCCGTGTCCCAGGAGATCGAGGCAACCATTGTAGACCCTGCTCACGAAGAAGAGATCGTGGATGTGGTAGGGATGAAAGAAGAAATGTACAAGTTAAGGCAGCAGATGGCTGAAATGTACCAAGCTTGGTCAAGAGGTCAACCATTACCAGCCTACCCTGCTAACCCTGCATATGTCCCTCCAGCCAATCCTAACCCGGAACCACCAACGATGAACTCATCCTCTACCTACCCCGACTACCCTCATTATTACGCTTCCACCTCCCAAATGCCACCACCTCCAACCAAGCAAGCACCACCTCCTGTACCGCAAGTTGCTCCTGTATACGTGGCACCTCCGCCCGCTGTTATCCACAAGTCTTCTAGTGAACCAATGTTCCATATCCAGGATTCTCACTATTACCCTCCGGAGCCGACTTTTAGACAACACGAGTCTCACGCTCCTATGATAGAAGCAAGTGCCGGGCAGGAAGAGATGGCTCGGAAAGTCAAAAGTCTTGAGAATGCTTTCCGCAACATGCAAGGGCTAGGAGGGCAAGTAAGTGTAGCCTACAAAGACCTGTGTTTGTTCCCAGAGGTGCAGCTTCCAGCGGGATTTAAATTGCCAAAGTTTGACATGTACGACGGACATGGGGATCCGGTAGCTCATCTGAGAGGATACTGTAGTAAGATGAGAGGCGCGGGAGGAAGAGATGAATTGTTAATGGCGTACTTCAGCCAAAGTCTAAGCGGATCAGCCCTGGAATGGTATACCCGACAGGACCACACAAGATGGTTCGTTTGGGATGACTTAGCGCAAGCTTTCGCTAGTCACTTTCAGTACAATTTGGAGATCATACCCGACAGGTTATCCCTTACCAAGATGGAAAAGAAGCCAGGAGAGAGCTTTAGAGAATACGGTTTTAGATGGAGGGAACAGGCCGCTAGAATGGATCCGCCAATGAAAGAAGGGGAAATGGTGGATTGTTTTCTGCAAGCTTTGGAGCCAACGTACTACGGCCATCTAGTGTCTGCAATCGGGAAAAGTTTCAACGAAGTTGTGAAAATGGGAAGTTTTGTAGAAGAGGGTTTGAAGACAAACAAGATTATGAGTTTTTCGGCTATCAAAGCCACCAACCAAGCCATACAGAATGGAAGTGGAGGAGTGATGGGAAAAAAGAAGAAAGAAGAAGTATCAACCATTGAAAGCAGGTCCTGGAGTCGCAACCCCCATTATAACCCACCCAGACCTTACCGCCAACACCCACCAAGCCCGACAAATCCATATAATCCACCGTCATCCTACCCACCAAATCCCTACAACACACCAAGCCCATATAACCCACCACCACCACCATACCCACCAACTGGCCCACATTACCATCACCCTCAAACCCAAGCTTACCCACCACCATCACCCCACGTATGGAGAGCTCAAGCTCCACACAATGTGTACCATGCCCAAAACACATACTCAACCCATAAACCTTACCGCAACCAGAATAGACCCAGGCCAGATGCTGATTGGAGAAACAAAGCAGGAAGAACATTCACTCCTCTCGGAGAATCATATGCCAGTCTTTTCCACAGGTTGAAAGAATTGGGGATGTTGAGCCCAATCGCACCAAAAAATCCAAATCCTCCCCCAAAGAACCTTAATACTTCTGTCAGATGTGAATATTGTTCAGGAACGGTGGGTCATGATACTGAGAAATGCTGGCAACTAAAGAATGCCATTCAAGATCTTATCGATGAGAGGAGGATTGAAGTGCAGGCCCCAGAAACCCCAAACATTACCCAGAATCCATTGCCAAATCACCACGAAACGAATATGATAGAACTGGTGCAGGGTGATGGCAATCAAAAACCATCTCAGGCCGTCATGATGATAAAGTCGAGTGACAAATTAGAGAAAGAGATTGTGAAAGAGGAAGCAATTGTTGAGAAACCAAAGCCAGTAGTGATGGGAAGTCTAAAAGTGGTAGTGCCGGGTGCAAAGACAACTGTGACTGTGAAGGGTGCAAGTGCAGAGCCAGTGATCATAAAACCAGTAGTGCAAATGCCTGTGGTGAATACAAAGACTGTGCCTTGGAACTATAATAAGGTAACAGTAGTTTACAAGGGTAAAGAGATTTCTGGTGAAATTAACGAAACGCATGGACTTACTCGATCCGGAAGGTGTTTTGCTCCGGAGGAACTGAGAAAGATGAAAACGGTGAAAGAAAGTCAACTGAAGAAGCCAGTGTCGGAGGAGGAAGCAGAGGAATTTCTTAAGAAAATGAAGTCGCAGGAGTACTCCGTGGTCGAGCAGTTAAGAAAGACCCCGGCCCAGATTTCTTTGTTATCTTTGTTGATACATTCGGAGGAGCACCGGAAGGCTCTTATGAAGATTTTAAATGAGGCTCATGTTCCGGAGAAGATTTCAGTGTGTCATTTGGAGAAGATTACCAGCAAAATTTTCGAGTCCAATAGGATTACCTTCTCTGATAGGGAGTTGCCGGTGGAAGGAACTGAACACAACAAAGCATTATATCTCACGGTAAAGAGTGAAGAGTCAGTCGTAACCAGGGTATTGATTGACAATGGATCGAGTGCAAACATCTGCCCGTTGTCAACTCTAGGGAAGCTGAACATTAGCCCGGATAGAATCCGGAGAAACAGTATCAATGTGAGAGGGTTTGACGGCGGAGGTAAGAACACGCTGGGAGATATTATTTTGGAAGTGACCATCGGTCCCGTTGATTTTACGATGGAGTTCATGGTGCTTGATATTGCCGTATCGTATAACTTGCTGTTAGGCCGACCTTGGATTCATGCGGCCAAAGCGGTACCATCTTCTCTACACCAGATGGTCAAGTTTGAATGGGAGCAGCAAGAAATTGTTGTAC
The DNA here is from genome assembly GCA_032618575.1 of Nicotiana noctiflora. Classification (NCBI taxonomy): domain Eukaryota; kingdom Viridiplantae; phylum Streptophyta; class Magnoliopsida; order Solanales; family Solanaceae; genus Nicotiana; species Nicotiana noctiflora. The sequence continues at coordinate 230,076 of JASVEL010014178.1, forward strand.
ACGGAGAGGAAAATGCTTGTAATGTGGTAGCACCTTTTGACGGTACTGATGGAGATCGGGGTCCTTGGGTCTACCAAGTGACGGAAGCTGTAGAAGTGAACAAAGTTGCTGAAGGAGAAAAGTTACCAACCCCGATGGTGGCACCAACTGCTATAATGGTGGCCAGAGAAATGCTGAAAAACGGATTTGCACCGGGGAAGGGATTAGGCAAAAACCTGTAGGGGTCACTCGACCAGTTCAGCTTCCGGAGAATAAAGGAACATTCGGCTTAGGGTTCAAACCCACCTTTGCCGATATCCAAAGAGCCTCTAAAGCCAAGAGAAACTGGACCTTGCCCAAACCCATACCCAAATTATCCGACATCTTTATCAGGCCTGGTACAAAACATCAACCATCTGCTGCAGCAAAGTGCATTAAGACCCAACTTGATGAAGAAATGCTTGGTTTTAAGAAATTGTTCTGGGAGGTGAATACGATTGAAGCAGGGGAAGGCACAAGCAACATGGACGTGCAATTTGTGGGGCCCAGAGTCACAGTGAACAATTGGGAAGCTACTCCTTTCTTTGTCCGGAAGGAGTCTTGGTAGTTAGCTCAAAATTTCATAATTTCCCCATTCCCCTCATGAAAAAAAAATCATCACCATGTATCCCGAACATCGTTCGTTTCTTTTATTAATGAAATGCAGTTTTTCCTTTTTCTTCACTTTTGCCTTATTTTTTTCTTTATTTTTCCTTTTGTACAGTTTTGCATGTGTTGATTCCAATGCCATGTCATGCGTGAAGGATTCTAGACCCAGTTCTGACAATCACGCTACTATACAAGAGATTGAGGAAGATAGTGAAATAGAATGTGAGGATGAGGAAGCCCTGGAGGAAATAAGTAAGGACATGAAACAATACGAGGAAAAACCCAAGCCGAATCTGAGTGATACGGAATCTGTAAATTTGGGGAGCGAAGATGATGTCCGAGAAACAAAGATTAGTGTGCATTTGGAGGCACCCCTCGGGGATGAATTGATAAGGTTGTTACATGAATTTAAGGACATCTTTGCCTGGTCCTATGATGACATGCCCGGGCTTAGCACAGATCTAGTGGTACACAAGTTGCCGATTTACTCAGAATGCCGGCCAGTGAAACAAAAGTTGAGAAAATTCAAAACGGACATTAGCGTGAAGATAAAAGAAGAGGTGAATAAGCAGTTTGAGGCAAAGGTTATAAGAGTTACCAAATACCCCACCTGGTTGGCAAATGTTGTGCCGGTCCCAAAGAAAGATGGCAAAACCAGAGTGTGTGTAGACTATAGAGACCTCAACAAATCCAGTCCGAAGGATGACTTCCCATTGCCAAACATCCACATATTGATCGACAATTGCGCCAAGCATGAAATCGGTTCGTTTGTGGATTGTTATGCAGGCTATCACCAGATCCTGATGGACGAAGAAGATGCTGAGAAAACTGCCTTCATTACACCTTGGGGAACGTACTGTTACAGAGTAATGCCGTTTGGATTGAAGAATGCCGGGGCAACTTACATGAGGGCAATGACCACTATGTTTCATGATATGATGCATAGAGAAATTGAAGTATATGTGGACGATGTCATCATAAAGTCCGAAAACAACCTGATCACGTGAAAGATTTGAGGAAGTTTTTCCAAAGACTCCGGAGGTACAATCTAAAACTCAATCCGGCGAAGTGTGCTTTTGGAGTACCTTCAGGGAAACTACCGGGGTTTATTGTGAGCCGGCGAGGTATTGAACTGGATCCATCAAAGATCAAAGCTATTCAAAGTCTACCTCCGCCGAAGAACAAGAAGGGGGTCATGAGCTTATTAGGAAGGTTGAATTACATTAGTCGGTTTATCGCTCAATTGACATCAACATGCGAGCCAATTTTCAAGTTGTTGAAGAAAGACGCAGCAGTGAAATGGACCGACGAGTGTCAGGAAGCCTTCGACAAGATCAAAGAATATTTGGCCAATCCTCCGGTGTTAGTTCCTCCAGAACCAGGGCGTCCTCTGATTTTGTATTTGACGGTGCTAGATCACTCTTTCGGTTGTGTACTGGGTCAACATGATGAGACAGGCAGGAAAGAACAAGCCATCTACTACCTCAGCAAAAAGTTTACATCTTACGAGGCGAAGTATACCCAACTGGAGAGAACTTGTTGTGCATTGATTTGGGTAGCTCAGAAGCTAAAGCATTATTTGTCAGCATACACTACGTACTTGATATCACGATTGGATCCTCTCAAGTATATCTTTCAGAAGCCCATGCCTACGGGAAGACTGGCCAAATGGCAGATTCTGCTCACAGAATTTGACATTGTTTATGTGACTCGTACGGCAATGAAGGCACAAGCTATTGCGGACCACTTAGCCGAGAATCCGGTGGATGATGAATATGAACCACTGAAAACATACTTTCCGGATGAAGAGGCAATGCTTGTCGAGGAGATGGAGCAAGAGGAAAGGCCAGGATGGAAAATGTACTTTGATGGAGCCGTCAACAGCAGGGGCGTTGGTATCGGAGCGGTACTCATTTCAAGTACGGGTCAACATTATCCCGTCACAGCTCAGCTCCGATTTTTCTGTACCAACAATATGGCCGAATATGAGGCATGCATCTTGGGATTAAGGATGGCAATTGATATGGGTATTCAAGAGATTTTGGTCATGGGTGACTCGGATCTCTTGGTACACCAAATTCAAGGAGAGTGGGAGACACGAGATTTGAAATTGATACCATATCGGTATTGTTTGCACGAGTTGTCTCAAAGGTTCCAGTCTATAGAGTTCAAGCACATCCCAAGAATGCAATGAGATTGCAGATGCTTTGGCCACGTTGTCCTCTATGTTGCATCATCCGGAAAAGACATATATAGATCCACTCCAGATCCAAGTCCGAGATCAGAATGCTTATTGCTTTGCTGTGGAAGAAGAGTCGGATGGAGAGCCGTGGTATCATGATGTTAGAGAATACTTGAAAGCTGGCAAATATCCTGAGCAAGCCACAGGAGACCAAAAGAGAGCCATCAGGCGTTTAGCCAATGGATTTTTCTTCAGTGGAGGAGTGGTATACAAAAGGACACCAGATCTGGGTTTATTGAGATGTGTGGACGCACAACAAGCAGATGAAATTATGATTGAAGTACATGCTGGAGTATGCGGACCCCACATGAGCGGATATGTTTTAGCAAAGAAGATCTTGAGAGCTGGGTACTACCGGCTCACGATGGAGCGTGATTGTATCAGGTATGTAAAGAAATGCCATCAATGCCAGGTACATGGGGATCTGATCCATTCCCCGCCTTATGAGTTGCACACAATGTCAGCACCTTGGCCCTTTGTTGCTTGGGGCATGGATGTCATCGGCCCAATAGATCCAGCCGCTTCTAACGGGCACAGGTTCATTCTAGTTGCAATTGATTATTTCACCAAGTGGGTCGAAGCTAAGACATTCAAGGCGGTGACGAAGAAAGCGGTGGTAGATTTTGTGCACGAGAATATCATATGCCGATTTGGAATCCCCAAAGTGATTATCACGGACAATGGAGCCAATTTAAACAGTCATCTCATGGCGGAGGTCTGTGAAAGGTTTAAGATCACGCACCGTAATTCCACGCCTTACAGGCCAAAGGCGAATGGTGCAGTAGAAGCGGCAAATAAGAACATCAAGAAGATTCTCCGAAAAATGGTGGAGGGATCCAGGCAGTGGCATGAAAAGTTACCCTTTGCTCTCATGGGTTACCGCACGACGGTACGTACTTCTATCGGAACCACACCTTATACCCTGGTGTATGGAACAGAGGCCGTTATACCCGCAGAAATAGAAATACCGTCATTGCAAATTATAGCCGAATCTGAGATAGATGACGATGAATGGGTAAAGGCCCGGCTAGAACAGTTGAATTTGATTGACGAGAAGAGATTGGCCGCAGTCTGCCATGGACAGTTGTATCAGCGGAGAATGGCCAGAGCATATAATAAGAAGGTACGACCTCGAACGTTTGAAGTTGGACAACTGGTATTGAGGCGTATCTTACCACATTGGGCAGAAGCAAAAGGCAAGTTCGCACCGAATTGGCAGGGACCGTTCGTGGTATCACGGGTGTTGTCCAATGGAGCATTATACTTAACTGATGTTGAAGGAAAGTGCGTAGAGACTGCTATCAATTCGGATGCAGTCAAAAGATACTATGTATGATTCCTTTTCAATTGTATGTTTTGTATTTTGTTGTGATTTTGGAATTGAAATGACGAAGGCATTTTATTCTCTATCCAAACACTTTATCCATTGTTAACCCCTTTGAGCCTTAATGAATGAATTCTTTCATATCCCTCTCTCGGAATCACTTTAATGCAATAAGATCGAAATTGCCAGAATGAAAAATGAAATGATGGAAAAATGAAAAGAAAAAAAAAAGAAAAAAAAAAGGAAAAAAAAAGGAAAGAGAAAAAATGAAAAAATGAAAAAAATGAAAAAGTGAATGAAAAAATGAAAAAAAAAAAAAAAAAAAAAAAAGACAAAAATCGGGAAAAAGTCAAAAAGAAATCCATCTAACTTAGGAAGTTGGATGAACTACGTCTGACTTGATCCCGAAAGGGTACGTAGGCAGCCTCTCTGAGGTTCAGTCACAATAAAGGAAAAATCCAAAAATTCCCCACATATTGAAACTGGGGCAGAAGTTATGTTTAATAATTCCGAGAGTTGTAAATATTTTTAACCCTCGTTGAAATTTTGAGCCTTTATATCTTTCTTTCTTAACCCGTCCAAAAGCCACGTTACGGTCCAAAGAAAGACTTTCTGATCAATTTTGAAATGATAACAAATACAACGAAGGAAGAGCGAAACATCGGACAATACCCGTGGTAAGAAAACAAAATACAAAAGGAAAAATGAGAAAAAATAAAAATATGAGAGAGTCTCATCGGTGAAAACCTTAACCGGCACTGTGAGGCGACTGTGAGCTTGAGGGAAATAAAATGAGAGAGTCTCATCGGTGAAAACCTTAACCGGCACTGTGAGATGATGGTGAGGTTGAGAGAATAAATGAGAGAGTCTTATTGGTGAAAACCTTTCGAGGCACCGTAAGGCGATTATCAGAAAAGAGAAAAGGTAACAAAAAAAAAGAGAGTATCGGTTTGTGGTCAAAGGAAATTCAGAGTCAGAATAATGATTGGAACGAACTGGGTCAGAGTTTAAATACATGGCATGGTCAGCGGAACCAGCCAGCAAATGCCCAGATAAGTTCTGTCATCTCTCCAAAATACCCTTACCTTCCTTTCATTTTTCTGCATTTCATTGTTTACCTTTTGAGAGCTAACTACCAGCTCCTGATAACGGAAGTTGAAACAACACTGGATCAGAAAGGAAAGAAGATTCGGGAAAGGAATAAAGAAGCTTGGCAGACATGGCCAAAGGAAAAGAAAACAAAATAAAAATGAAAAATGAGAAAATACAAAAAGAGTTTGCATGGGACAAGCAGTTAGAAGTCATGCGACATCAGAAAAGCAAAAAACAAAGGAAGCAATAAGAAGCGGGGACGGCAGATGCCAGTTGCCAGCAGTTTATATCTAATAAATTTTGTTTCATGCAGGAACAAATTGTCACTAATCACTTTAAAGTGAATGTGACTAATGTGGAAAATTTAAAATACTAAAAAGAGGAAGTCTGCCGAATAAGTGGAGAAATTCACAGGCAAGAGTTCAGTTGGTAAAAAGAAAATGCCAAAAAGAGGAGGTAACATCTTTTAAAAATCCATTCCCCAGTCCTCAGGCTGAGGGAATATTTTCTGCATTTGCATTGCACGTTTAAATTTCTGTTAGGCGCCCACCTTCAAATTCGGGAATATTTTCTGCATTCGCATTGCACGTTTAAATTTCTGTTAGGCGCCCACCTTCAAATTCGGGAATACTTTCTGCATTCGCATTGCACGTTTAAATTGAATATTTTCTGCATTCGCATTGCACGTTTAAATTCTGTTAGGCGCCCACCTTCAAATTCGGGAATATTTTCTCGCATTCGCATTGCACGTTTAAATTTCGTTAGGCGCCCACCTTCAAATTCGGGAATATTTTCTGCATTCGCATTGCACGTTTAAATTTCGTTAGGCGCCCACCTTCAAATTCGGAATATTTTCTGCATTCGCATTGCACGTTTAAATTTCGTTAGGCGCCCACCTTCAAATTCGGGAATATTTTCTGCATTCGCATTGCACGTTTAAATTTCGTTAGGCGCCCACCTTCAAATTCGGGAATATTTTCCGCATTCGCATTGCACGTTTAAATTTCGTTAGGCGCCCACCTTCAAATTCGGGAATATTTTCTGCATTCGCATTGCACGTTTAAATTTCTGTTAGGCGCCCACCTTCAAATTCGGGAATATTTTCTGCATTCGCATTGCACGTTTAAATTTACGTTAGGCGCCCACCTTCAAATTCGGGAATATTTTCTGCATTCGCATTGCACGTTTAAATTTCTGTTAGGCGCCCACCTTCAAATTCGGGAATATTTTCTGCATTCGCATTGCACGTTTAAATTTCGTTAGGCGCCCACCTTCAAATTCGGGAATATTTTCTGCATCGCATTGCACGTTTAAATTTCTGTTAGGCGCCCACCTTCAAATTCGGGAATATTTTCTGCATCGCATTGCACGTTTAAATTTCTGTTAGGCGCCCACCTTCAAATTCGGGAATATTTTCTGCATTTCGCATTGCACGTTTAAATTTCTGTTAGGCGCCCACCTCCAAATTCGGGAATACTTTCTGCATTATCATGGTTTATATATTTAAAAGCCCACACTGGGGCAGAAAAAGAAAAAAAGAGAGGTAGTTTGTTGTTTTGTTTTGAGCAGGTTCAGCTCGGGATCAAGAAAAACAAGAAAATCAACAAAAAGAGAGTCCATCAAGAGGAAAATTCTGCATCACCGGAAAGGGAAGAAGAGCAAAAGCTAGATTAGGAACAATTGTAATTGTAGGATCATAGCTTAGAATAGCTTCTTCATTTTACATTTCCCCCCCCGGTGTAATAAGGAGTAAGTCAGCAGGTCTCAACAGTGTCAATGCAACAGTGAGTCTGGTAGTTTTTAACTATCAAACCTTCCCGAACTACACCGACCTGATTCCTGTTTAGCCCAGGATATGTAGGCAACCTCTAAAGCAGGGTGCGGTCAAAAGGTTTTCCAAAAATGCTTTTATGGAATGTGCCAATGTGCAAAAATCTCTCATTACTGCTCACTTATCTTTGCACTGAAACTCTTCGTGTTCCCGAGCAAAGAGGGGCAGCTGTGAGCACGTGATTTTTGCACCAGGCAAATAATTCCAAAATTAAATTAAATATATTTTTGAGTGCAATTACTTGCTTTGCTTGAAATTAGTTATATTTTTGTGTGTTTGAATAAGTAAAAATTAGAAAAAATCAAAAAAAAATAGTAGTAAGTAATTTGTTAATTTAGTTAACTAGGAAATTGTTAATAATTTAAGTAGTGAAAATTAAGAAAAATAGTAGAAAATTACCAAAAAATATTAGAAAATTAGAGTAAATAGGAAATTAGGTTTTATAATTTTTTATAAAAAGAAAAGAAAAAAAAAAGTGTAAAAGAAAATACATAAAAATCATTAAATACCAGAAAATACAAAAAATATATGGGTATAATAAACTTGGGCCAAAATACAATCCAAAACACTGGCCCAATACCTTGGCCCAAAGGAGATCCGGTCCGGAGGTTTAATTGAAAAGATCTCCGCCGTTCGTGTCTCTAAATTCAACGGTTGAGATAATTGCTGGAATTAATTAGTTAATTAATATGAGAGAAGCGATCTGGGCCGTCCGTTTTAGTTAATCTAACGGTTGATGGCTTTGACTTCATAAGCGACGATGCGGCGTCGTTTTAGTAACGCCTGTGAGAACCGTTGATCATCATCGAATGGACGGCCACGATTTCATGCGACATTTAGCCTATAAAAGGCTTATGTCTGAAACCCCCAACCATTCTCTAAGATCCCTAACCCTAGCCGCCCCTTGACCCCCCTCTTCGTCTCTCATCTTCCTCGCCTGCAACCTTAAACGGCCATGGCGGCCACCACCTTCCACGGTGGTCGCCGGCCTCTCTTACCACTCCCATCTTCTTTTCCTTCTTCTTCTTGTCATAATACCCCAAAAATCCCAGAAAAATACCCCGTTCTTCAAAAGTCCGGTCACCGGAGTTACGCCGGTGACCACCAAAGTATGAGAACCCACACAAAACCAATGCCATTCGACGCCTTTTCATGAGATCTACCCAACCATACTAGCCTCCACCCTCAAATGTCCCTTGAACGGTTCGAATATCCAAATTAAGGTCGTCGGAACCCTAACTCCGGCGACCCCAAGTTCGAACCCCAGCCAAGACCCCACCTTTACCATCTCCTAAAACACCCCCTGTAACTCAAACCGCAAAAGGCTTCGCCTTTAAGCCTTGAAAGAAGAAACAGAAAAGGAAAAAATAAAAAAAGAGATCTGGAATGAATAAAGAAGAAAAAAGAAATAAGAAGAAAGGTCTGGAAAGGGCCTGAGATCAAAGAAAAGAAAAGAAAAAGGGAATAGGAAGCTCGGGGGACCGGCCCCGCAAGCTAAGTCCCTCACCTTTAGTCTTCTTTAGTTTCCTAGGATAGTTTATGATTTCTTACATGTTTTGGTCTTGATTTTCTGTTGATTTTTGTGTTTGCGTGTTAATTTTCGTCTGCTCTTGTTGATATTTCTCTTCTTTTTATCTCATGTCCTGAATATCTTTGCCTCTAGCATGTTCATCTCCTTTTCTGATTAATGATTTGTCTGTAATGTGGCTCTGGTCGATTATGTTTCCATGTTTCTCTTTGAGCAAATCTCTGATATTTAGTCATAGGGCTGCTTAATCTGTTAGTGATAAGATTCTCCTTGATGTTAATTTCATGTTATGTTTCTGGTTAAGTCAAAAGAGTTGACCTGGTGTCATTCTAGTCCCTAATCCCTTTGATTGCTTTTTATGCTTCGATTTACATGCTTATGAGTGCCTTTTATTTCTGTTCATCATGTTAATTCTAAGAGCTTTGTTTGCATTACTTCTTTGATAGACATAGATTCTTGTTTTTAGCTTCTTCTTTGATTCATGCTCTCTTTGCTTGATTTTCATATGTCTTAAATTGCTCTTTCTAGATCATGTTTAGTACTAGGGTTCTATTTCCATTCCATCCTCATATATGTGTTCTGTCTTTGTTGAGTACACTGATTCTTGATTGTTGGTCTGCAATATCATGACTATCTGTCTTCTTGCTTCTTTTGGCATAATTAGTTTAATTGTTCTCTTTTAGTATTCTGTGGCTGGTAGTTTTATTTTAATGTCCCAGTGTTCCTTTGTCTACTATAGTATTGAGGTCCCTCACCTTGTAGTTTTCAGTAGTCCTTCTGTCAACTTACATGTTTGGATCCTGATACTATGTTCAATGGTTTGTCTTTAATTGTCACTTAGTCTTGCATTAGATCACTTTTGTTGGCTTACAGTATCTCTACTGTTCCTCTTTCTGTATCTTCTTATGTTTGGTCTTGATAAAAGCTTGGCTATCTCTGTTCATCTTTTATATCAAGTCATCTGGGGTTCATTTCTTTGCTCACATTCTGATTCATGCAAGTCTAGTATTCTTGTCATATCATCTCTATTATGTTTTGCTTAGTGAATGGGTATGCCAATTTGGGGTCTGATTCTCTTCATGTTACCTTCATATGATAGATTTAGGTTTTTCTTTTCACTGATTCTCCATGTTTTCCTGCTTCACATGCTTCATCTTCTGCTGATTGGTTTCTGGGAATTCACTGTCTCTCCATGATTTTTCTACTCCTTATCTTCATATTATCTGTCTCATAGTCCATTGTATTTATGTCTAAAATGAATCATGTTTCATCTCTTGTTTTGTGGGATTTAGTTTCCATGTGTCTATGCCCATGAACCCTAAATGTTTGAATTCTTCAGTGTCCCATTTGACATGAAATGATTGTGACTATGCCTGATTAATGTTAATTGATATGTAGCTACATGAGTTTAAGTTATGTAAATTGATTAGTTGAAGTTCAACACTATCAAACCCCTTTTCTGAGTTTTAATTAATCAATGAACTTGGTTTGGCTTTATGTGGTTATGTGTGCAATTGTATGTTAAAATGGCTAAGTTTGCAATAGTTACATGTTAAATGTGAACACTGCTAAGGCTTGTATGGATTGGTTATAGCTGTTAGTTCTAGGTTCTATAATTGGTTAGTTTTTAAATAGGCTAACACTGAAATTGATCATAATTAGGTTAGAAATTCAATAATTGGCCTAAGAATGGTTAACCTTGCAAAAGGTTGACCAATTCTGTGAGCCCTAACACACAGCTCACTGATAAACAGTGGCTGGTTGTGCAAAGGGGCTATGTCTGCAAATGCAGACTAGCCCAAGCTCTATAATGAGCCCTGAACAGCAAAATGGCCAAACCTGTAAAGGTTTTGGGCCTAGCTGTTCAGTAAGTGGCTTTAATAGCCCAAGCTAAGTCTCAACTTGAGACTGGCTAACTTTTAAATAGGTTAATCATAATAACAAAACAGGCTATGCCTGCAATTAGCTTTAATTAGGAATAAATTGGTCTTAATTGACTGAAATTAGTTTAAAAGTGGCTAAAATTGAAATAGTTCTTAAGAATAAATCTGGCCAGCCCTTAAATACTAATGCTAGGGCTGGCTATTAGTTAAATAGTTCAAAACAAGCTGAGAATCTGCCCTAGGCAAGCTGGTAAATCAGCAGTGCCTTTGGGGGCATAATTGGGTATTAAAAAGGTAAAATAGTAACTAGTAAGAACTTAGGAGGGTAATAGGGACATTCATACTCCTGATTTCTGCAATTTTGCAGAGATTTAGGGGTATAATGGTCTCCTAAAAATGGGAAATCTGTAAAAATCTCAAACCCTTAGGGATATACTAGTAAAAGGCCCTAAAAGGAATCTTTGGAACCTTCCAGCACATGCTGGAAGGGTTTTAATAACTGAAAATGGGACTAAAGTGTAGAATAGATAATTTTAGGAGGGGGAAGTGGGATTAATCCCATTACTTTCTCCCCAAGTATTCAGCCCTAAAAGGTTAGCTATAAATATCTCAAAAAAGGGGCTGAAAAAGGGGATACACAGGAGAACAATCTAAAAAATACATTTAAGTTGGAATTCATTAAATACAAAGCTGAATAGATAGAAATAGCAATTTAGAAGTGATCAATTCTGGAAATTCCGAGTGAAGAGCTTTTTGATTTTAACCTATTCTTGCTGGGTTTCTAGCTCGTTGTTGCTGGTTTTCTTTATTGCTGTGTTGCTGTGTTATTTGGATCTTCACTCCCACTGTTGCATTGCCTTTGTTTGGGTCTACTGCTGTTACTGCTTACTCCTTCTCCCTTAGAACTCATTGGCTTCTATTTTTGCTGAATCAGGTACACATCCTATTCATTGAAGCTGTATTGATGTCATTGGTGAAATAAAATGAAGATTCTATGCTGTTATGTAGTTGTAGTCTAATATTGATTAGTTCTAGTTGTAAATTAGTCATGATAGTCTTTTGTAGTAGCTGAAGAGACAAAAAACAGAGGCAATGTAATAGTATAGTAATAGTAGTATAGTAGTAGTATAATGTAGCTAGCTTAACACTTAGTTAATTAGGAAAATGCTTTAAAACATAAGTTAATTAGTGATATCCGTAACAATTAATAATCTGGTAATAAGGCCTTGTTAAAATCAGTAGTATGACTAAAAATCACGTAGATGCTTAGGATCATTGTAATTAAGTAATTGGAACATTTAATTTCTGCTTGAGTAGTTCAATTAATTCTAAGGATTGAAGTTCAGTTATGAATACTCAATAGAAGAAACGATTAGGTATTGAAGTGGTTCAAGTAGGATGAATTGATGGAGATGAATGGTTTAGTCTTCAATAATTTGTAGTCAATCAGTTTAATTACTCTTTGAATTTCTCATAATAGACCGTCTCCTTGGAATATTTTTAACCCTTAAACGGTAATTAACATAATTCTAGTGATGAACATTGTGCAAATTTCCTTAGTGTAATAATTTGGTAATATGGTTAGTAATTAGATCAATATGAAGTATAGATAAAAGTAGCCTGTCAATTTGGTTCTCTTAATAAGCTGTAATCATAGAATATTCTGTACAATATCTCTGCTCTTTCAAATGAATAAAATCAATCTGTTTTGATTCCTAAATCTTGTTGATTAGCGTTTTTATAGTTCTTCGCATTTATTGTTATTTTGTATTACGTTTTACCAGTTTTTGGCTCAATATGCAAACTATTTCTAAATTCCAATGTGAAGTTAAAAGGTCAGCAAGCTTAAGCCCAAAACGACTTGAAAACTGCCTGGGCCTTAAAGGCCTGGACCAATGCTGATCCATGCTGAGCGAAATGAAAAGAAGACCAGGCCCAATAAGTAATAAGAATTCGACGGGCCTGGATTACTATAGAATTAGTATTACGATTAAGGCAAAAACAAATATAGAAAACTTAGTCAAAAATTAGTACCCTTTAATAAATAATTTGGGACGAGCCTCGCCCGAATAACACCGGGGCCCCCATTTAGTAATGATATAAACACAATTAGATCCGGGAAAGCTAATAGCCAATTCCATAGTTTCTCCCAAAATATTTAAAAGCCGATAGACATTATTTTAGGGCACGATTTTAATTTACCTTCCTATGAACGAGTGTGCACTTGGTACGACTCAAATCCAAATCTCGGCAAAGCCGAAATACTCTAAAAGTCATAGGCGTACTGGTTGCGGTATGACTCGAGGCGTGTTTCCGCAATGTCGCAAAATTCCTAAAAGTAATATTTAACGCGAAAATCATATTATGTTGTTAAAATCTATAACTGAGTCAAGAATAAAGTCAAAACGACAGTGGAGCGACCGTGTTGAAACCACGGAATTCGGGAGTGCCTAACACCTTCTCCCGGGTTAACAGAGTTCCTTATCCGGACCTCTGCTTCGCAGACATTTCAAAGAGTCAAAATTCCTCGGATTCGGGATTAACCGGTGACTTGGGACACCATTGTCATTCCCAAGTGGCGACTCTGATTAATCTCTAATAAATCCCGAACCGATTGTCCTTAAATTGGAAAAACTCCTTCCCTTACGTTATTTTATCCATCTCGGGTAATTGAGCGTCGGGGTATACCCTACAAGTGTATTTATACACCTTACGCATGTGCGGGGTAGTAAAAAGGGAGGTGTGACACTTGGCATGTTTTGAAGATTGGAATGACGAAGGCATTTTGTTCTGCTACCCAAACACTTTATCCTTCGTTAACCCTTCGAGCCTTATTTTGATTTCTTTCATACCCCTCCTTCGGAATCGGTACCAAAATTAGAAACACAAATGGGGAAGATATAGAAAGAAAAAGAGAAAAAAACAAAAACAACCAAAAAGGAACGAAAAAGAAAAGAAAAAAAAATGAAAAAATGATGAAAAAAAAAATGAAAAGAAGGAATTGGGAACTACGTTTGACCTGATTCCTTAAAGAGGATACGTAGGCGCTTCACAAGCTCGGTCATAGTGTAAATAAAGAAATAAAAATCCCCAAGTAAGAAACTGGGGCAAAGAAAAATGGTGCTTATTGTAAATAAATTTAGTTCCGAAGGTTGTAAATCTTGAACCCAAAATTGATTTTGTTTTGAGCCTTTAATACCCTTTCTTTCTAGCCCTATCCAAATCCCACATTACGGTCCAAAGAAAGACCCTCCGATCAGTTTTCAAAAGATGCCGCGTCAGGCGAGGGATAGAGTCCTATCATAATATAACACGTTGATTCTCAGCAGAAAAGACGTTGATTCTCGGCAGAAAAGAAATACGAGAGAGTCTTGGCAGTGACACCCCAATCCCCAGCTAAAAGTGATGCAAGTGAGAGAGTCTTACCGGTGAAAACCTTCACAGGCACCATAAGACGACGAAAGCCGAGAGAAAATCAAAATGAGAGAGGCTTGAAAGTGAAAACCCTTCGGGCACTACAAGTCGAATAAAGGTGATAATCAGATGGAAATCACGAGACAGAAATCGTGAAAGGCAATTAACGACGAAGGATAGACCATATGTGCATGTCATGACCAGTGGAGTTGGTATTCGCGTTTGATAAGTTTTTACAGATATTTCTTGCTAGAGAGTCATTTTCTTTTTCCTTTGTCTTCTATTTTGTTTCTTTTTATCTTTCTCATTTTTATCAAAAATTCCCCATCAAGGTCTGTCTAGTCAGAACAAGTGAGAAATGATTTCAAAACTTGGCACCAACTTTCCAATTATTATGCAAAGCAAGGAAATGCCATTGACGGCAGAGAAGTAGGATGCGAAGAAGATTATTAAACTGGGGCAGAAAATTTTCTTTTCAGTTTGAAAATTTTCTGGAAGTCAATACCCACTTGGGGAAGAAGGAAAGTCTTAAGGGAAATGGTCTTCGAATTAGTGTCATCCTCAACAACCTTCAAGAAGAGTGAAACACCAATTTTGAGGAAATGAAAATCTACCGGCAGTGTTATCTTCAGCAAGTTCCGAGGTGGTCGGACAACACAGAGTGGTAAAGGAAGAGAGGAAATCTCATCTTCAACAAAATAACCCCCAGCAAGTTGAGAAACACAGAACGGGGAAGGGATAAATGGAAAAACCCATCCCCAGCATGAGTATCATCAAATAATAACATCCCCAGCAAGTTCTGATAATGAAACGCAGAGCAGGGAAAGAGGAGGAGAACCATCCCCAGCAGGAGCACCACAACCAACCACCACATTTTAAAACTAACCAATTTTTCTTTGATTTGAAACAGGAAAAAGAGGGGTTGTCAGCAGCAAAGCATGCCACGAAGAAGATTCTCAAACTGGGGCAGAAAAATTTTCTCCTGTTGCGAAAATTTTCTCGAAACCAAATACTTGGTTAGGGAAAGAAGCTAGATAACGCGAGGAAATGATCTTTGAACCCGGTTATCCCGGCAGATTTGAAAGAAAGAAAACAACAAGCTGTGATAGATGAAATTATACCCCCAACAGACAGGACAAGATGAGGAAGCTTGCGTTCAGAAAGGCAAGAGGCCGGTATCACCCCCCAGCAATTCTCGGAAAATGAAACATTGATTTCGAGATTTCACCGGCAGCATTATATCCTACAAGTTTTTCAAGGGAGCGAAGCGCGAGCCCCGAAGGAGGTTTGGAAAGAGGAAGAAGGAAAGGGGATCCCCCGACGGGGTAATCCCCAGCTGATGACACTCCAATCCCCAGCGATCTCGGGAGAGAATAAAGGTTCTGAAGGAAGTAGAAAAGGAGGAAATAAAGAAGATTTTCCCCAGCAGCATTACCCCAGCAGGTAAGTAATTAGTTCCAAAGACATCCCCAGCAGTCAAGAGAAAAATAACACAACCCGGGAGGAAAGCAATTCCAAAACAAGGTAATTCGGAAGAAAGGATGGCCCAAGAAGCGGTGCAGGAAGAAGAAAGTGGTGCAGGAAGCAGAGGAATGGCGTTTAATTTTCAGAGATGTTGTTGAAGTCGGGAGCCCGCCTGAAGAGAGGAATGGCGATTTATTTTCAAAAGATGTTGTTGAAGTCGGGAGCCCGCCCGAAGAGAGGAATGGCGATTTATTTTCAAAAGATGTTGTTGAAGTCGGGAGCCCGCCCGAAGAGAGGAAAGGCGATTTATTTTCAAAAGATGTTGTTGAAGTCAGGAGAGCCCGCCCGAAGAGAGGAATGGCGATTTATTTTCAAAAGATGTTGTTGAAGTCGGGAGCCCGCCCGAAGAGAGGAATGGCGTTTAATTTTCGGAGTTGATGTTGAAGTCAGGAGCCCGCCTGACGAGAGGAATGGCGATTTATTTTCAAAAGATGTTATTGAAGTCAGGAGCCCGCCCGAAGAGAGGAATGGCGATTTATTTTCAAAAGATGTTATTGAAGTCAGGAGCCCGCCTGAAGAGAGGAATGGCGGTTTATTTTCAAAAGATGTTGAAGTCAGGAGCCCGCCTGAAGAGAGGAATGGCGTTTATTTTCAAAAGATGTTGTTGAAGTCGGGAGCCCGCCCGAAGAGAGGAATGGCGATTTATTTTCAAAAGATGTTGTTGAAGTCGGGAGCCCGCCTGAAGAGAGGAATGGCGTTTAATTTTCGGAGTTGATGATTGAAGTCAGGAGCCCGCCTGAAGAGAGGAATGGCGATTTATTTTCAAAAGATGTTGTTGAAGTCAGGAGCCCGCCTGAAGAGAGGAATGGCGTTTATTTTCAAAAGATGTTGTTGAAGTCGGGAGCCCGCCCGAAGAGAGGAATGGCGATTTATTTTCAAAAGTTGATGATTGAAGTCAGGAGCCCGCCTGAAGAGAGGAATGGCGTTTAATTTTCAGAGTTGATGATTGAAGTCAGGAGCCCGCCCGAAGAGAGGAATGGCGATTTATTTTCAAAAGATGTTGTTGAAGTCAGGAGCCCGCCTGAAGAGAGGAATGTCAATTTATTTTCAAAAGATGTTGTTGAAGTCAGGAGCCCGCCTGAAGAGAGGAATGGCGTTTATTTTCAAAAGATGTTGTTGAAGTCGGGAGCCCGCCCGAAGAGAGGAATGGCGATTTATTTTCAAAAGTTGATGATTGAAGTCAGGAGCCCGCCTGAAGAGAGGAATGGCGTTTATTTTCCGAGTTGATGATTGAAGTCAGGAGCCCGCCTAAAGAGAGGAATGGCGATTTATTTTCAAAAGATGTTGAAGTCGGGAGCCCGCCTGAAGAGAGGAATGGCGATTTATTTTCAAAAGATGTTGTTGAAGTCAGGAGCCCGCCTGAAGAGAGGAATGGCGTTTAATTTTCAGAGTTGATGATGGAAGCAGTAGGGTATAACAGAAATCCCCAGCATGAATTCAAATTCAAAATCAGAAGGAAGGCAACAAGGATCAGAAAGATAGATTCAGACTTCGAAGCAGAATAGTTCGAAGATCACAAGGAAGGAACATCAAGTCCGGCAGAATAGCAAGGAACATGGGAAGTCAAGATGAAGAGATAGATAAGATTTCGCAATGTTGTAACTTAGTCTAACTTCTTATTTTGTTGTTTAGTACGGTGTAACAAGGAAATCAGCTGAGCAGTGGTAACAGCAGTAACAGCGGCAGTAGCAGTAACAGCGAGATCGCAACAGTCATGGTAGTCCCAGCTACCAGAACTTCCCGAACTACATTGACCCGATTCCCTTTTAGCCAGGGATATGTAGGAGACCTTTGAAGCAAGGTTCGGTCAAAACTTTTCCAAAGTGCTTCATACGGAGTACTCGAATGGGCAAAATCGCTTATATCCGCTCACTTATCTTTGCACGAAAACTCTGCGTGTTTACGCGCAAAGAGGGGCAGCTGTGCGTGATTTTTGCCTTACTTGAGAAGTACTCCCAGAAAATTCAAAAATAAAAATAGTTTCGTGTTGGGTATGATCTTTGTGATTTTGTGTTATTTTATCTTTTTGTGTGCACGTTTATTTATTTAAATTAAAAAATACAAAAAATATATGCTAAGTTTTGCATTTTTAGTGTTTGATATCGAAGTCATGTGATTTACATTTTAGGTGATATGTAATTGTGTACGTTAATTGTAGTAAAAAATAGCGGTGTTATAGGTTAGTATATATACATATGTGTGTATATATATATATATGTATATATATACATATGTGTGTATATATATATATATGTATATATACACATACACATATAATACATCATGAAGATCCGATCTGGGCCAAATTTAGTCTAAAAGCCAGGCCCAAACGAATTTCTTCTAATCCAGCCCAAATACCCGTCCAAGCTTCAGCCTGTGTAACACTTGATCTGGACCGTTGGATTTTATTATCCAACGGCCCAGATTAATCCTTTAATTCCAATATACACTCAGACTATATCTTAACCAAACGACGTCGTTTGGTTTAAGTGAGGGGATCCTGATCGTTGATCGTAAATGATCCAACGATCAGGATTCAATCTCATATCTCGTATATAAGGCTCATTCCATACCCCGCCCCCCCCCAAGCCAGACCCCCCCTCTCCCTTCATCTCCCTCAGGAGCTCTCAGAGACCTAGCGTAACGCCGCCGTGCCCCGCCTGCCGGAAATCGCCTCACGGCGGTTCCGGTAGGCCAATCACCACCAAACCAATGCCAAAACCTTCCCCTCACCTCCCCCATCACGGATCCGGCCTTCGCTAACCTCGAATCACCACCCAACGGCTCGAATCTTCATTCAAAGATTCGAGTCAAAATCCAAACTACGCCAAACTTCACCAAATTCACACCATAGTCTCCTCACACCTCCCCCACACTCCCATTGACATTGGTGTGGTTCGAATCTAATCAGAAATGCAAAAGCCCCAAATCCGAGCCCAAGAACCCTAGAAATCTAATTAGAGACTCGGGGTCCAAAATCAAGACGAATTGGGGTCTAATAGACCTTAGTGGAGATGTTTTCATTTTGAAAACATTTCGATTAAGTTCCGTTAGACTCCAAAATCCAAATGTGAGCCAAATCCGAGATTGGTCCGGGGCGTTCGAGCTTTGAGTTCGTCTTATATGGTATTTCTATTTTTCTGTCTTCATACTCAATGTGTTAATCACGTGAATTGCTTGGCCTTCGTTTCCTCTTTTAATTTTCTGCTTTGATGCTTCATCTCCAAAGACCTTTATTTGGTCAATTTGTGGTTTCTGATTTGTTTAACCAAATAAGCTAGTTATAGAAGACGAACTCGCGTCGATTAGCGTCGTCGAATAGTTAACTTCGCATATGTCCGGCATTGGCCGAGATTCGTTGAAGTCACTGTTTTAACAGTTTAAATTGGTTGTCATTGCTATGTGTTGTAATTGATTAGAGGTCGTCTTCTAATTGCATAGTTTGAATTATTTGAATTACCATACAATAATCAGCATCCCTGGATTGAGTAGGACTGTTTGATTGATCTGAAGATGAAGTTATGATTCAAATTAGCTAACTAGGGAATCGGGGTTCAACACTTAGAGTATTTGGTGCCCTGCACATGAGGCTAGTCAGTGGAATCCACTGTCACAGCAGAGCAGCCCACCAGTGCCCTGCACTTACCAATTTTTAATTATGAAAACCCCATACTTAGACATGGTTTAGTGGGTTGGACAGAAGGAGGATGGGCAAGGGGCTGT
This sequence comes from Nicotiana noctiflora, assembly GCA_032618575.1. NCBI lineage: Eukaryota > Viridiplantae > Streptophyta > Magnoliopsida > Solanales > Solanaceae > Nicotiana > Nicotiana noctiflora. Next base: position 249,264 of record JASVEL010014178.1, read on the forward strand.
TCTGCAGAATCTGGGTGTCCTAGGTGTTGTTTTTGGTTATAAATAGATAGGCATTAATACCTAAAAGGGGGGATATTCATACAGACATTAGAGAATACCTGGAGAGCAAAAACATAGACAGTGAGACTGAAGTACCTGGAGAGCAAAAAACAGTCGTAGCTAGAGAGAAAAACCTGAGGGAAAATAGACAGCAAGGATACATTTTTGATACATACATACAAAGATACAGAGAGAACAAAAGGGAAAGAGAGGTGACTGTTTCATTGGGTTTTTCCTTTGGTTACTGTTTCGTGGTTTTGATTCAGAGGCTGAGTGTGTGGTCATTTGGTTGCCTGTTGTCTTGTGTTGGTGGTGTTGTGCCATTGCTTTAGCTGGTTCAGTAGTTGAGTGTTGTGATAGCTCGAGTATTTGCTGCTGGTTCACTTGATTGCTGCCATTGTTAGTGTTTGCTATTGGTTTAGTTGAGGGCTGCCATTAGTTGTTGTTGCTGTGGTGTTCATTTGGTGCTGTTTGGTCAGTAGTGTTGTTGCTCTTGGTCGTTTGTGTTGCTGGCTGGTATGTTGTGTTGCTGCTTGGGTTGATTTGGTGCTGTTGTTCCATTGTTGGTCGCTGGCTGGTCTATAGTATTGCTGCCTGGGTTGGTTGTTGCTGTTGTTTCATTATTTTTGTTGGTTGTTGGTCTATTTGATTGCTGGTCTATTGGTTACTGGTTTACTGTTGCTGTTACTGTTCCTGTTACTGTTGCTGCATTGCCATTGCTCACTCTTCCTTGTTCTTCCGCATTCCAGGTACACACCTCTGTTATTGTAGTTCCTTGGTTCGAAAAGAATGAAGTTTGAAGCTTATGCATAAAGCCTATTGAAACATGTAGTCGTCTAAAGTTCTTATGTTTAATTACATTCTGTTATTCTTCAATTAAGCTTGTATTGCTAGTCTTGGTTATGGAAAAGTGTAGCTAGGCCAAAGATACACTGTCGTTAGATAAGCACGTAAACCTGAATTAGTCCGTTGTATCTCTATTCAATCTTCTCTGCTCGTGTGTGTAATCTCCAAATCCTGTTAACGTTAGACCTTATGCTAAAAGCAAGATTAGCTAGGGAGTTGTTACTCAACGGAATGACGTAATTAGATTAAAAAGAGTCGGGGGCGCATTTCATGTGACCCGACCCCAATTTTGGGCAAGAGTAAACAAAGCATGTCAGGAACCACAGGCGCATTTCATGTGGTGTGGTTCGTAGCAAGTTTTAAATAAATTGGAATCAACTCTTAGGTAAAATACAGTGGGATGTAGTTCGCTTTAGGTTTGAATCAAAGGTGCGCCTCACCCAATAGTTACACTAATCACACAGCCTTCATAAATGTACATATAAAATACTTAGATTTTGAGATGCGTCGTTTCTTAACGAATATCACGCCCTTCGCAACAGTGTAAATAAGTAGTCGATCCGGGCGCATGTTTTAGTTCTATCTTCTTAAATACGGGTGTGCATTTCATGCGACCCGAATCCAAACCCCAAAATGTTGAATAAGAATATGTCGAGGATCCGGGTGCATTTCATGTGACGTGATTCGAAAGCATATTTTTAAGCAACTTTCTCTTTCGTAAATCATAACCAATAATAAAAGCGGTAAAGGGATATTAACTTGCACTAAGTATATAATTGTAAAAAGCAGATAGATAAGCCAAACACGACAGTTGAGCGACCGTGCTAGAACCACGGAATTCGGGAATGCCTAACACCTTCTCCCGGGTTAATAAAATTCCTTATCCGGATTTCTGGTTCGCGGACCGTTAAATAGAGTCATTCTTTTCCTCGATTCGGGATTTAACCGGTGACTTGGGACACCATCAATCTCCCAAGTGGCGACTCTGAAATAATTAAAATAAATCCCATCTCGATTGTCCTTTAATTGGAAAAACTCTTTGCATCCTCGCGGGTGCGCAAAAAAGAGGTGTGACAACTGAAAATACCTTTCTGCTGGGGATATCTCCCCTTCTTTGGTGACATATCTAAGGAATGGGCATTTCCCGACCTTTGAGTCTCATTGGCCTTGGCCTCGAGGTCATTAACCTTCATTGAGATATCCTTTTTCACACCGACCCACCCCTTTGTCGATTTCCTATTGCTGGGGAATATCCTTCTGGACACTGGCTTTGCGCTTAATCCCTCCTCACTTATACCACTTGGGTGTACCAATCAAATTCCGTCTTGCATAATTGGAAAGATGATGGAAAATTTTGAAGTCATTTCTTACAAACAGACTCTATTGGGGAATTTTTTATGAAAGGAGAAAGATAAAAGGAAACAGAATAAAAGACAAAAAACGAGGATGACTTTAAAAAGAAAAATTATAAAATAACCCTATCAAACGTGGATACCAACTCTAATGGACATGACATGCACATATAGCCTACCATCTGTCGTTAAACCTCCTTTTGTAATCTTCTCCTAGGGCTTTCCTATCTCATTTCCAACCTTCGTTCGACTTGTAGTGCCCGAGGGGTTTTCACTACCAAGCCTCTCTCATTTCGGTTTTCTCTCAGCTTTCATCGCCTTATGGTGCCTGTGAAGGTTTTCACTGCTAAGACTCTCTCATTTGTGTTACTTTTCCGCTGGGGATTGGTGGTGCTACTGCTAAGATTCTCTCATATTTCTTCTGCTGCGGATCCGAGTCTTTTCTGATGGGAATCAGAGTGTTATGTTCTGATAAGACTTCTCTCATTTGCCTGACTTGGCCTCTTTTAAAGATTGGTCAAAAGGTCTTTCTTTGGACCGTAATGTGGATTTGGATAAGGCTAGAAAGAAATGGTATTAAAGGCTCGAAACAAAACAAAATGGGTTCAAAATTACAACCTTCGGAGTCTACATCTTCCTTTATAAACACAACTTTTATTGCCCCAGTTTCTAGCTTGGGGATTTTTATTTCTTTATTTACACTATGACCGAGCTGTGAAGCGCCTACGTATCCTCTTTGAGGAATCAGGTCAAACGTAGTTCCCAATTCCTATTTTTCAAGTTTTCTTTTTTTTTCATACATTTTTCTTTTTTTTTTCTTTATCTCTTTTTGTTGTTTTCTTTTTTTTTTTACTTTTTCTTTATCCCTTTCTTCTCTTACCTTTCAAACTTGTGTTTCTAGTCTTTGCAACTAATTCCGAAGGAGGGGTACGAAAGAATTTAAAGTAAGGCTCAAAGGGTTGACGATGGATAAAGTGTTTGGATAGCAGAACAAAATGCCTTCGTCATTCCAATCTTCAAAACATGCCAAGCGTAAACAACACAATTAATATTCGTCATATCTTTAAAACACTGTTGGGCAACACTCTCATTTTCATTATTATGAACGACCCCATGTCAATTTGGCCGGCTTGCCTTTAACGATTTTCTTTTACTTGCCCCAGTCTCTCATGACTCGGGTTTTGAATAATCTCAAACCGTTCTTACTTCATTTAAATATCTCGATCACCTCCCAATGGTTTTGTGATTAACTTTTAAGATCAGGCCAGAACTATGCGCGCACGTCATGTCACTAGAGCTAGCAGAAAAAGAACTATAGGAAGGAGAGGCCTAAATAACAGAAAATGTCTAGAAACAATATAAAATAGGTCATTGTATTAACCGATAAAACAACGACTCGAACAACCGAAAAACAAAACTGGGGTTACAACCCTTAGAACGAACCTAGACCCCTTTAAATGAGACACTATGATCAAAAGAAAAATACAAGGATAAAAGGTTTGAGCCACAAAACAACATTCGGATTACCATTCTGAAATAACTCGAACAAATAGAAATGACAACAAAATAAGCCACCACAAATGACCCTCCAATTGATAAGCCTGACATTTAGCCACGAATTTGATTATCAGAACCACTATGGCCTTCTCTCATCTCAGTCGGCAAATTCCCGAGTGGATTCTCATATTCTGTGCCACCAGGCATCACCGCCAGAAAGTGTGTATCATCAGGTGCAGGTAATGGATTCAGCGCGATATTCTGGGTGTCACCGTTATGAATCACAATCAATCTTTCTTGGATCATCCTTTCTATTTCCCTTTTCAAATCCCGACAACTTTCCATGTTGTGCCCCTGGGCATGGGAATGGTATTCACACCTTTTAGATGGGTCAAAGCTCCTTGCACGTGGGTCCACATGATTTGGAGGGATGGGTGCAATCATGTCCTGTTGCTTTAACTTCTCAAATAAGCTTTCATAGGAAACTCCTATTGGTGTGAAATTATCCTTCAACTTCGGTTCCCTTCTATGCCCTTGGTTTGGAAGTGGGTTATAAGGTATTTGGAAATTTTGCAGAGGCTGATAGAGATTTTGTGATGCTCGTGCTCGCTTTCTTGGATGATTTGATGGCTGAATAACATACTGGGGTGGATCAACTGGGTATGGTGGGTTCGGAGGTGGATAGTAATGCTCAGGGGAATTATGGAAAACTTGTCGAGACATCGCATACCGTCGAGGTGTTCTTCTGGAACCTTTTCTTGACCCTGATATCATCATGACTTCTTCATCCCTCTCATTCGTGTCACTAGATTCAAATTGGACAGCTTGAGCTGCAGCCTTGAGAGCCGCTTGACTTATAATTCTGCCTGTCTCGAGACCGTTCTCTACCATTTCTCCCATTTTGATTACATCCAAGAAGGATTGACCAACCGCAGACATCATGTTCTGAAAATAATCCGGCTCTTGAGCCCGAAGGAAGACAATGATTAACTCATGGTCATCCATGGGTGGCTCAGCACGAGCCGCTTGCTCTCTCCATTTAAGGGCATATTCCCTGAAACTTTCACTTGATTTCTTCTTCAGATTTGAAAGGAAAATGCGGTCTGAGGCAATGTCAATGTTGTATTGGAATTGTTTGACAAAGGCCTGTGCCATGTCGTTCCAGACGCGCCAGCTAGATGCATCTTGATCCCAAAACCATTCAGAGGCTACTCCTGTAAGGCTTTCCCCAAAGTAAGCTATTAACAATTCTTCATTTCTTCCCAGACTCCTTAGTTGATTGCAATACCTTTTCAAATGGGCTATGGGATGTCCATGTCCATCGTACTTTTCAAATTTGGGAATCTTGAAACCAGGTGGCAAGTGGACATCGGGAAACAAGCATAGATCTATGAAAGCAACACTCTTTTGACCTGCCAACCCGTGCGTGTTTTTCAACCGCTGTTCTAAGCTTTTCAATCTTTGGGTTATTTCTTCCTGTACCTTCTTTCGGGTAGGCTTCTCAATGTTTGCGGGAAGGTCGTGAGAGTGGTACTGTTCTTGCTGTATAGCAAATTGTGACTCATGAGAAAGTTGTCCCTGGCCATTGGACCATGCTTGACGCATTTTGGTCATTTGTTGTTTCACTGTTCTATTTTCCTCAACCACGGCAGACCCTTGTTGAACTTTCTGACCCTGAGTCTCTTGAGCACTTGTAACAACTCCGATGTCGGTTATCATTTTCCTTGAATCTTGCTTTCCAATTTACCACAACCAACCACCTCAACTTTCTGGATTAACAAAATGAAACCACCGGGTTAGCGTTAAGGTATTCCGCTTATTGATTTCCTTTGTTTTTCTACTATTTTCTTTTCTTTTTCCTTTTTGTGGTTTTTTCATTTTTTTTTCCTTTTTTTTTCTTTTTATAGTTTTTTTCATTTTTTTTTTATGGATATGGTCGAATCCTATGTGGATTGCCTACGTATCATGACCCCGCATGAATCAGACCGAGCGTAGTACTTGCAAATTAATGCAAGAAATAAAGAGATATTTATTCGATTTTTTTTTCTTTGAAGGAAAATTATAGAAGCCGACTCCAACTACAACTTGTGTAGGAGATTTCTACAAGAATGAAAATAATTTTTGGTGTCAATTATGACTATTTCTATAAAATTGGCCACATAATGGCTTTTTTGACAAAATCACTATTTTTGCAAAATTTATTTATGAAAGATAAACTTGAAAATTTTTCCATCCTGTGGCTCATGGGGCATCGTTCGGCATCGCCATAGCCAACACAAGACTGAGAAGTTTCTAATGTCAATTGACTATTTTTACAAAATTGGCCATGTAATGGCTTATTTGACAAAGCGGCTATTTTTGCAAAATTTTATTTAAGAGGCTACAAATTTAAAACTTTTCATCTTAAGGCTCATGGGGCATCGTTCAGCACCGACACAGGCCAACACAAGACTGAGAAAGTTTAAACGCCAAATGTGGCCATTTCAGCAAAACCATATGTCGTTTTTTTTTTTTTTTTAATCCTGTGGCTCATGGGGCATCGTTCGGCATCGCCATAAACCAACACAAAACTATTTTTTCATAAATTGGCCATATAATGGCTTATTTAGACAAAGTGGCTCTTTTTGCAAAATTTTATTTAAGAAGATGCAAATTCAAAATTTTATCCTGGGGCCTATGGGGCATCGTTCAACACCGACACAGGCCAACACAAGACTGAGGAAGTTAAAATGCAAAAATGTGGCTATTTCAGCAAAATTTCGGCCATGTAATGGCTTGTTTGATAAAGTGGTTACTTTTGTAAAGTTGAGTGATGACTCAAAACTTGATTTTTGTGGATACAATCTTTCGACATTTCCGCGAGGGAATATTTCAAGGCTGTGTCCAAAATTATTTAAAATGATTCAAAGTGGCTATTCTCGTAAAAACGGCCTTCCAGCGTCCTTTTGAAGGACATTCGGCTTGTTTTAAACAAGAATAGCATCAACCGACTTATTTATAACAAAATCAAAAATTTGGCATTTTTTGGTTATTTTTGCAAAAGGGGTGTGAACTCGGACTTGATTTTGCAGCTATGGCCTTGCAACATTTCCACAAGGAATATTTCAAGGTCGTGCCCGCAAATTATTAAAAATGATTTAAAGTGGCTATTTTTGCAAAAAACAACCTTCCGGTGTCCTTTCGGAACATTCGGCTATTTTCAAAAACAGCGTCACTTCGATTTATTGACAAAATTAAACACACATTTTTTTTTGATTTTTTAAAAGGGGTGGTTGGACCCGATGAGGGTTGCCTACGTATCCCGCCTAATGGTGAGAATCAAACCTGCGTAGTTCGGTCAGATTATTTGACCAATTATTTCAACAAAAAATTATTCCACTTATTTTTTTCAAATTTACTTTTCAAACTTTCGACAGCGTTTCCTTGACATTTCGATTTTTTTCTATTCTAAAATTTCCTCTCTTTTTGTTTTTCAGGAATTTAGCCCGTAATAATCTAGAGCAAATAAATGCCACATATAACATGCTCGGTCTTTTCCAATACTGGGTCACCTGTCCTAGACGGACCCAACCCCTGTGTTGAGTCCCCTAAGTCAGATATGATGCAAATAAACGTCCTAAATCTAGGCTTAATATCCTGATGTTTTCAATGGTACTAGACCGTGTACCCGAGCGGACAACTCGGATTTGAGGAGGGAGCTACGTACCGGGGACCCGCGGGATCGTCCGGCTTTGTAACTTATCCTGCCTCTTTTCTTATTTTTGGTATTGACACTAACAGAAAGGGGAGTCTCAACCAGTAAGCACATCCCCGGGGGTAAGAATAGACGAGTTTTCGGCACAGTTTTATATACAGTTCACGCAATATCAAAGCGGTAAACATATAGCAGTTTGTATACACAGTGCAACTAATATCAAAGCGGTAGACATGTAGCACGTCAATTAAACTTGTAATAAAATCAGATATAGACAAAACAACAATTTAACCGAGCTCGAATTCTTAGACCCCGAACCGAAGTTCAGAGGTTTAGTCCCCAGCAGAGTCGTCAGAGCTGTCACACCTCCTTTTTACGCGCCCGTTAGAGCGCAAGGGAGTTTTTCCAATTAAAGGACAATCGAAACGGGATTTATTTATTTAATTCAGAGTCGCCACTTGGAAAAATTATGGTGTCCCAAGTCACCGGTTTAGTCCCGAATCGAGGAAATTTATGACTCTGTAATATAGTCTGCGAAACTAGAAACCTGGATAAGGAATTCTGTTAACCCGGGAGAAGGTGTTAGGCACTCCCGGATTCCGTGGTTTTAACACGGTCGCTCAACTGCAATTTTTGTTTCTATCTGATTTCTTTATATATTTTATTTTTGTGTGCTCTTATATTCCGCTTTAAATTTTTTAGAAGAATTGCGACGTCACGAAAACACATTTTGGGTCACACCGCAACCAGTACGCCTGTGACTTTAATGCGTTTCAGTTTCACCGAGAATAAGATTTGGGTCACATAAATGCGCACCCGTATTTAGGAAAGTAATTTTATTAAAGTCGTGCCTAAAGCAACTACGCGTTTGTACTTTGCGAGGGCCATGGAATTTGCTAAATGGCTATCCTCGATTCTAATGATAAAAATGTTGAAGCAAATGAGGGCCATGTATTTTGAAGTTTTATTTGGCACGATATGCCTCATTTTTATTTATTAAGGCCCAACTAAGGTAACTAAATTTTCTTCTTTTTCTCTTTTTCATTTGGAGCAGTAAATTCAACTTCATACAAAATGTGCACTTCCCTTTATTTTAATCAGGTGTCGCTGTGCATGTGTAATACATCAGTAGCAGCTATAATATGTAAAACTTTACGATACTCCATATCTTGTAAAGAGGTAACATTTGCTAACGGTTAACTTTTAAGAAAGCAAGGATGTTCCTGAACATCAAATTATTTAACAGATTAGACATATTAGACATGAAATAGGATCAATTTACACATCAAGTATTGAACATGCTTTAATCAAAATCGAAAGATTGTCAAAAAAGAAAACGATACGGACCTTTCTTCGATCTCAACGTACCGGACCTCGACGAAAGCAAAATCTCTCCGGAAATCTCCCACCGGACCAGAAAACACACCGGAACTGACAAAAGGACTTCTGCCTCAAACGGTTACCTTTAACCCACACAACAGCGAAAAAACTCGACAAACGAATGGACTGAACACGAGATGAAGGTCGCTACTGATTTTACGACGCAACAGACTGGTATGAGAAGATGAAGAGTAAAGGGGTCGATTGGGCATGAGGAAACGACGATGAAGCAGCAGTGTGTTAATGGTGGTCGTCCATGGCGAGTGAAGCAGGCTGGTCTTTGCGTCGCTGGCTTTTTCTGCTGGTTCGTTCCTTTCTCTTTTGTATTTGTGTGTGTGCGGGTTGCTGAGTAGTAAAGAGGTGTGGAAAGAAGCAAAGTGTCAGCCTAGCAGCGGGAAGCTGGTGACGAGACGGATGCTCGTTTTCTGAAAGTGTGGACCGGTCATTTTGTGTCAAGAGGAGATTCGGGGGTCTAGTTCGAGCTCGAGCTTTGGATCTGGAAACGATGGTCGTTTTCTGGTGGTCCAGCTGTTGTTTCCGGCGAGTCAGAGGCTAGCAGCAGCTGTGTGTATTGGTGATGCGGCTGCTTGGGTGATGAAAAGAGGTGAGGCGTGGCTGACTCTGGTGCGTGCTGGTGGCGTAGGCTGCTATGAGGGTCGGCATTGTGGAGAAGAGGAGGCTGGTTTTTTGGTGTTAAAGGTGCTCGGTATGTTAGGGTTTTGTGATGGAGAAGATGAAGGAGCTTCGGTCCCTAGGGTTTTTGTTGTCTTCATGCAGTGAGCCAGCAGAAGAGTCTCTCTTCTTCTTTTTAAAAGAAACTCTATCTTAACATTTGTTTTCCTTTAAAATGTTGAAGACCCATCCTTTCTGCTGAAGATTCCCACGTGGGAGACCAAGAATCATGGGTCTCCACGTGGGTTTCAAGGGTTATGGGCTTCGTCTCGTGCTCCGTCCGTGTCCCCCACGTGTGGTGGTCTCGGATTATTATGGGCTAGGTCCGAAAATTATAAAACCGGGTAGTTTGAACCCGAGTATTATTCTTTGCCCGGAACCGAGAATGAGAACACGGTGTTATTAATTAATCCTACGTAAGCAAAATAACTATAAGACTAATAATTAAAACAAAGTTATTTTTTATATTTTTCTTTCAAAATTAAAGTAACTACAAAATGTTAATGCAACTATTTTTATTATTTTCGTTTTTATAAAAAGATAAAAATATAGAGTACTATTTTTGTATTTTTCAAGTTTAAAAATGACTACGAAACATTAATAAAACTATATTTTTGTTATTTTTCATTTTAAGGTAAAAGTAAAGTAAAAGAGTCAAAATTAGCTAAGATAACTATATTAGGCCTAAACTAAATATTTTACGCTAAAAATATAAAAAATCTCGGGTAGGGTCAAAAATCACGCGTCAACACAACGTATATGTAAGGTGACAAGTACCTATGCGTTGTTGCCGAGTTATAGCATGCAAATTAGCCTTTTTCATGTAACTGTTGTACTCTTTGATCATATATTTCATGTTCAGACTTGTTATTCCATGTGTTGAGCAACCCTTATCATGTTTTACGAAATTTGGGTACTGGTTATGTATTAACTCACAGTTGAGGCTGGCATTGTGGAATTAAATGTTGAAAGTAAGACTGGTCCTTGATATTTCTATCTCCATGTTGTTATTGTTCATTGTGTGGTGAGGGAGAGTGTTAAAGCACGGAAGGTGATATTGTGCAATATTTTGTGAGTGAGTGATAATACACGAAGGGTGATGCCGTGCAATGTTTTGTGAGCGAGTGATAATGACGAAGGGTGATGTCGTGCCATGTTATGAGAGATTTAATACACGAAGGGTGATGTTGTGCCATTTCTATTAATTCTTATGGTAAGGGCGAGAGTAAAATCACGAAGGGTGATGTCATGCACTTGTTTGCTATGTTATTACTTTTGTTGGTGCAAAGCTGTCACGACCCTAGTTCACCAATTGTGAACATGTCGTGATGGCACCCAATCCCCACGACTAGGTAAGCCTAACACGTTGCGGAATCCATAAATTATAAACACTTAAATAGGAAACAGCGGAAAATAACATAAAAGATATGTAATCCGTGCCGCTTGGCACATACATCCGTCACAAAATAAATAAAACACTACCAAGATCCGGAACCCCACGGTAACACAGACTAAAAGAGAAATACAACTGGGGCTCTATGTATAAAGAGTTTCTAACAACGAAATGAGGAAAAATGTCAACTAGAAATACTAGAATAGAAGGGAAGCCTCCGGATCCGCGGACGTAGCAGATCATACCTCGAAGTCTCCCAGAAAGCTGCAGAATCACCTAGTACGAGCCTGCTCTGATGTACCTGGATCCGCACAACAAAAGTGTGCAGAAGAGTAGCATGAGTACACCACGGCGGTACTCAGTAAGTGCCAAGCCTAACCTCGATGGAGTAGTGACGAGGAAGGTCAGGGCCCTACTGAGAACAATAATAATATGATGATAACAAAATAAACAATTTAACAGATAACAACAAAATTTCCAAAATAACAACATTTACTGAAACTGTCTACAATCAAGCTAATAACAAATAACCAACTCAATAAACAAGTCCAGGATCTGTGGGAATTGAACCCACAGTCCCATTCTCAGTACCTCTGGGTCTCCGGGAATCGAACCCGCAGCCCATGTCTCAATAGTATCACAATAACTCAGGATCTCCGGGAATCGAACCCGCAGTCCCTACCAATAACTCAGGATCTCGGGAATCGAACCCGTAGTCCCTACCAATAACTCGGGATCTCGGGAATCGAACCCGTAGTCCCTACCAATAACTCAGGATCTCGGGAATCGAACCCGCAGTCCCTACCAATAAATAACTCAGGATCTCGGGAATCGAACCCGCAGTCCCTACCAATAAATAACTCGGGATCTCGGGAATCGAACCCGCAGTCCCTACCAATATCACATCGGGTCTCTGGGAATCGAACCCACAGCCCTGGGTCTCCGGGAATCGAACCCGCAGTCCACAAGCACAGCCAATTAAGGAAATCCAGAGAGAGAAATAATTATGCTCAACTATAACTTCACCGAAAAATAGTGCCAATAATTAACAAGGAGTTCAAATAAGGCAATTAGGCAACTAAACAGTTAAGTGCTACCTAATCATGCTCTTCTAACCACTACCGGGTAAAATATCAAATTAACAACCAAAGACAGGGATATCGCTCATCGAACATTTTTGAATAAAATACGTGTTCATCAACCAGCGCATGTACACGCCCGTCACCTCGCGTACAAGGCATTTCAACTATCACATAATATCCTAGGGGTGAAAATTCCCCCACACGAGGTTAGACAAGCCACTTACCTCAATTCCGGTACAAAACCGCTAAGCAATAACCCTCTTGCCACGAATGTCGGCCTCCACAAGTGTAGAATCCGATAAAAATCAATAGAATCACATCAAAATAGGCCAATTGGGCATTACCCAATCAAATTAACTCAAAATTCACCAAAACCCACAAGTTGCCAAAACCCGACTTTCGGTACGCTTATCGAAAAATCACGAAAAAAAAAAAATATATATATATATATATTCGGGTTCCTTATCTCAATACGAGTCTGAGCATATCAATTTTACCAAAATCGGACTCCATTTGCCCATTCAAAACCTTGATTTTCTAAAGTCCAAGACTAGGGCTAAACCCTCCATAATTATCCCAAATTCCTCCATTTTCATGATATAATTGCATGATATTATCAATACTAATCATAATATGAGTTCATAGTTGATTACCTGGTGATTTCCCTTGATTTCCTCCTCAAAATCGCCCAAAATCGCCCTAAAGCCGAGACCCCCAAATGTTAAAATGTTTCTGAAATTTTCTAACTTCTGATACACTTACTTACAGCGATTTTCGCTTCTGCGGAACATTTTCCGCTTCTACGCTCCCGTATCCGCGACCAAAGGGTCGCTTCAGCGGTTCCAGGCCTGGCCGGCCATTTCCGCTTCTGCGAACAAGAGGGCCGCTTAAGCGGCTCCGCTTCTGCGAAGAAGCATCCGCTTCTGCGGACAACTCCGCCCCTGCGCATAACTGACCGCTTCTGCGGTCTCGCCCAAGCGGATAAACGTCCGCTTCTGCGGACCATGCCCAGGTTCTCTCGTCCGCTTCTGCGATCCTAGACTCGCACCAGCGACCCCGCTTCAGCGGAAATTCTTCCGCTTCTGCGGAACCACCCGCTCCTGCGCACCTCGTCCGCTTCTGCGGACTCGCTCCTGCGTCCAAAAGTCCGCAGGAGCGGAACCAACAGAAGCAGTGCACCAGCTCTGCAATTTTTTCCATGTTTCTCCCGATTAACCATCCGAAAACACCCCGAGGCCCCCGGGACCTCATCCAAACATACCAACACATCTTAATACCTCATTCGAACTTGCTCCAATCCTCAAAACACGTCTAACAACATCAAAACCCATAATTCGCATCGAATTCAAGCCTAAATTTCTTAAAACTTTCCGAATTGCACATTCGATCAAAAACCCGTCCAAACGACGTCCGAATGACCTGAAAATTTGCGGACATATCCAAAATCACATAACGAAGCTACAGAAATTGTCGGAATTCCATTCCGACCCCGGATCAAAATCTCACCTATCGATCGGATTCGCCAAAATTTCAACCTTCGGCATTTCAAGCCTAATTGAGCTACGGACCTCCAAAATACATTCCGAACACGCTCCTAACCCCGAAATCACCTAACGAAGCTAATGGAACCATCGGATTTCCGTTCCGAGATCGTCTTAACACTGTTTTCCGGCTACGGACCGTTTTCTAGTTTCAAAGCTCTTATTTAGGGACTAAGTGTCCCAAAATGCTCAAATTTTCGGAACCGACTCTCCCGGCAACCCACGATAGCAGAAATGAACTTAGGGGAACAGTTAAATTAGGGATTGGGGCATAATTTTCTAAAACGACCGGTCGGGTCGTTACATCTTCCCACACTTAAAGATTCGTTCGTCCTCGAACGAGCATAGAAAACATACCGGGAGTAGTGAAAAGATGAGGGTACTGGCTGCGCATATCCTGCTCGGTCTCCCAAGTCGCCTCCTCGACCGGCTGGCCCCGCCACCGAACCTTTACCGAAGCGATGTTCTTTGACCTTAGCTTTCTGACTTGCCTGTCTAGAATGGCTACTGGCTCCTCAACATAAGACAGATCCTTGTCTAGCTGAACAGATGTGAAATCCAACACGTGCGACGGGTCGCCATGGTATCTCCGGAGCATGGAGACATGAAATACGGGGTGAACTCCGGCAAGGCTGGGAGGTAAGGCCAACTCATAAGCAACCTCCCCAACACGCCTCAAAATCTCAAAAGGGCCAATAAATCTAGGACTCAGCTTCCCTTTCTTCCCAAACCTCATAACGCCCTTCATGGGCGAGACTCGAAGCAGAACCCGCTCACCAACCATAAAAGCCACATCGCGAACCTTCTTGTCCGCATAACTCTTCTGTCTGGACTGGGCCGCACGAAGTCTGTCCCGAATCACCTTGACCTTGTCCATAGCCTCCCGAACCATATCAGTACCTAGCAACCCGGCCTCGCCCGGCTCAAACCAACCCACGGGAGACCTCTGCACCTCCTACCATATAGGGCCTCGTACGGTGCCATCCGAATACTAGACTGGTAGTTGTTGTTATAAGCAAACTCCGCCGGTGGCAAGAAGTGATCCCATGAACCTCCAAACTCAATCACGCACGCACGGAGCATATCCTCCAAAATCCGAATAGTGCGCTCGGACTGCCCATCAGTCTGGGGGTGAAATGCTGTGCTCAGCTCCACCCGAGTACCTAACTCCTGCTGTACAGCTCTCCAGAACCGTGAAGTGAACTGAGTGCCTCTATCTGAAATGATAGAAACTGGAATACCATGCAGCCGAACTATCTCCTTGATATAGATCTCCGCCAGTCGCTCCGATGAATAAGTAGTGCTCACCGGTATAAAATGGGCGGACTTGGTCAGCCGATCCACAATAACCCAAATAGAATCAAACTTCCTAATAGTCCGTGGAAGCCCAGATACAAAGTCCATGGTGATGCGCTCCCATTTCCACTCTGGAATCTCAATCCGCTGCATCAATCCACCCGGACGCTGATGCTCATACTTCACCTGCTGGCAATTGAGGCATCTAGAAACGTAATCAACTATATCCCTCTTCATCCGCCTCCACCAGTAATGTTGTTTCAAGTCCTGATACATCTTCGCGGCACCCGGATGGATGGAATACCGCGAACTATGGGCCTCTGCTAGAATCAGCTCTCGAAGGTCATCTACATTGGGCACACAGATACGGCCCTGCATCCTCATAACTCCATCTTCCCCGATGGTAACATCCCGAGCATCACCACGCCGAACTCTATCCTGAAGGACAAGCAAGTGAGGGTCGTCGAACTGACGCCCCCTGATGCGGTCAAATAGAGAAGACCGAGAAACCACACAAGCTAGAACCCGGCTGGGCTCCGAAAGATCCAGTCTAACCAACTGCCTGGCCAAAGCCTGAACATCCATCGCCATAGGCCTCTCCGAAGCTGGTAGATATGCCAAGCTTCCCAAACTCTCTGCCCGACGACTCAAGGCATCAGCAACCACATTAGCCTTGCCCGGATGATAGAGAATAGTAATATCATAGTCCTTCAGTAGTTCCAACCATCTCCTCTGACGCATATTCAGGTCCTTCTGCTTAAGCAAGTGCTGCAAGCTCCGGTGATCAGTGTAGATCTCACAAGAAACTCCATATAAATAATGACGCCAA
This sequence comes from Nicotiana noctiflora, assembly GCA_032618575.1. Lineage (NCBI taxonomy): Eukaryota > Viridiplantae > Streptophyta > Magnoliopsida > Solanales > Solanaceae > Nicotiana > Nicotiana noctiflora. The sequence continues at coordinate 264,885 of JASVEL010014178.1, forward strand.
ATTTTCAAGGCGTGAACAATGGCAGCTAGCTCCAAATCATGAACAGGGTAATTCTTCTCATGCACCTTCAGCTGTCTCGACGCGTAGGCAATCACCCTACCGTCCTGCATCAATACCGCACCGAGTCCAACTCGTGAGGCATCACAATATACAGTATAGGACCCCGAACCTGTAGGCAGCATCAATATAGGGGCCGAAGTCAAAGCTGTCTTGAGCTTCTGAAAGCTCGCCTCACACTCGTCCGTCCACTGGAAAGGGGCACCCTTTTGGGTCAATCTGGTCATAGGTGCTGCAATCGAAGAGAACCCCTCTACGAAACGACGGTAATAGCCCGCCAAACCAAGGAAACTGCGAATCTCAGTAGCGGAGGAGGGTCTGGGCCAACTCTGCACGGCCTCCACCTTCCTCGGATCTACTCGAATACCATCACTCGACACCACGTGGCCCAAAAATGCCACAGAACTCAACCAAAATTCACATTTAGAGAACTTGGCATAAAGCTGCTTCTCCCTCAGGATCTGAAGCACTATCCTCAAATGTTGCTCATGCTCTTCCCGGCTCCGTGAATATACTAGAATATCATCAATGAAGACAATCACGAACGAGTCCAGATAAGGCCTGAACACACTGTGCATCAAATGCATAAATGCTGCTGGGGCATTAGTCAACCCAAAAGACATCACGAGGAACTCATAGTGACCATACCGGGTCCGGAAGGCAGTCTTCGGGATATCTGGCTCCCGAATCTTCAGCTGGTGATACCCAGAGCGCAAATCAATCTTAGAAAACACATGTGCGCCCTGTAACTGGTCAAATAAATCATCAATACGGGGCAAAGGATACCGGTTCTTCACTGTAACCTTATTCAGCCGACGATAGTCAATACACATACGCATAGAACCGTCCTTTTTCTTCACAAACAATACAGGAGCACCCCAAGGCGAAACACTGGGTCGAATAAAACCCTTGCCCAATAACTCCTGTAACTGATCCTTCAACTCCTTTAATTCGGGAGGAGCCATACGGTACGGTGGAATAGAAATGGGCTGAGTGCCCGGCAACAAGTCAATAGCAAAGTCAATGTCTCTGTCGGGCGGCATGCCGGAAGATCGGCTGGAAATACATCGGCAAAGTCACGTACCACATGAACAGAATCAATAGAGGGAGGGTCAATACCGACGTCCCGCACATAGGCAAGATAAGCAGCACACCCCTTCTCAACCATACGCTGAGCTCCGAGAAAAGAAATAACACGGCTAGGGGTGTGATCTAGAGTACCACTCCACTCAATACGTGGAATGCCTGGCATAGCCAGCGTCACGGTCTTGGCGTGACAATCAAGAATAGCATAATGGGGCGACAACCAGTCCATGCCCAGAATAATATCAAAATCGACCATCCCAAGCAGCAATAGATCCGCTCTGGTCTCAAAATCACAAATGGTAATCAAACACGACCGATATACGCGGTCCACGGCCAAAGAATCACCCACCGGAGTGGAAACATAAATGGGGGCACTCAAAGAATCCCGAGGCACACCCAGATGAGAAGCAAAGTAAGAAGACACATATGAAAAAGTGGAACCAGGGTCGAATAGAACCGATGCCTCCTTGTGACTAACCAGAATAATACCTGTGATAACAGAATCAGATGCAACAGCCGCAGCGCGATCAGGAATAGCATAGAATCTGGCCTGTCCCCCTCTCGAGGGCGGCCTCTAGAACCCTGACCCCCGCCCCTGGCTGGCTGGGCAGGTGGAATAGCAGCTGGAGCTGGAATGATAGCCTGCTGACCCTGAGAACCACGCTGATGCTGCGAAGACTGGTGAGGTGCCCCCCTCCTACGCCTGGGGCACTCCCTCACCAGGTGGCGAGTATCCCCGCACCCAAAGCAAGCCCTAGGAGGACACGGTGACTGTGACTGACCGGCCTCTCCCCCACTAGCCTGACCTCTGGAAGGACCCCGCGCAGGAGGTGCACTGGAAACTGGGGGAGCATAATAAGGCTCGTGAGGTGCTGGAAGACCTGGAGTACTACCTGCTGCGGGCAATGCCGAGTGAACTGGTCGACCGGAATAACCCCTGCCAAAACGACCGGCTGATGAAGTGCGGGCACCAGAGAAATGGCCCGACTCACGAGACCTCTTGGCCTCCCTATCTCCCCGCTCTCTAGGGAGCATACTCTCGATCCTCCTGGCAATGCTAACTACCTGCTGATAAGATATATCTGTCTCCGATAGGCGGAATCAGGCCCTCGATAAATCTCCGTACTCTCTCCCGAACTATGGCCACCAAAGCTGGTGCATGCTTGGCGAGACAGGTGAAACTGATAGCATACTCCGATACTGACATGGAGCCCTATCGCAACCGCTTAAACTCCGAGTGCCAAGAATCCCTAAGGCTCTGAGGAACAAACTCTCTCAAAAATAGATCTGAAATCTGCGTCCAGGTCAATGAAGTAGACTCCTCCGGACTATCCAACTCATACGTGCGCCACCAATCATAAGCGGCCCCACGAAACTGAAAAGTAGTGAAGGAAACCCCGCAGGTCTCCACAATCCCCATAGTACGAAGAATACGATGACACTCTTCCAGAAAGCCCAATGCATCATCTGAAGCCAACCCACTAAACATTGGAGGGTCATATGAACCTCTCCAATCTACGCTGCTCGTCCTCAAAGGTAGCTGGCCAACCTCCGGGTTGTGCTGGGGAGCGGCAGGAGGCATAACCAAAACATCTGGAACATGTCCCACCGGCACACGCTGCTCCGGTGTAACGGCTACGGGAGTCTGGGCCCCTCCCCCGGCCTGAGATGTAGCTGCAACAAGAGGAAGCAATCCTGCCTGGGCTAAAGTGGTATACATGCTCGTGAACTGAGCCAGGGTCTCCTGTAGTGCTGGAGTAGTAGCAGCTGTAGTCGGTGTACCAGGTGCCTGCGCTCCAACCTGGTCTACCGGTGGCACCTCAGCGGCAGCGCGCGATGGTGCTGTGGCTGCACCTCGGGCGCGTCCTCGTCCTCTACCTCGGCCCCGGCCTCTGACGGCAGCAACAGGGGGCGCGGGTACCTGATCATCGCGGTTAGCTCGTGTCCTCACCATCTGTGAGAGAATAGAAAGCGGTAGTTTAGATTTTTGATGCCAAAAATGTCGCACGACAAGGAATCCAAAAGAAATGAAGAGTTTCCTAAACAGTTACATAGCCCCTCGTAGATAAATACAGACGTCTCCGTATCGATCAGCGAGACTCTAAGTAACCGGTCCGTGTCCCGTGACTCCTATGAACCTAGAGCTCTGATACCAACTTGTCACGACCCTAGTTCACCAATTGTGAACATGTCGTGATGGCACCCAGTCCCCACGACTAGGTAAGCCTAACACGTTGCGGAATCCATAAATTATAAACACTTAAATAGGAAACGGCGGAAAATAACATAAAAGATATGTAATCCGTGCCGCTTGGCACATACATCCGTCACAAAATAAATAAAACACTACCAAGATCCGGAACCCCACGGTAACACAGACTAAAAGAGAAATACAACTGGGGCTCTATGTATAAAGAGTTTCTAACAACGAAATGAGGAAAAATGTCAACTAGAAATACTAGAATAGAAGGGAAGCCTCCGGATCCGCGGACGTAGCAGATCATACCTCGAAGTCTCCCAGAAAGCTGCAGAATCACCTAGTACGAGCCTGCTCTGATGTACCTGGATCTGCACAACAAAAGTGTGCAGAAGAGTAGCATGAGTACACCACGGCGGTACTCGGTAAGTGCCAAGCCTAACCTCGATGGAGTAGTGACGAGGAAGGTCAGGGCCCTACTGAGAAACAATAATAATATGATGATAACAAAATAAACAGTTTAACAGATAACAACAAAATTTCCAAAATAACAACATTTACTGCAACTGTCTACAATTAAACTAACAACAAATAACCAACTCAATAAAACAAATCCAGGATCTGTGGGAATTGAACCCACAGTCCCATTCTCAGTATCTCCGGGTCTCCGGGAATCGAACCCGCAGTCCATGTCTCAATAATATCTAAATAACTCAGGATCTTCGGGAATCGAACCCACAGTCCCTACCAATAATTCAGGATCTCGAGAATCGAACCCGTAGTCCACATTCCAATAACTCGGGATCTCGGGAATCGAACCCGCAGTCCCTACCAATAAATAACTCAGGATCTCGGGAATCGAACCCGCAGTCCCTACCAATAAATAACTCAGGATCTCGGGAATCGAACCCGCAGTCCCTACCAATAAATAACTCGGGATCTCGGGAATCGAACCCGCAGTCCCTACCAATATCACGTCGGGTCTCTGGGAATCGAACCCACAGCCCTGGGTCTCCGGGAATCGAACCCGTAGTCCACAAACACAGCCAATTAAGGAAATCCACAGAGAGAAATAATTATGCTCAACTATAACTTCACCGAAAAATAGTGCCAATAATTAACAAGGAATTCAAACAAGGCAGTTAGGCAACCAAACAGTTAAGTGCTACCTAATCATGCTCTTCTAACCACTACCGGGTAAAATATCAAATTAACAACCAAAGACAGGGATATCGCTCATCGAACATTTCTGAATAAAATACGTGTTCATCAACCAGCGCATGTACACGCCCGTCACCTCGCGTACAAGGCATTTCAACTATCACATAATATCCTAGGGGTGAAAATTCCCCCACACGAGGTTAGACAAGCCACTTACCTCAATTCCGGTACAAAACCGCTAAGCAATAACCCTCTTGCCACGAATGTCGGCCTCCACAAGTGTAGAATCCGATAAAAATCAATAGAATCACATCAAAATAGGCCAATTGGGCATTACCCAATCAAATTAACTCAAAATTCACCAAAACCCACAAGTTGCCAAAACCCGACTTTCGGTACGCTTATCGAAAAATCACGAAAGAAAAAAAAATATATATATATATATATTCGGGTTCCTTATCTCAATACGAGTCTGAGCATATCAATTTTACCAAAATCGGACTCCATTTGCCCATTCAAAACCTTGATTTTCTAAAGTCCAAGACTAGGGCTAAACCCTCCATAATTATCCCAAATTCCTCCATTTTCATGATATAATTGCATGATATTATCAATACTAATCATAATATGAGTTCATAGTTGATTACCTGGTGATTTCCCTTGATTTCCTCCTCAAAATCGCCCAAAATCGCCCTAAAGCCGAGACCCCCAAATGTTAAAATGTTTCTGAAATTTTCTAACTTCTGATACACTTACTTACAGCGATTTTCGCTTCTGCGGAACATTTTCCGCTTCTACGCTCCCGTATCCGCGACCAAAGGGTCGCTTCAGCGGTTCCAGGCCTGGCCGGCCATTTCCGCTTCTGCGAACAAGAGGGCCGCTTAAGCGGACCCACTTCTGCGAAGAAGCTTCCGTTTCTGCGGACACATCCGCCTCTGCGCATCATTGACCGCTTCTGCGGTCTCGCCCAAACGGTAAAACGTCCGCTTCTGCGGACCATGCCCAATTTCTCTCGTCCGCTTCTGCGATCACTGGCTCGCACCAGCGACCCCGCTTCAGCGGAAAGGCTTCCGCTTCTGCGTAACCACCCGCTCCTGCGCATCTCGTCCGCTTCTGCGGACACGCTCCTGCGTCCAAAATTCCGCAGGAGCGGAAACAACAGAAGCAGGATCCCAACCTGCAATTTTCCACAATTTTATCCCGTTTAACCATCCGAAAACACCCCGAGGCCCCGGGACCTCATCCAAACATACCAACACATCTTAATACCTCATTCGAACTTGCTCCAATCCTCAAAACACGTCTAACAACATCAAAACCCATAATTCGCATCGAATTCAAGCCTAAATTTCTTAAAACTTTCCGAATTGCACATTCGATCAAAAACCCGTCCAAACGACGTCCGAATGACCTGAAAATTTGCGGACATATCCAAAATCACATAACGAAGCTACAGAAATTGTCGGAATTCCATTCCGACCCCCGGATCAAAATCTCACCTATCGATCGGATTCGCCAAAATTTCAACCTTCGGCATTTCAAGCCTAATTGAGCTACGGACCTCCAAAATACATTCCGAACACGCTCCTAACCCCGAAATCACCTAACGAAGCTAATGGAACCATCGGATTTCCGTTCCGAGATCGTCTTAACACCGTTCCAGCTACGGACCATTTTCTAGTTTCAAAGCTCTTATTTAGGGACTAAGTGTCCCAAAATGCTCAAATTTTCGGAACCGACTCTCCCGGCAACCCACAATAGCAGAAATGAACTTAGGGGAACAGTTAAATTAGGGATTGGGGCATAATTTTCTAAAACGACCGGTCGGGTCGTTACAAAAGCATGTCATTTACTGGGTTTCTTTACGATTCTATTTTCAGGATTTGATATTCCCCTCAACATGTTTCCCCTTCCCATTATTATCTGCTTAGTTTCCATTTGTTATTATTTTCTCGTATATGATTTACTGCACATGTTCATGTTATTATCGTGTCCTAGCCTCATTACTACTTCGCCGGGGTTTGGCTAAGTACTTACCAGTACATGGGGTCAGTTGTACTGATACTGTACTTTGCACTTTCTGTGCAGATTTCGATACTGGGTCGTGTTGACCCGAGTTGAGGTGCTGCTTTCAGTCCTATAGGAGACCAAGGCAGGTCTGCCGGTGTTTGCAGACCCTGGAGTCTCCTTCCAGTTATTCCAGTTTACTGTTTTTACTTTAAGATAAAGACAATTGTATTTTCTTTCGGCCAGTTTTTGTAGTGACCCTTAGAAGTTTATGGGTTGCGACACCAGATTTTGGGTATTCATGTATTAACACTTGTATTATTATGAGATTTTGTACTCATTTACTTTGTCTTAGTTTAAATTGATGTTATTTATTGAATTGGTTCTATTAGCGTATTTAATTCTTTATCTGTTGGCTTGCCTAGCATTCTGAAAGGTTAGGCGCCATCACGATCCTGAGGGTAGGAAATTCAGGTCGTGACAAGTTATTATCAGAGCACTAGGTTACCTAGGTCTCATGATTCACGAATAGACTTAGTAGAGTCTGGGGGAGCGGTACAGAGATGTCTTTACTTGTCTCCCGGAGGCTACAGAGTTTAAAAACAAATTAACTTCTTTTCTTCTTTGTCGTGCAATGTTTGTGTCTCATTGCTAATTGAACTCTTCTACTCTTTTTCTCCCATGGATGGTGAGGACACGTACCCTATCTTTAGTAAAGCAGCTGCCCAAGCCCCCAACAGTAGCTTCTACGAGGGGCAAAAGACGAGGCCGAGGCCGTGCCAGAGGGCGATGTAGGTGCAGGGCTCAACCCAGAGCTCGAGAAGCAGCACCAACGGTAGAGGTTCAGGTGGATTTTGATGAGGATGATCCTGCCAAGATAGTTCCAGCAGGACCAACCCAGTTCCCAAAGAAGTTCATAGCCACCCCAGTGCTTCAGGATGCTTTGATCCATCTATTGGGCCTTATGGAGAGTGTAGCTCCGATTGGCACATTTCCTATAGCACCAGCCATCTCTAGGGCTGGGGGAGGATCCCAGACTCCCACTACCCATACTCCGGAGTATATGGCTCCTCAATTTTATACTCCAGCAGCTTAGCTAGTGGGAGTAGCTCAGGCAGTTATTGTGGCTCAGGCCGCTGGTGGATCAGCTATGTCTTTTGAGTCTTTGTTGAGGTTGGACAAGTTCACCAAGCTTTTCCTTGTTCATTATAGTAGGGCGACTTATGAGGACCCATAGGACTATCTTTACCGCTTCCATAAGGTGTTGCAAAACATGAGGATAGTAGAGACCAATGGGGTCGACTTTTTCGTATTCCAGATGATAGGGTCCGCCAAGAGATGGTGGAATGATTTTGTGTTGACTAGACCAGCTGGGTTGCCTTCCTTGACTTGGGACCAGTTCTCTCTGCTATTTCTTGAGAAGTTCCTTTCTATCACTCAAAGAGAGGACTATCGCAGGCAGTTCGAGCATCTTCAGCACGGTTCTATGACTGTCACTCAGATCGACACTAGATTTGTTGATTTGGCCCATCATGCTCTTCTTCTACTTCCTGCCGAGAGAGAGAGGGTAAGGAGGTTCATTGAGGGAATAGCTCAGTCTATCAAATTGCAGATGGCTAAGGAGATAAGGAGCAAGATTTTTTTTCAAGATGCCGCCAATGTGGCCAGTTGAGTTGGGATGGTTTTAGCTCAAGGGAGTTGTCAGGGGTCTGACAAGATGCCTCGGCATTCTGATGGGTTCAGTGGTGCCTCGTCTGGAGGCAGGGTTTTTTTTTTGTAGAGTCCATCCTCCCAGGCTATTTTATTCAGCCTTACAGGTTTCTCATGGTGCTTTAGGTGGTCGTGGCCCTGATATGTAGGATTCTAATTAGTCAACCTACAGGGCACCACCATCTCCCATTGATGCTTCTCCGCTTCGAGTTTTCAGGGTGGCTACCCGGGCTGTCAAGGTCAATTTTAGGGTCAGCAGTCTCAGTAGTCAAAGTCTTGTTAAACTTGTGGTGACTTGAGGCACATTGCTAGATATTTCTCGATAGCATTGAGTAGTTCTCGGCATTAGGGTTCTCATGCCATGGTTCCTGCACTTGGTTTTCCATCGCCCGCTCAGCCAGTTAGAGGTAGGGGTCAGTCAACTAAAGGTGGAAGTCGAGGCATTATAGGTGGAGGTCAGGCTGCTAAAAGTGGAGGCTAGACAAATAGGGCACACCCTTGAGATGTAGTTCAGAGTGGTGGGGCCCATCCTGATGTTATATTTTTCTAGCTAGGCCAGAAGCTGAGTCATCTGACGTTGTTATCACAGGTACGGTTTTAGTTTGCAGTAGGGATGCCTTAGTATTATTTGACCCAGAATCTACTTATTTGTATGTATCATCTTACTATGCTTCATATTTGGTTGTGCCTCGTGATTATTTTAAGTTATCCCATGTATGTGTCCATGCCTGTGGGGAATTCTATTATTGTAGATCTTGTTTGTCATTCGTGTATGGTTGTCATATGAGGTATTGAGACTAGTGTAGATCTCCTACTTATCGATATGGTTGATTTCGATGTCATTTTAGGGATGGATTGATTGTCACCTTATCATGCTATATTGGACTATCATGCCAAAGTCGTGACCTTAGCCTTGCCAGGGTTGCCTCGATTGGAGTAGAGCGACTCCTGGTCATTCTTCCAGTTGGGTTATATCTTATAAAAAGGATCGGTGTATGGTCGAGAAACGGTGTTTGGCTTATTTGGATTATGTTCAATATTCCAGAGTAGAGGTTCCTTATTCTGTACCAGTTGTTTGAAAGTTTCCAGAGGTATTTCCTGCAGACCTGCCGAGGATGCCAGCTGAAAGGGATATTTACTTTTGCATTGATTTGGCTCCCGACACTTAACCCATTTCTATTCCGCCGTACCACATGGCCCGGCCAGAGTTGAAAGAGTTGAAGGAGCAGTTTCAAGATTTGCTTGATAAGCGCTTTATTAGACCTAGTGTCTCTCCCTAGGGTGTGGCGGTGTTGTTTGTAAAGAAGAAGGATGGATCGATGAGGATGAGCATAGATTATCAACAGTTGAACAAAGTCACCATCAAGTACAAGTATCCAATGCCAATGATTAACGATTTATTTGATTAGCTTCAGGGTTCCAATGTGTTTTCAAATATTGATTTGAGGTCTGGTTACCATCAGTTGAGGATTAGGGCATCTGATGTCCCTAAGATAGCTTTTCAGACTCGGTATGAGCATTATGAGTTTTTAGTGTTGTCATTTGGGGTGACAAAATGCCCCAACAACATTCATGGATTTGATAAATCGAGTGTTCAGGCCCTATTGGTTTCCTTTGTTATTGTCTTCATTGGCGATTTCTTGATATACTCCTGTAGCCAGGAGGAGCATGAGCAGCATCTTCAGACCGTTCTTCAGACTTTGAGAGACATCTGGTTATATGCTAAGTTTTTGAAATGTTAGTTTTGGTTGAGTTCAGTTGCTTTCTTGGGTCATGTTGTATCGACAAAGGGTATTCAGGTGGATCCGAAAAAGATTGAGGCAGTCAAGGTTGTCCCAATTAACGGGTTAAATCTCGAGAGATTAATCACCCTACTTGAACCCTAGTTGCTTGATCTAATTGGCCTACCCAATTGGTCTTGAGAGAGAGTCAATTGGGAAAAATCACTCTCTCCATCGAGAGGTATGAGAGTGGGTATAATTGTGCAACAGTTATAGCATAAGCCCCAAATATATCAATCTATCCTTAGTAATATCTACCCGTCAATTAGCCATCTAGGTAATGTCGTGGCCCTAGTTCCCTTCTTCCCATTAGATACAACTTAGCAACATTCTGGTAGCATAATTTAGTGTTAATCATTAGTTTTATAATAGTACTTATAAAATCAAAAATCAAGAATGCTTGAACTGACATTAGGAGTACAAACACATCTCTAGACTAGACAGAAAATCCAACTCCACTATTAGTTGCCTGAGGAAATCGATCTCGACCTCTATTCGGGTAAAAGCTTTTGCGACCCGCTCTTCTTACCTTTCTGTAGCATCGAGTTGCCAACGATCACTATATAAGCGGAATGTTTCATTCATTCTTCAACTTTTCAAACCCTAAAACATAAGAGGGGATTTTCCAAACTTTTTCTTCCCAAAATCATTAGTAATTAATTCTTAACTCATTTCTTTTACTCTTTAACTTCTTTTTACAAGATTTTATCCTATAATCTAGGGTTTTCATTGTGGAATTGGGAATTTTTGGGTAGAACTTATGGATTTTGAAATTTAGGGATTTAGACCTCAAATTAAGGTTGGATTATAAACCAGTTGTGTATCCAGGCTCGGGGGTGAATGGGCAATCGGGTTATGGTCCGAATTTTGAATTTGGATCAAGCGAGCCTGGGTGTTGACCTTTATTGACTTTTTAAAAATATAACCTAAATTGAATTCCTTGCTATCGTGGGTAGTTCCTAAGGCTTAAATTGAATTGTTTGTTTGTTACTTTTATAGATTTTATTGGTTCGGAGGCTTGTTGGAAGGAAAAAGCTGTGATTGAGGTTTGAGTGGCCCGCAGAGGCGAGGTAAGTATTGGATTTAATCCTGGATTGAGGGATTAGGTATTACTTGCCTATTTGCTACGTGTTTTGATATTAAGTACACCGTATATGTAAGGTAACGAGTACCTACACGTTGTTGTCGAGTTATAGCATGCAAATTAGCCTTTTTCATGTAACTGTTGTACTCTTTTATCATATATTTCATGTTCAGACTTGTTATTCCATGTGTTGATCAACTCTTATCATGCTTTACGAAATTTGAGTACTGGTTAAGTATTAACTCATAGTTGAGGCTGGCATTGTGGAATTAAATGTTGAAAGTAAGACTGGTCCACATTTCTATCTCCTTGTTATTATTGTTCATTGTGTGGTGAGAGAAAGTCTTAAAGCACGAATGGTGATTTCGTGCAATATTTTGTGAGTAATTGATAATACACGAAGGGTGATATCGTGACATGTTATGAGAGAGTTAATGCACGAAGGGTGATGCCGTGCCATTTTTATTGTTTCTTATGGTGAGGCCGAGAGTAAAAGCAGGAAGGGTGATGACATGCACTTGTTTGCTATGTTATAACTTTTGTTGTTGCAAAGCATGTTAGTTACTACTTTTCTTTACGGTTCTATTTTCAGGATTTGATATTCCCCTCAGCATGTTTTTCCCCCTTCATGTTATTATCTACTTAAAATCCATTTGTTATTATTTTCTCGTATTTGATTTACTACACATGTTTATGTTATTGTCGTGTCCTAGCATCGTCACTACTTCGTTGGGGTTAGGCTCGACACTTACTAGTACATGGGGTCAGTTGTACTGATACTGCACTCCGCACTTTCTGTGTGAATTTATGTACTAGACCGTGTTGACCCGAGTTGAGGTACTGGCTTCAGTCTTATAGGAGACCTAAGGCAGGTATGCCGGTATTCGCATACCCTAGAGTCCCCTTCCAGCTATTCCAGTTCATTGTTTTTACTGTAATTCAAAGACAGTTGTATTTTCTTTCGGCTAGTACTTGTAGTGACTTTAAGATGTTTGTGAATTGTGACATCAGAATTTTGGTAGTCGTGTATTAGTACTTGGATTATTGTGAGATTCCGCTCTGCTTTAATTTGTCTTGGTTTGAATTGTTGCTATTTATTGAATTGGTCATGTTTGCATATTTAATTCTCTATCTGTTAGCTTGCCTAGCATTCTGAAAGGTTAGGCGTCATCATGATCCCGATGGCGGGAAATTCGGGTCGTGAGATATTATCCACTAAAAATAGATTGGATAATGATCTTTTTTTAAAACGACTCAATATCTGAATAATAACTATATTATCCATTTAGAAAATGGATAAGCAACAATGAGTTTAACTTTTACATTTATAAAGCCTTAAATTGGGGATTACTCATATTTGGGAAACTAGAAGTTCTCCCAAAAATGATCATATTCAAAAAGTCATGTATAATATGGTTATCCATATTATCCGCCGGTTAACCTATTTTTTATCTGCATTAAATATGGGTCGAGTCGTATCAATTTATCTGTTTTTTTATTGCCCGCTTTTTTTTAGAATCATATCCAAACCGACCCGCTCGTTTGCCACTCCTATAATCACATATTTGTGTGAGACCGTTGATAAAAAGCCGAACATGTAAGAAAGAACGTATAAGCACATGGTGAAAAATTAAGAAGGGACTATTAAAAAAATTAAATCCGTCTATTTTTATTTATGTGACACAATTTAACTACAGAAGCCAACTTTTGTAAAGTTGTTATGTTTATATTTGTAAGGTAATTAATTACGATGGAAAAGGTAACCATTCTTACTAATATTCTTGATCATAAAAGTAATTGTCCAAATTAATAAATATCTTCAATTAAACATATCAGTTTAACAGAACCTGACTAATTGAAACAAGAAAAATAGATTCAGAGGAAAATAATAAATGACTTTTTCATAAATGTCAATTAGTTTAAATTAAATTAAATTCGACAAAATGACTAGTACTTGAGACCTATGCGATGTAATTGGTTAGATGTAAGTATAATTTAAAGTTAACTAAAACTTTATTCTCTCTTGTTGCGGAACCATAGTTAACTTAATTAACATAATGAACCAAAACTTTGAGTAAATAACCAATGGGCCCTAAATAATTATCTTTGTAACTGAAGACCACTAATTTAAAATTTGCATAGTACAATATTTAGTTGAAAATCACAAACGGTCTTGTAAACATGTGATCTTCATTGTAATCATAAAGCATTTCTTAATTTTTGTGCTACTTTAATTTTTAATCTATAAATAATGACTAATATATTAGTCGCTTATTGCCGTTTAAGCTAAAGACTCAATTTTTAAGAAACATTTGTAATGTATGAACAAATTCTGACATTTTATATTCTATAATTATACTTTTTAGATCTGGAGGTGAAATTTTTTTAACGAAAAAATAGTCTAATCTTAACTGATTCAATTCATAACTAGTTTAGTATTAAAGAATAATAAAATTATTGACTGATTACATAATTAATTTATCTAGTAATTCATTCGCATATAAGAAACTAGGCACTCTTCAAAACTGTTAAGAGTAAATTATTTACATTCTTTGTAGATAAATGACTGGGAAGAAGGTAAATGACAAGCATGTCAATCGAGCACTGTCCAACAACAACAACAACAACAACAACCCAGTATAATCCCACTTAGTGGGGTCTGGGGAGGGTAGTGTGTATGCAGACCTTACCCCTACCCTAAGGTAGAGAGGCTGTTTCCAAATAGACCCCCGGCATCCTTCCCTCCAAGAACTACCCACCTTGCTTTTGGGGAGACTCGAACTCACAACCTCTCGGTTGGAAGTGGGGGTTGCTTACCATCAGAGCAACTATTTTCTTCGTTTTAATTTATATGGTAATATTTGAATATGCACGAAGTTTTAAAAAAAATAATAAGGTCATTTGTGATGATGAACATAAGACTTTTAAAATTTTATACTATAAATATTGTTTGACTAAAAAGTGTTAAATCTTTTAGTTAAATCAATTAATAATGAAAAGAAGGGTGAATATTAGTTAAAAACAATAAAATCTAGACCAAATATTAAACGAAGTGAGTAAGATGAACTGGTGTGTATGAGCTTATTAAATGCTCATGAATACAACAACATAAATGTGCAATAAATATAGATAAAGGCAACAAGCATAACAAAAAGGAATCTACCATCCAATAATTATAAGACTTCGGATGGCCCTTTTCTCTGACGGCAATGCGGAATGAGAAGGAATAAAATTGCTTGAGGGATCTTTGGATTTTGTGAGTATAGAATCAAGAATGTAGACTTGAATAATATAATCAATGAACAGAACAACTTTAGTATATTCTCTTAGGTCAACCTTTTACAAAACTTTTTTTCTCATAAAGTGAGGATCCCCTTTTTTTTTCTCTATCTCTTCCTATTTATAAGGGTTATTTTTCTAAAATCCTTAAAAGTACATAATAAGAAATATCCAAAGGAATATTCCTTGTGTTCATATCTAAACCTATGCTACCATTATTTCTTCATCACAGTTGCCCGTCTTTGGCATCAGCCTTCAGTTATTACAACGTGGTCGACCCCATGCGCGGTCTTGCTTATCCATTGCCGCCAAGTCGTCAAATTTAGACCAATACAAATACTTCATAACATTTTTATTGCAATAAAAGTTTTTTATTAAACGTAAAATTAAAGTAAAACTATTTTAAATATAAAATATTGCCATTATTTTTGGATGGGCATGGACCATAGGTGAGGTCCTATGGAAAGGCTAGTAAAGCTTTTGCTTTAGGCTTCAAATTATTTGGACCCCAAAATTTTTTAATAGATTTTCTAATGTAATTTTGGCTTAGATAATATTAACATTCATAGAAGTAAATCTTTAAGAAATATAAAAGACTCTTTACTTTTTAACAATAGAGATAATTTAGTATCTGAAATAAACTACTCGAATCGCCATATTAGTAAATATTTTTTACAACCGGATCCAGTGTAACATATTACAAATAAATGGCTAACGTTTTATTAATTTGAATTAATTGTTCACAATATAATTTAATATTACTATTAGAGTTTTGTTGTGAGCTTAAAGACTATATTTCTTACAAAAGTACTATGCTATAAAATAAAAATAAAAAAGGAAATGTTTCTTATTTAAATTTAACTTTAGGCCACTAATTCTTTTTAGAGGTCATTGTAAAAGATAATATTGTTAAATCTTCTTATCAAATAAACAAAAAAATATATATGGTTGTGGGTTCCATTTTCTTTTTTATGTAGAGTTCATACATAAATTTTCTTCAAATTATTAGTTATCAATAATGTAACTTTTAAATTTAATCTTGTGTGAAAAACGTCACTACTAAAAAATGGGTAATTTTCGACCGAAATTTACGACGGAAAATAGTACTCGGAAATATCCGACGGAATCAAGAGGAATATTCATAAAAATATATTTTTTTAATTTTTAGTAATACTTATGACTAATATTGCGGTTATGTCCGTTGTATTTTTTTTGGCAAAAATGTCGCGCTATTTTTAGCGACTAATTTGGTCGCAAACAATTAAAAAATAAAAATAAATAAATAAAACATAGCGACGGATTCGGTCGTAAATGTTTAGTAACTATTTTTGACCAATTTACCGTTGGAATCGATCAGAAAGTATTTTAAAAAACCCTAAACAATTTCTTTTCTTTCCCTGTTACTCTTTCCTTCCTTATCTCTTTTCTCTCTCGACTAAACTTCTTCCCCTCACCGCCGCTTCCATCAACGAGCAGCTCGCCGGCGCCGCTACAAGTAATTCCAATTAACTAAACTTCCAGGTAATTCCAATTAACTTAACTTCTTCTTCTTTTTTTATTCCACTCTATTATGAAATGAGAAAGAGAAATATGCATTAATCTTCTTTTTTTTTGTGTCAAGAAACTATCAATGTCAGCTTTAAGAGTCTAGCAATTGTTTGAATATTAAAGAATTCTAGAGTTTATTTTTTCATTGCAGTTCTGGATTTTTGGGTAAAATGGAAGTCGTTTGACAAATTCGAATATGTTGCTGCTCGGGGGTTGATTTTAGTTTCTATTTGCTTCCTCTTGGTCGAATTCAAGGTTGTACTAATTCAGTTTCTTAATTCCATGTTCTTTTCTTTTCTTCATTTTATTTCCAATTGAAAACGATCTCTGTGAGCTATAAAATGGGTTGAAGTTTGAAAGAATAACTTAGATTTGTATAGTCATTTCTCTTGTTTGTATTAGCCTCTTCTATGATTTTGTATGTGTGCTAAGGAATGTACGTCTTGTCCTCTAATCTCAGAATCCATTGGAACATGTAACTATGTGTGTCCATTTGCCTCGTAATGTTTGCTGCTCATTCAATGTTATTTGGTCATGTGATTGTGCTTTCTAGCTCTTCTAGACTCGTATGCATATCGTAAGCTGACGTGCACTTCGAATCGTTCGCAAGTAGTCAATTAGCATTCCTTTTCTAAAATTAAGTTTAGGTGTTCCAACTGTTTTTTACGGATTTCTTATTGTGTCTGCCTTGGTTGTTCTTTTTTACCCTAACATTTTGAGCATGAAGACTGAACTATTTGCATCGATCTTTTGCTTTTCTCTTATTGTAAGGGTGTTTTCTGTCTGATTTATAGCGATCAGGTGCAAGTAATTGATATAGGGTGGAGACCCTTAGAATTCAGGTGTAAACTGAATATCTAGTTCATGGAATTCTTTGAAATCATAAGGCTGAATCTGCCCTACTCTCTAGCTCTGTTTTGCATTGGAAATATGAGAACTTTAAGTTAGGAACTTGGTATCCATTGATTGTTTGTCTTACTCCTTGTTTGTTGTTTGCGAGTTGTGAGTGTGTCTCTGACTTGAGGATCCATTTCAGTCCTTTGAAGTTCAAGTTGACCAGTTTCTCTGTTGAGTGCTTCGTGCTTCTGATAGTTTAGTGTTGTTGATGTGAGTAGAACTAGATATGAAAATTGATGTAATCGTGCTTGTCACACCTCCTTTTTACGCACCCGCGAGGGCACCAGGGAGTTTTTCCAATTAAAGGACAATCGAAACGGGATTATTTTATTTAATTCAGAGTCGCCACTTGGGAAAATAATGGTGTCCCAAGTCACCGGTTTAATCCCGAACCGAGGAAATTTATGACTCTGTAATACAGTTTGCGAAACTAGAAACCTGGATAAGGAATTCTGTTAACCCGGGAGAAGGTGTTAGGCACTCCCGGATTCCGTGGTTTTAGCACGGTCGCTCAATTGCAATTTTTGTTTCTATCTGATTCTTTTATATATTTTAACTAGGTGCTTTTAATGTTCCGCTTTTAATTTTAAGGAAAATTGCGACGTCACGAAAACACATTTCGAGTCACACCGCAACCAGTACGCCTGCGACTTTAATGTATTTCAGTTTCGCCGAGAGTAAGATTTGGGTCACATAAATGCACACCCGTATTTAGGAAAATAATTTTATTTCAAATCATGCCTAAAGAGTCTATCGTCTGTTTAATTTTGGGAAAAGACCGTGAGATTCACTAGACGGTCCCTCCAAGTCTAAGTCTTTTTATAACGACTAATTTGAGGGCCCCGCGATTGTGTATTTGCGTTTGGCGAAGCTCGTCTCATTATTATTAAGGCCAATCCTAAGATGAACTACATTCTCTACTTGTTTTCGTCTCTAATATTAACTTGATATCCAATCCTATGTATATACTGAATAAATTTACGACCCAGGCAATGTTTTTAATCCCAATTTGGTAACAATGGATACGGCATCCCTACGACATTGTTGTTTAATATGAAGCTCATTCTTACTAGATGAGTCATTCTATTAGCGATCTAGTTTAAGAGGATAAAAACATAAACTAGCATCTAAGGTAGCCAATTCACTTGCCCAACTTTAAATAACAAATCACATCTGAAATTTTACTCCAACACACCTTAAATCCGTGGCTATTTACCCCAACAGACGAACAGTATTGTAATTAAGGCTTAAATAGTGGTTGGTCATACCGATTTCTGATTTCGAACTAACTACCCCTTTTTATGTTTTTGTGCCTGATAACACAAATTCCGGAATTAGCTACACCAAACTACACTATTGGATTCAAATATTCATATATGGACACAAACTCAAACTCATATCTATGTCTTAAGAAAAACTCTCGAACAGTCTCATCCTATTACTCTTCAAATAGTTTAGTTATAATACTAATGATCAAAAGGATAACAGTTCATTTATACATTCGTCCAAATGGCTACTAACCATTACAATTATTGATGCTACAACATTAACCTAAAGTTGAACCTATCAAGCCTTGCAAATTCAACTTTGTTCTTCACTCAAAAGAGTCTACATTGATAAGGATGTGTACCTGGCAATTAAAGAACCAAAGGATCAGCTATGCAATAATGGCAACAACAGCAGTGGACCAACAGCCAACAGCAACAAAATCGACACACAGCCACTGAACACAGCTAAAAACAGTAGCACAGCACCACCACAGCAGAATCAACAACAACCAGTAAAGAAAAGGAATCCCCGACCAGCAGAACAGTCGACAACAACCAATCAGGAGTCAACCCAGCAGTAACACAAACCACCACAACAGTAGCCAAGCACCACCACAGCAGTAGCAAAAGAATAACAACAGGACCAACAGCAATCTCGACAAACAAAACAGTAACCAACACAATCTAATGAAACAGTAACTTCAGTCTATATCCTTATTGTTCTCTCTGTATTTTCAGTTTCAAAATCGTTTCTCCAGTCTGTCCTTTTTTAACTTCCCAGCTCTCTCTATCTATCTGTTTTAGAATACTCTCCCATCTCTCTCACTGTCTATCTCCCTGTTTTCCTAGGTATCAATGCCTATCCCCAATGTTCTCCAGATATCTCTCCTGTATGTGTGTCTAAGGTCTGTTTTTTCTGTTTTCTATCTCTTTCGTGTGTGTATGCCTCTCTGTCTATCTCCATCTCTGTTTTATACTCCCTTCCTCACCTGGCCAGCCTATTTTAAAATCCTGGCCAGCCCATACCATGTTCTGTCCTAAGCCACTAAGTCCTGTCCCAACTTATGACTTATCTAATTTTAAATTTAAAAGGTCTGCAGGAGCTGGTGGTATCCTGCTATACAGCAGGTTCCACCAGTCCAGGTTATGGGCAGTATATTGTTTTAGTCAAATCTTCTAAGGCTAACCCATACTCTTACTGCTTTTCCAAGTCATTATGAATAAACAATTTAGTTAGTACTTCTACTGACGGTCCAATTAACTCAAACATTATGCAGGTTTCAGCACACCAACACACTCCCACCAATTCATTTAAACAAAAGAAACTAACAAATGCTTAATCCCAATCTTGAGTGAATACTGGAACACTGAAACTAAATTTAAAACCAAACTTGCGCAACAACCACTGGTGTGGATTCAATACACCAAACAACAAATCCAATTCACTTGAGTAGCTCAGGTTTAACTCAAATCGAATCACATAGCATCCAAACAGAGGACTTATCATGACTCGACATTTCATTGGATGGAGAGTGGACTTAGTCAGGTATATGAAGGCAGAATCAAATCGAGATAACAAATAACGATTCAACAGAACTATGAGCAAGCAAATTAATCAATGAAAACTCCCTTAAGACACATCTCATTTATCAATTTTTATTTGTGTAGATGGAATTTGTGCATCGTAGATGGATGTATAATAAGAATCATCCTAATCATACGGGGTTGAGGGATGAATTTATTGAAATGGTTGCTAAATTTATTGCTAAGACTCAAACACTTGATGATTTTCTTATGGAGGAAGGATTAGGTGTCCTTGTGTGAAATGTAAATGTGTTAAGTTATTGAAATCAGATGAAATTAAATTTCATCTCTACTTGAAAGAGTTTATGGAAAATTATTACATATGGATTGCTCACGGGGAGAATCATGCTAGTTTAGATGATGCTAACTTTTATAATTCTTTTGGTGGTGAGGGTATCCCCATTTCGGAGCATAATGTTAAAAATTCTCGATACAATGAAATGATGAGGGATGCTTTTGGGACATTTCCTGGGGTTCAATCTGAACCAAATGATGAGGCTAAGCGTTTCTATGAACAGTTAATTGAAGCTAGTCGTCCATTTATATGAAGGTTCAGCGCATTCCAAGTTGTCTGTTGCGGTCAGATTGCTAAGTATTAAATCGGATAGTTCAATTTCCCAAGCGGGAATGAATTCTTTTATTGGGCTTATGAATGAACTTAACCCGAGTAACATTGACTTACCAAAAGATTTCTACACTGCTAAAAAAATGGTTTCTAAGTTGGGTCTTTCATCAGAGAGAATTGATTGCTGTGAGAAAGGTTGCATGCTAATAATTAAGTTCAGTATTATTCTATGCCTACTAAAGGAAGTCAAAATAACACCGTTTTTAACTTTGTACCCACATCTTCTATACCATTATCTTCACCGAGCTTTCATGGTAGTCAACATGGTGGCTCACCAGCTATTGCACCCTCGGTCTTTTATGGCAGTCAGCATACTGACTCACCAGCTGCTGCACCTCGGGCTTTCATGGTAGTCGGCATACTGGCTCACCAGTTGCTGCACCCCCGAGCTTTCATGGTAGCTAACATATTGGCTCACATGTTGCACCTCCGAGCTTTCATGGTAGTCAGCATGATGGTGCATCTTTTGTTGCTCCCTCATCTTCTAGTCCATCATCATCATCCATTCCCAGCATAACTAGGTTGGATATTGGAGGCTCTCGCCCAGCTACATCTAGTGCTGCTTCTGCACCATCTCATAAATGCAGGCAGAATCTTGGAGGGGATGTACAATTTGATAGTTATAATCGATTGATAATCGTGAAGGTTCTTATACAAATTTTTATGTTTTTAATGTACATTTAGATATGTTAACATTAAAGAGTATTTATTTACAATTAAAATATATTTATTAATTATATATTATGTTAACTTTAATGCAGGTTTTTGCCATCTTTTCAAGGTACACGTATGGTTACAAATTCTATGAAGCCATTCTATCATGAGCCGTGGACTTCTTGGAAAAAGATACCGTATAGCATCAGAGAGCAAATATGAAATCAATTTAGGGTAAAAATTAATTATGTTTATTTAATAATTATCGTCTTCATCTAATGTTACTTTTTTATATTGCAGACATTGTGTACATGGCATCCTCAACATCAAAATGAAATAAATATTATTTTCGAGAAGAAAGCTAGTATAAGGATTAGTGATACTATGTGTGCTGCTCGAAATGCCGGTCAAATGCCGAAATGGTTAAGAGAAGATGTTTGGGATAAACTTCTTGAGATATGGAATACCCCAGAATGGAAGGCAAAAAGTGAACAAGCAAAGGCAAATCGTGCCTCTAAAAAAGGTGGCTCGTTGCACACAGGAGGTTCGATTACTTTTGAGGCCCATAAACTAAGAATGGTAATTATATATAATATATTTTTATTTTTACATATAGAATTTTACGTTTGTAAAGTCTTAACTCATACTTTTTCTTATTAAGGAAAAGGAAAGAGGGCGAGATATGACTTACGTTGAGGTCTTTAAGGAGTTGCATAAGAAAAAGAAAAAGGATGGAACTAGAGAACACTGGGTGGAGACGCGTGCGTCACACACATATGTAAAATTCTAATTTCATAATTATTTATAATTTATGTTTGTTTACTTAATAGTTATGTTTTTCATTTCAGGAAGATTATTATAGAAGGTTGGAAGAATGGCAACAAACTCAACCTCCTTCAACTTAACCAACACCTGATGATATGACTGCATTGTGGACAGATACAGAGGTGGATCAAACAAAGGCGGAGTCTACGGGCTAGGAGTACATCGACCTACAGGTCATCCAAACCTGCTCTTAGACAATTCTTCTCATCAAAATCAAGAACAGATGGAAGATTTGAAAAGGGAAATTTGTGGATTAAAGAAATAATTGGACTCCCAAAACGAAATGTTTGTTAAGATGCAGAAATTCATGCGTAAACATGGGCATGATTTATCTGATGATGAGGATGAACAAACTGATTCTTATGTGTAGTTTAGTTGTGATGTTTTGGTTGACTGTAAACTTGATTGTGAGAGACAACTTTATGTATTGCTTTTAAACTTGAACATGGGCTGCTATTTGGATGTTTGTATGCCCAAAATTATTAGGTTTAAATGTTGGTATTGTTGGTTTAACGGTTTACATTGTTGGTTTAGAAATTGTTAATGTATTGTTAATTTAGGTAGTGTTAATGTATTATTTGTTCGTATTATTGTATTAATGTATCGTTGGTTTAGATTGTTGGTTGGTATTTTTTTATTTGTGATAGTTTGACAGGTGGTGTAGCTCAAAATTGGGTAGAATTCTGCCCAGTTTAGTACAAAATTCCGACTGAAATAGTTGGAAATATATTTTAAAAAATTAATATTCAGAATGCTTCGATGGATTTCGTCGGAAACTAAATAAAATTTAATTTTTAATTAATAGTTTCCGACTGCTTCAATCGGATATTTCAGAAACAAAATAATTTTCAACAGTTTTCGACGGATTCCGTCGGAAAATTTATAAAATTTAATTATAAATTATGTAATTTTCTTGGATTATTACGACAGATTCAGTCGGTAAATTCCGACCACTTTAGTCGGAAAACTGAATTATTTGGCAGTCCGACCATTTTAAAATTTGCGACGCCTTTAGTCGGTAATTACCGACGGATCCGTCGGAAATTGTTTTCCGACCATCGTTTTCCGACGGATGAAATTTGGTCGGAAAATAATCGGAAATACATGATTTCCGACGGAATTCCGACCATTTTGGCCGTCGGAAATCTGCCTTTTTTCTAGTAGGGCGTAGCGTTCTCAACACTCACACTTTCACATATAATTTTTTTAAAACAGTAAGCTTAACAGTTATACTAAAGCTCTAACAACATCAACCATAATTCTTTGCTAAACTCTTACAGTATAAATGTGGGTTTTTCGTGAGTCACGTGTCCTTGCATTCATTATACCATGTGAGCATTTTCTTAGACAACGACATAAAATTTACAATCACATTTAAGGAATATAATAGGGGATCTAAAAATTTGACATTATTGTGTTCTTGGACAGTAACGTAAAACGGCAATCACATGTTACTGAAATATATATTGATTTATTAACTCTTCTATAAGTTTGTAATTAGTTAAGGAATACAAATACAATAATTAATCGTTATTTCTGTTCTTTACATATTCATAAATGTATCTTTGTTAAATTAAAGTGATGTAGGCCCTCCGTTGAATTAGTTGGACACTTTTTTGGACTAATATATAATGGAGGAGTAATGTAAATATTCGTTTTCGTAAAACGTCAGTTAATTATTCTTGATGAATTGGATTCTGAATGTCTCTGGCCTATTCGAATCAATCAACGAACGATTTACAGAAGAAGAAATTTCATATGCACATACAATATTTATTTTCGAAAATCGAATACGAACTATAATAATCTCTCAAATCTCTCTTATTCAGACTTGATCTATGCTGATTATGAGTCACCGTCTGCAGAACTTTTTCCTTTTTAACAGCTTTTTAAATATTCAAGAATTGATTTTCGCCTAATTGTGGTTGTGGCTTTATCTTGACTTTTCATTGGCCGATCGACAAGAGGGGTTGCTCTGATGGTAAGCAATCCCCACTTCCAACCGAGAGGCTGTGAGTTCGAGTCTCCCCAAGAGCGGGGTGAGAAGTTTTTGGAGGGAAGGATGTCAGGGGTCTATTTGGAAACAGTCTCTCTATCCCAGGGTAGGGATAAGGTCTGCGTACACACTACCCTCCCCAGATCCCACTAAGTGGGATTATATTGGGTTGTTGTTGTTGTTGTTTTCATTGGTCGATCGAGGATCTTTATCATATCAAGTACATATTTTGAACTAATCAAAGTAGGCACTAGAAGCTTATGTGAGGCTATTGTTGTTTTTACATCCTTCTTGCAAAATTAGTGGTATATGTGATCCTTTTATTGTTTAACTTTTAATTTTTATTTTCTTTTGTTCTTAGGTTACGACTCTCGTCCCCCCTCCAGTACTTTTAGAAATCAAAATGTATGACATGTTTTAGAGCCATGAAATTGATTTTAAAAAAAACTCTACAAAAATTATTCTCGTGTTCATTTCTACATTTAGAAGAATTTTATTTATTTTTTTCAACTCTAACGATTTATTATATCCTAGGTTTTAAATAAGAAGAAAAATATTTATATTTATTAATTTAACGAAAGAATGATGAAATCTTGCTTATAGGTGTTTTTGTCTTAATTGCTCTAATGCACTTGCCAAGTGGTAAGGTGGTAGAGTCATCAGAGATATAGTTAAACATTAGCCCGAAATAACGTTTCTCACATAATTGAAAACATCGTTAGCGATTGACTTCGGTGCATCAAAACTTGGTTCGGCACTCAAATATTTAACGTTTTTAAATACATACATTGTGGGGGGAGGGGGGGAGAGAAGGAAGCTTACATAAAGTTTTCAATAAGTTCAGAATACATAAAATGACACGTGAATTTGTACCCCAAATCCTTGTTATACATTTGTTGAGCACGAAAATATTTCAAACACTTAATTTTTTAAAAGTGTATCAAATTATACATCAATTTTATAAAATGTATGTGTATCAAGTACCTATATGCTTGTGACATGTATCATTAAAGTTTGAAAAAATATAAACACACTTAAAATTATATATATAGCCCCATCTTCATCTTGCCCACCATGTCTTTCACTATCATGGTGCGTGAGAAAAATTTCCACCAAGATCCAAAAAAATAATAACTTAGAATTGAAGGACAAAAAAAAGAACTTTTAAAACCTTTGTAAATACTATTCCTTTCTAAATCTGAGTCACAAACCGAAAGAAACTATCAAGTAGCGTATTAGTTGGATTTTCAACACAGCCAAATTGGAAGAGATTGCCAAGTAATCTTAACTAGTCAATCAAAATAGAGTCACAAAGTTTAGTTCAAAAATCCAAAATTTACAAGATTCGGTTGAATTTTCAAGCTCCTTTCAATAGCTCAACAATGGTGTTTTCTAGATTTTCCAACCCGCTTTCGCAAAAACTATGATAAACTTTTAAATCTAACACAATTAAATAATTTTTAAAACCCCCAATTAGATATGGCTGCTGCATTACTTCGACGATGAAAGACAAGATAGGCGAGGGGCTTAGCTATAGGACGGGCTCTGGAGAGTTATGTGTATGTGATTGAGATATTTTTGGGAAAGGGAACCATGTCCTTTTTGTATATATTTCATAGCTGAATTGATGCAATTAGATGGAGTTAAACAATGAGTGCGGGGTTTGGGATGGGGGTTATGGTTTGGGAAAGCGAAGAAGACGTGATTGGGAGGGAAGGGTTATATTCTTTTTCTTAAGAAATTAAATAAGACATTTGACATCTAAGTCAAACATATTTATATCACCAAAATTATCCTGTTAAATAATTTATGATGAAAAGTTTACATATCTTTTTTATGTTCTCTCTATTATAGCGGAATGAACTATTTATTAATTAATAAATCCAAAAATTTATACTACTATTAAAAATAAAATTGGATGCCAAAAACAAATAATTCCCAAAGGAGAATTGCATCTGTTTTTCAAAATAGACTAAAAATGAAAGATTGTCACATCAAATGAAAAATTTGAGTAGATGCATTATTTCCTGAGAATAATGTGTCATTTTCTCAATGATTTAAATTGTAGGTTATTTTTTCTAAGTATATTTGCACGTTTAGCGATGTTTCTATTTTGGGCAGAATGACCTATAGGGGTGTTCACGAAAAACCGAAAAACCGAACCAAACTGAAAACCAAACCAAACCGAGAAAAAAAACCGATATTTTTTTGGTTTAACTTGGTTTGGTTTCTAATTTTAAAAAACCGACAAAGTTGGTTTGGATTTGGTTTTATACCTAAAAAACCGAAAAATAACCAAACCAAACCGATCATATAGATTGTGTTTTGAAAAAACTTAACTGTGATTGTGTTTTGAAAAAACTTAACTATTTTTGGTTCATTCATTGGAAAAACGATTGGATTTCTTATCATGGGATAAAGTTGAGTAGTGAGTGACATAATTTTGGATTTCTTGGGAAGTTTTACTGTCTTCTTTTCTATAGTTTAGAAGTTTATCTCTATAATGAATATAAGCTGTCTTTATTCTCTCTTCTTTCTCCTAACAGAATACGTGAAAAAGTAACAATGGTAGCCATGCTTGTCTATTTTTTCTATGTTTCACCATTTGATTCTTTTAAAATTTTTTGTACCTTAAAAAAACCAAAAAAACCGAAAAACCGATAAAAAACCGACAAAACCGAAACCGATAAATTTCTGTTAATTTGGATTGGTTTGGTTTTACAATTTGAATAACCGACTTAATTAGTTTGGTTATTTTTAAGGTAACAATCGACCCAAACCGAACCATGAACACCCCTAATGACCTAAAATGGTACCTATACTTGTATCACTTTATCATGATGGTCCCCAAACTCAACAATTTATCAATTGAACACTTACACTCCTTCAAACCGTATATAATAAACACTTATGACATAAAACGGTCAGTGCGTATAATACAATCTTCTCCACATTAGCTACCACGTCCAAAAATAACAATGTGTAGATACTATGTCACATGGTAAATTAGAAATAATTAAAATAAATAAATAAAAATAAAATTCAAACATTAGCCCCTAATCCCCTCCCTCGTTGATTTCTCTCTCTCTCTCCCCTCACGTTCTTCCTCTTACCCATCTCGCTTCTCTCTCTTCATGTTCTTCCTCCTCTCCCCTTTCAATTTTTCCCTTTTTATGATATAGAAACAAAATTAAGATGAATAAAAGAAATAGAGGTAAAATTAATTTTTTTTCCAGATCGGAAAGTGGGAGAAGAAGTTTGGTGGTCCATTTCCATGGCTGAAGACTTTAGGTGGCGGAGAGAAAGTTTGATGGTCCATTTTTTGTCCATCTCGAAAATGGGGGAATAATTCATTATTTTTCTTCTTATTTTTTATTAATTTAGAAAAACGTCTTGCCTTGTTTGATTTTTTAAATTCTCAAAAAGCTCTAATCATTTTAAAGTATTAATTGGTAAAAAATGTATAGTTTGCGCTTCAAAGTCCTTTATGGGTTACTTTTGAAGTGTGTTGATTTTTGAGAATTTTTCGGTTGACATTTTTTTGGTTTGTATTTTTGATGGATTTCCCTTCTATAAAAAGGGCATATAATTGAATTTAAAAGAGATCTGAATTATTGAGTTCCAACTTCATGATAAAGTTTCATATTCGAGGGAAGAAACAAACAAAGAAGGTAGGGGAGGGGAGAAAGAATTGGACCGAAAATGTTGAAGAGAGAGAGAGAAAGAATTGGACAAAAAATATTGGAGAGAGAGAAAAGAAAATTAGACAGAAAATGTTGGAGAGAGAGAGAAAAGCAAAGAAGAAAAGCTCACTTTTGTTCAACAATGGAGGATGAACAATCGGGAGGAAGATGACAGCCAAAAATGGTTGTTGGTAGGGGTGTCAATAGATATTTGAAAACCGACTAAACCGATCGAATTGTACCATATCGAACTGATTTTTAGGTTTCTTTTAAAGAAATCGTAGGTTTTTATATAAATCTATAACCGTACTAATAATTAGGGTATATTTATAAAAATAAACCGAAAAAATACCGAACCGTACCGAATAAATTTAACATGTGAAATAATATTAAAAGAGTAAGTTTAAAACTAATAAAGCATTAAATTTATTATTGCGCCTTGAGATGATGAAAACTGTTACAAGCCAACTAGTAATTAAACTCAAAATACTAATTCCGAAAACCTATTATGTTACTAATACTTAAACTATGTTATTTCAAGT
Source organism: Nicotiana noctiflora (assembly GCA_032618575.1). NCBI lineage: Eukaryota > Viridiplantae > Streptophyta > Magnoliopsida > Solanales > Solanaceae > Nicotiana > Nicotiana noctiflora. The sequence continues at coordinate 292,869 of JASVEL010014178.1, forward strand.
ATCTTTGTTGGAAAGACACAAAGTATTCTAGCGATTACGAGTAGCAAACTACAGTGTATTGAATATGTTTCCTTTCATATAATTTAGATTTATCTTTTTGAATATTTAATATAGACTTTATTCTTGAGTGCCAGCTTGATTAATATCTTTCCACTCGTGTGATTTATATTTTCTTTACTTTTACTTGGTTTTTTTTTACGCTGCTATCGAATAATTGATGGATACTCTAGTCATCTTTCATTTTTTTTTTAATCCATCACCCTTTAAACTGTAACAATATCTAGAGAGTTTTGTCAAGTCTTATAAAAGAATGTATGTTATTGTATTCTACTTCCACTAGTGAATTATACATGACATATAAAAAATACCGAAAATTAACCGAACCGTACAAAATGTAACTGACATGATTGGAACGGTTTCAAGAAGTTAATTATGGTTATACATCATAGAATAACCGAAAAATTGATATAATTCAAATTTTATAAAATAACCGATCGAACCGAAGCATTAACACCCCTAGTTATTGGTGCCTTTTTAATACGCCTCATGCTCCTTAAACAAGTATAGTAAACACACTTCAATAAAAAAATGTCACACACGATGAGCGGGATTTAAAATGTTGAGTTTTTAAAGGTATATAGGGGCCTCCAGGCTATTCTTCCTTCTATTTTGTCTTTACTTTGCCACATGTACTTCCTTTTTGCGTGCTAATGATTGATTGTATTTGCATAATATCTGATTTATAGATACGATATCATTTGATTTTCCAAATTCTAATTAGCATACTCCCTCCGGTTTAAAATAAGTGATTTTTTAATTTTTTTTTTTATAGTCCAAAATAAGTGATTTTTTCAGATCTCAAGAATGACTTAATGATGTTTTTCCTACATTATTCTGGAGTAAATAATGTTATAATATGTGTTCGGAGTGTTTATGTGAGATAGTAAGGTTAAAATGATCAATTTATTGTTAATTAATGCTAAAAGGTGACTTTCTTAATATGTGTGAAAATATACAAAAAATCACTTATTTTGGACCGGAAAAAATAATGTGAAACTAAATAATTAAGTGATGATTATTATTTTCATTGGGTAACTGCATTGTATGTATTAAGTGCCACGAAATTAAAGAATTTCTCTTTTTAATTTTTTGACAAGAATGCATCCAACGTAAAACCTATCTTATTTTTCTTCCATATCTCTTATTCATTCCTTTTTACCATATCTTTAATCTCTTCTTAGTTACTATTTGTAGTAAAATTATTCACTATATATGCATTTAAAAAAGTAATGCTAGGTCCAGAAGGCGTGATTTAGTTTCCTTGTTTGCATTGATTTACTTTTGTTACTACTGTTACAATATTCCTCCATCTTGACTTATTCATCATTTGGAAACTTACCTTGATAATAATTAGGGGGAATGATTTTTTATTATAATAAGGGAATATATGACAGTATATGAGTTAATTAATGTTCTAAATTGGTCAATTCGTGCACAAACACATGTGACAATTCTTGATGCGCGAGCTTAATAATACCTCGATTAGAATATGATGATAGTAATAAATAGAGTGCTGGTGCCAAAAGGAGCAAGCTTAATCAGATCCAACATGACCTTACATTTTACCTTATTGCATTTAAATGTGCTTTATTCAATGTCAAGTTGGGTAAAATTACTGTTACTAATTTGTATTCAAATGTAATCTAACTTCAACTTGACAAAAAACTCATATTTGATTTCAAATATGCTGTAATTTCAACTCGCAAATCTATATATTATTAAAAGCCAAGGACAAAGCCCTCTCATTAAGCCACGTGGCAGCTTCAGAAAAAGCCACGTGACATAGTTAGTTATTAAATTTAGTTATTTGGATAATAATTAATTATTGGTTATTCTTTTTGAATTTGAATATTCAAAAGACAAAAATAAGACACACACATATATATATATATATATATATATATATATATATATATATATATATATATATATATATATATATATATATATATATATATATATATATATATATATATTTGTTTACTTTAATTATATTAATAAATATAGATATCTTATAATTAATTAACTATAATAAAAATATATATATAAATGAAAAAATAAAAATATAAATTAAAAAAACTACCCATTCAAATCTATATATTATTAAAAGCCAAGGACAAAGCCCTCTCATTAAAAGCCATGTGGCATAGTTAGTTATTAAATTTAGTTATTTGGATAATAATTAATTATTGGTTATTCTTTTTGAATTTGAATATTCTAAAGACAAAAATAAAATAATATATATATATATATATATATATATATATATATATATATATATATATATATATATATATATATATATTGTTTACTTTAATTATATTAATAAATATAGATATCTTATAATTAATTAACTATAATAAAAATATATATATAAATGAAAAAATAAAAATATAAATAAAAAAAACTACCCATTCAAATTGGGTGAGAGTAGTTCCAAGTTGGAGTTTTTAAATTATTTAAAAATAAAAAAACAAAATAAATCTATAAAAACGAAAAAAAGAGAAGAAAAACTACACATTCAAATCGGAAAATAGTTTCAAGTTGGAGTTTTAAAATAAACAAAAAAAAAAGAGAAGAAAAACTACCTATTTATATCGGTGAGTAGTTATAAAAATATATATATAAATGAAAAAATAAAAATATAAATAAAAAAAACTACCCATTCAAATTGGGTGAGAGTAGTTCCAAGTTGGAGTTTTTAAATTATTTAAAAATAAAAAAAAACAAAATAAATCTATAAAAACGAAAAAAAGAGAAGAAAAACTACACATTCAAATCGGAAAATAGTTTCAAGTTGGAGTTTTAAAATAAACAAAAAAAAAGAGAAGAAAAACTACCTATTTATATCGGTGAGTAGTTTCAGGTTGGAGTTTTAAAATAAAAATAGATACCTTATAACTAACTATAATAAAAAATATATATAAATATTAAAAAAGTAACTACGCATTCAAATTGGGTGACAGTAGTTTCAAGTTGCAGTTTTTAAATTATTTTAAAATTAAAAAGCAAAAAAAAAGTCTATAAAATAGAAAAAAGAGAAGAAAATCTATATATTATTAAAATGAGAGAAAAAAACCTTCTCTTTAAGTCAAGTGACATCTTTAGAAAAAGCCACATGACATAGTTAGTTATTAAATAGTTATTTATTTAATAATTATTTATTGGTTATTCTTTATATATATATATATATATATATATATATATATATATATATATATATATATATATATATATATATATTAATTAGTTACTTTAATTATATTAATAAATAAAGATATCTTATAATTAATTAACTATAATAAAAAACTATATAAAATAAAAAATATAAATATATAATAAATAACTACCCATTCAAATTTGGTGAGAGTAGTTTCAAGTTGGAGTTTTTAAATTATTTTAAAATAAAAAAGCAAAAAAAATCTATAAAAAAAAACAAAAAAAGAGAAGAAAAACTACCCATTCAAATCGGGGAGTAGTTTAAAGTTGGAGTTTTAAAATAAAAATAGTTATCTTATAATGAACTATAATAAAAAACAAAAATATAAATATATAGAAAAATAACTACCCATTCAAATTGGGTGGGAGTAATTTCAAGTTGCAGTTTTTAAATTATTTTAAAATAAAAAAAAAACAGAAAACAAAGCTATAGAAAATGAAAAAAAGAGAAGAAAAACTATCCATTCAAATTGGGGAGTAGTTTCAAGTTGAAGTTTTAAAATAATTTTTATATAAAAAACAAAACAAAAAAAATAGTAAATTATCAATTCAAATTGGGGAGTAGTTTTAGGTCTCATGTTCGAAACCCACCGGGTGCAAATAATTTCTGAGGGCCATCGGACTGGGTATAACCTGAATTAATCGTGGTGTACTAGGGGAAACTCCTTGCCGAGGGCTTGTGCACCCCCGGGATTAGTCGGGACTCGAAGAGACTCGGACACCCGGTACAAAATTAAAAAATTGGGGTGTAATTTAAGTTGGAATTTTAAAATTATTTGAAAAAAAAATAACAAAAACAAAGAAAAAATAAACTCCAGAGAAAATTTTTAAATTACGTAATATGCTAATGAACTTTCTATTAACAATTTAATAGTATTAAATATTGGAAGATATAATACAGAAAAATATTTAACAAAAACGTTGCGCTGCCTGTATAAGTCCCATGCATTAATTTAACATAGATTTTATTCACTAAAATTTTGATAATATTATTAAGAACAACAAAATAAACTTTAAAATAAAAATATTTCAATAGTAATATATTATATATCTTCTCATATATTATAAAAAGAAAGCGAATACTAAATATTATTTAATATAATAAAGAAAAACAGAACAGAAAAGTTATTCACTCGCTATATAAATATCTTTGATTTAATAGAGATTTCATTATTGGTATATCGTATTGACAAACAGGATGACAATTGCATTTTATTAAAGAAATATGATCTAATAGGATCAAACAAGTCTGATCATAATTTAATTTAATTAATTTTTTAATATTGACCGCGCATCGCGCGGGTATGACTACTAGTGGAATTAGTATATTAGGACAAAAACACTAGGTATAATTAAATGTGCACGGGTGGATACACCTGCGTTGTGTACCAAAGGTAACGTCTAGTTTTATATGTAGTACTTGGATTTCGCCTTCTCTTTGCTAGACGCTTTAAAATCAAATATTTAAGAAGTTTGTAATTAAAAATAAAATGCGACGTAATTTGATTGTGGGGTTCAACTTATATAAAAAATTTCTGTTTAAAATTTCTAAAATAATGATTATTATAATATAAAGGGTACCATTCTTTACATTAGGACGAGATGATGCGTAGTATCCCGCAAACAGAGAAGTCGTTCATTCGCAGAGATTTCAATTGCCATATTGGAGCTAGTGCTATGGGTTATGATGATGTGCATGGCGGGTTCGGTTTTTGGGGATAGGAATGAGGGAGATAATTTACTGTTGGATTTCACTAGAGCTTTAAATTTGGTTATAGCTAATTCGAGTTTTCTGAAGAGGGAAGAGCACCTGGCCACTTTCCGAAATTTAATGAGCAAGACTCGGATTGATTATCTTCTCTGAATGCGATAAAGGTATGTGCATTGATTGTAAGGTCATCCCAAGTGAGCACCTCAGGACTCTACATAGACTCCTAGTTATGGACCTGGAGATCAAGAGGAGTAGGATGAAGAGGGCGGTGTGTAGGCAACCTATGATCAAGTGGTGTAACTTGACCAAGGACAAAGCTCAGCACTTAGGGGAGAAGTTGTTGGCTATGAGGGCCTGGATGAGCATGACGGACACATCTAGTATGTGTTTCAAGACTGCGAATTGCATAGGGTAGTCACGAAAGGCTCTCCTGGGGATCATAGAGGGAACTGGTGGTGGAATGGAGAGGTCCAAGGTAAAGTGAAAAACTAAAAAAATTGCTTATTTAAAGCTAGTGAAGAGTACAAACGAGGAGGGAAAAGGGACTTATCGGGAGTGTTATAGAAAGGCAAAGAAAGAGGCAAATTTAGCAGTTACGACGGCTAAAAATGCAGTGTTTGATCGTTTGTACAAGGAGCTTAGGGACAAAGACGGGGACAAGAAGTTGTACTGGTTGCCAAGGTGAGGGAGAGGAAGGTCTGTGACTTAGACCAAGTCAAGTGCATCAAGGAAGAGTATGGCAAAGTATTGATGGACGAGGCACTTATTAGGAGAAGTTGGCAGACATACTTCCATAAACTGTTGAACGAGGAGGGGGATAAACGCATTGTGCTGGGTGAGTTAGAGCACTCCGAGAGTCGGCGGGATTTTGGGTACTGTAGGCAGATTACGATAGAAGAGGTAGAAGGGGCAATGTGTAAGATGTGCAGGGGCAGAGCGACGGGGCCAAACCCAATCCCGGTGGAATTATGGAAGAGCGCAGAGCGAGCAAGTTTGGAGTGTCTCACTAGGATGTTTAATGTTATTTTTAAGACGAAGAAAATGCCAAAAGAATATAGATGGAGTATGATTGTTCCGCTTTACAAGAACAAGGGTGATATAAAAAATTATAACAATTATAGGAGTATCAAGCAGTTGAGTCACACTATGAAGATTTGGGAGAGGGTGGTGGAGGCCAGGGTGAGGAGGTGCGTGTATATTTCCGAGAATCAATTTGAATTCATGTCGGGACACTCGACTACGAAAGCGATTCATCCGGTAAGAAGATTAGTGGAGCAGTATAGGGAGAGAAAGAAGGACTTGCATATGGTGTTTATTGACCTTGAGAAAACGTACGATAAAGTCTCGAGGGAGGTCATGTGAAGGAGTTTGGAGGCTAGTTGTATTCCGGTAGCGTACATTATGTTGATTAAGGATATGTATAACGATGCTAAGACTCGGATGAGCACTGTGGGTGGTAACTTGGAGCATTTTCCTGTGGTGATGGTGTTGAACCAGGGATCGGTTCTTAGCCCGTTTTTATTTGCCTTGGTGATGGATGTATAGTCGTGACACATCCAAGGTTAGGTGCCTTGGTGCATGCTATTTGCTGATAATATAGAGTTGATTGATGAGACGCGAAGCGCAGTTAACGCGAAATTGGAGGTTTAGAGATAGACCTTGGAGTCTAAAGGTTTCAAATTGAGTAGAACCAAAATAGAATAATTGGAGTGTAAATTCTGTGATGAGACCCATAAAGTAGACATAGAGGTAAAGCTTGATGCTCAAGTTATCCCCAAGTGAATGAGTTTTAAGTATTTCCGGTCTCTTATCCAAGGTAACATGGGGATTGACGAAGATGCACATCACATCAGAGCGGGATGGATAAAGTAGAGGCTCGCTTCCGGTATTTTATATGATAAGAATATTCTGCCAAGACTTAAGGGTAAGTTTTAAAAGGTATGTTTTATAGGCTATGTTGTATGAGGCTGAGTGTTCGCCAATCAAAAGCTCCCACATGTAGAAGATGAAAGTAGTAGAGATGAGGATGTTGAGATGGATGTGTAGGTGCACCAGGAAAGATAAGATCAAGAATGAAGTTATCTGAGACAAGTGGGAGTAGCCACCTTGGAGGATAAGATGCGGGAGTCAAGGTCGAGATGGTCCCAACATGTTAAGAGAAGAAGCATGGATGCTCCTGTTCGGAGGTGTGAGAGGTTGGTCATGGCGATTTTGAGAAGAGGCCGAGGTAGGCCTAAGAAGTACTTGAGAGAAGTGATTATACAGGATATGGCTCTACTTAAGCTCGCTGATGACATGATCCTTGATAAGAGGCTGTGAAGGTCGAGGATTAAGGTAGTAGGTTGGTGGGTAGTTTTTAGTTGCTCACTGATAGTCTTAGTAGCACGCATGTTCCTTCATATTCTTAGATTTTTATTACGTTATGTGGTTTTCTTCGCCTCAAGTATTCTATTCTTTGTTGCTATTATTTGGTACTACTTATCATTTATCTCCCCTTTTTCTTTTCTCTTTACTCTTTTCCCTTTCTTGCTTTCCTCTTCTTCTTATTACCCTTCATGAGCCAAAGGTCTATTGGAAACATCTTCTATACCTATTAGGTAGGGTAAGGTCTGCGTACAGATATCCTCCCAGACCCCATCTGGTGGAAACATATACTGGGGTTGTTATTGTTGTTGTCGATAAAGGGGGTACCATTCTTATTGATATTCCGATCTACATTTAATTCCTCAAGCTTCTCTTATTCACATTTCTGATTAATCGATATATAATTTCAAGTAAAAATATAGTCCTTTCAGCCTAAAAAGTCTCCTAAAATAAAAGGCAGAGTAGTTCAAATATTATTTCTTTGTAACATTGGCACATAGAGAGAAGCGATTATTGCTTTCGCCTGGAAAATTACCGAATGAGAAAGAGTTAGATACAAAAGTACATTGAACACCCCAAAAAATTGTAGACAAATAGCAAATTAGGTATAGTAGAAAGCAAAGAGTGCTATGTTATTTGATTTTATTATTTTGTCTTTGTCTTCAAAAAGGTAACTTGTCTTACATAACTGTGACTAAACGAGTATTTGGTTAGGTACAATTTTCTTCCTATCGAATTAAATAAATAAAAATGTATTTGACATCAATTGAGAAACCTTTTTCTCCGATTATGGTTTTAGAAAGAAATCTATCAATGGGGCCATAGTTAGTTTAATTAACATAAAGAATGAAAACATATAGAGCTCCAAATTAACTGCTACCTCCCGTCTAAAATAAGTGATTTTTTAAATATTTTTACACAAATTAAGAAATCTACCTTTTAGCATTAATTAGCAATATAATTAATCATATTAACCTTTACTATCTCACATAAATACTCCTAACATATATTCCAACACTATTTACTCCAAAGAAAATGTATGAAAAAAATAATTAATTCATTCTTAAAATTTAGAAAAATTACTTATTTTGGACTATAAGAAAAATGCCAAAAATTATTTATTTGGGACCCGAGGGAATATATATTTTGATATTTTCAGAATAAATCTCCACAGATTAACAGTATTAACAAACTATATATTTCATTGGAAATGACGAAGGCTCTTGCAAACATGTGATCTTTACTAAAATCATAGGGCATCTTCCGTTAGGCTTGCTTCATAATTATTAATCTTCTTAATTTTTGTGCTATTTATTATTAATAATAATTAAGGTATCCATCCTTTACCATCAACAATACTTTATGGTAATGTTTAATCTATTAACAATAACTTAGGTATCCGTGTCCTAGTTAATCTTTTAAACTAGTTTCATCTACTTGGAGTTAAACAATTTTGTAGGGGTTTGTTCAATCTTATTGGATAGATGTAATACACAAGATCGGATAAATAGTGTTATTTAACCACCAAAGGATGCGGTGCAGTGAATGGTACCGCTCCTCGCTTAATTAGAGGTCTCGAGTTCGAGTCCAGAGTTCCGAATTGAAAGCTAGCTACTAGTTTCTCATGTTAGATGGCTTAATAATACTGGGTCCTTCAAAGAAAAAAAGAAGGAATATATATATATATATATATATATATAAGCACATGGTGATTACATAGCCAAAGGGAATAAAATGAGGCATTTTAATCAAATATTATTCAACCGCTTTTCAGTGGCACATCTATTATTTATTTATTTATTTATTTATTAAAACGTTCCACCTGATAGAGGTTATGCATCGGGCTTGCACCTGTATACTCAGGGGCGGAGGTTAAAATTAAGTTAAGATTTGACCGAATTTAGTAGGTTTTGCTTAAAAGGTATATTTATATTTAAAAATTTATTAAATATATATAAAATATTAAATTTAAAATTCAATTATTAATGCTCATTTTAAAATTCAGAACTCTAAATTCTGATTTTACCTATATGTATATTAACCTTCGGAAGAGAATACATAAAGAAAGCAAACATAAAACCTTGCCTTCATAAATGTTAAATGAGTATTAGGTATACTGTAAATTTGTTCAGATAAACAAAACGTATCATATCAAATGCTCAAAAATAAAATATGATAGTGGCTCCCATTCCTTCTGCTTTTTTTAGAGTAGATTGATAGCCAATTCTTTTTAAATTATTTATTATTTTAAAAAAAACTTTAACTTTTATCATACCCGTTAACGACTTTTTTAACTGACTTATAGAGTTATAGGCTTCTGATCATATTTATTTGCCCAAATTGGACTGAGAAGTCACAAGTTGCCCCCTGTTAAAAAGTAAAATGACATGTCATTCTCAATGACCTATGTCCTTTTTCATGTATAAGAAATTTTAATATCGAGCCTAATAATAATTTGTAAACCAATATGTTTCCGTACAATCTTGCCCAAAAAAACGTGGGCTTTCTAAGAGTCACGTGAGGTCATATGGTTATTTACCTTTTTGACCTTTCATTGATTACACAATGTCAGTATTTTTATAGACAAGTCATTTTTTATTTCCAACTACACAAGTGATTATTTGGTTAGATTATGGGTATGTTTGGTAGGAACGAAAATATTTTTTAATTTTTTATATTTGGTTGACTTAAATATTTTAAAAAATATTTTTCTTATTAATCCAGTTTCCTTCAATAGGAGAAAAATGTTTTTCTTATCAAGAGAAGAGAAAATATTTTCTAAAACTCCTTCTCAACCTTCCACACTATATCCCCCAACCCACCCCTCTGAGAAAATAATGTTGATTTTTTGGAAAAAAATAGAATTCTCTAGAATGTCCTAGTGTAGTATTCTTTATATTTAGTAGACATATCTAGATGTTCTAGAGTGTTGTGGGAAGATAAGGTTATCTATAGAGACATCTAGATATTCTAGAGTATTATGGAAAGATAAGGTTCACTAGATTTTTCTTGTACATGTTCTAGAATATTATCTAGAACCATCCTTAGAGAAGTATAAATAGGGGTGGTATTAGGCATTTGTAATTAAGTCAAATTCAAGAAAGTCTTCTTTTCTAAACAAAGTTCTCGTCTCCAAAACTTTTCTTCTCTTTTGAAAGCTTCATCTTCCTTAGTTGAATCCTCCAATCTTAGTTAACGATTTTGGGCTAGCATAAGGTCTCCGAATAATATCATTCTTCTGTTATTCTTTATATAGTATCAGTGCCATAAGATCGCTCTTGTATTTCAAGGTCCGGTTAGTGGTTGATTCAACTGGTTTCTCTAAATGGATCTGGGTGGTCGTGCTAATGGATTGGGGATAGAGTTATTGAACCAATCAAACCACAAGGTATGGAAAACTTGTATGTAGTCATACCTTGTTGGTTAGGATTTGTGGGAAGTTGTCAATGGGAGTAACACAAGTCATCTTGCTGACGCACCAAAAAATAGCAATGCGCGTAAGAAGTGGAAGCAGATTAATGCTAAGGCGGAGTTTATCCTAAAGAGATCTATCTCTCATAATTATTTGATCATATTATAAGGTGTAAATCAGCTCATGAAATATGGAGGACCTTCGATCGACTTTTCAACAAGAAGGATGAAGCTCGGCTACAGAATTTGGAGAATGGGTTGGCTAACACCACTCAAGGTAATATCTCTATCGCCGAGTATTTCTTGAAGGTAAAAATCTGTGTTTTAAAATTTCTATATTGAATCCGGACGAGGCTATCTCTGAAGCACGAATAAGAAGGATCATTATTCGCGATTTAAAGCAAGAATATATTCAACAACCATCTTTGGAAGAATTTGAGAATTTGTTATCGTCATAAGAGCTACTAGCCAAATAGATGGCTGGTGTATCTATCAAAGAGGGGGAAGGAAATGCTCTTGTCGTCGATAAGAGAAACTATAAAGGAAAATCAAGAGATAACATTCACTGTCAATCCTCAAGTGGTTCAAGCTCGCCAGGAAAGAAGGGGCAGTTTTCTAGTAACGATAAAAGGCTTTTAAAATGTTACCATTGTAACAAAGTCGGGCATATAAAAAGATATTATCGAGCCAAAGAGAGCAACATGGCTCAAACCAAGGAAGTTGCTGAAGAAGAAGAAAAAGAAGAAGACTAGGGGGAAATGCTTCGCAGCGAAGACTCAACCAATAAATGACATGGCTTCCATTAATTTTGAAAAAGAATGGATCGTAGATTCAGGATGTTGTCACCTTATTACTAGAGATCAATCTAAATTCTCCACCTTTCGCGAATACAACAGACGTGATGTCATTGTTATAGCAGATAATACAATCCATATTCTTGAGAAGGAAGGCGCTGTTGTGATGAACGAGAGGCAAAAGAATACTGTCTCCCTCAACAGTGTCTTTCATGTTCCAAGAATGAAGAAAAATTTATTTTAAGTTGCAAATGTTGTAGATGCTGGAAACTATTTGCTATTTGGCCCACGTGATGTGAAGTTCCTTCGAAATATCAAGTTGCTCAAGGCAGATATCGTTCACTCAGGTAAGATAGTTAACAATTTATATATTTTATCTGCCTCTATTTCATATATTGAGAAGATGAGTAGCAATGATAATACACATCTTTGGCATGCTAGACTTGGATATCTAAGCATGGATAAATTAAAAGCCATGGTAAAGTTGAATCTTGTAAAAGGTTTGCCTAACTTAAGAAATTTTGGCAGAGGAGAAGTTTGTGAAGTATGTCAATATGGAAAGGCACATCGTCTTTCATTTGACAGATCCTTGTAAAGGTGTGATGCCCCACTAGAACTTATTCACAGTGACTTGATGGGGCCAACGAGAATTCCTTCATTTTTAGGTTATTCTTATATGCTAATTTTCATTGATGATTTTACTAGATTCACTTGGGTTTATTTTGTGAAGTACAAGTCAGAAGTTTTCAAAAAGTTTGTGGAGTTCAAAGAAACAGTTGAAGGTGAACTTGATTCCAGAATAAGACGGTTGCGAACTGATAATGGCGGTGAGTTCACATCAGATGAATTTCTTTCTTTTTATCGTCAACATGGCATTAAAAGAGAGCTGAGATGCGCTGATACGCCACAACAAAATGGAGTGGCTGAAAGGAAGATCCGACACTTAACTGAGACATGTAAGAGCTCGCTTCATCCCAAAAATTTACCTAGAGCCTTGTGGACTGAAGGCATAAAATGTCTAGCGCACATGGTTAACAAGATGTCATTTTCTCCAAACAATATGAAGTCTCCCTATGAATTAATGTTTGGAGAAAATCCTAGTGTGAAACACCTCAGGATTTTTGGCTATATTTGTTATGTTCACATTCTAGATTCTCAACAGAGCAATTTTGATGCCAAGGTAAGGAAATGCATCTTTATCGGATATGATGAAAGAAAAAAAAGATGAAAGTGCATGAATTCTATAACCCATATCCTTGTTGTCTCAAGGGATGTCATATTCGACGAAGTGTCTTTATATTATGGAGATGCATTGGATGAAGCGAGTTCAAAAACCTTAAATAATGGAGATTCAAGCTTGCCCATCGCAAGTGCTTCTCTAGATAATATAGTTGCCGAGGAGTTAAGAGAAAGGGGGAGTCCTGGACCTCAACAACATGAAACTCAACAAGAAGATGATTCAAGTGGTCCGAGAAGACCAAAACGAACTATTGTCAAGCCAACTCGTTTCAGAGATGAAAGTTTCGTCAACACATACTCTTGTTTCTTTCCAAGACCAATTGATGAATCTTTAGTATTTGGGGAAGCAAGATGAGCCAGAAAAATAGTGCTGAGATCTTCACCAAGACACGTCCTAAAGCATCAGTTGAGTTCTTCCGTGACAAGCTTGGATAGATTCCAAAAAACCAATTTAAGGGGAAGTGTGAGATAATAAAGCTATGTTTTTGGAGAAACATAGAATTCTCTAGAATGTCCTAGTGTAGTATTCTTGATATTTCGTAGATATATCTAGATGTTCTAGAATATTATGGGAAGATAAGGTTATCTATAGAGACATCGAGATATTCTAGAGTATTATGGAAAGATAAGGTTCACTAGATTTTTCTTGTACATGTTCTAGAATATTATCTAGAACCATCCTTAGAGAAGTATAAATAAGGCTGGTCTTAGGCATTTATAACTAAGCCAAGTTCAAGAAAGCATTCTTTCCTAAACAATGTTCTCCTCTCCAAAACTTTTCTTCTTTTTTGAAAGCTTCCTCTTGCTTAGTTGAATCCTTCAATCTTTGTTAACGATCTTGGGCTAGTAGAAGGTCTTCGAAAACCATTCTTCTGCTATTCTTTACAACCCCCATCCACCCAAACCCCACCCCACCTCTCTCCAAATATAATTTTTTTTTAGTTTCAATTTTTTTTCCATCACCGCCCACCCCTGCTATTTCTGTCATCACCCAGCCTGCTATCCCCGTCAAATCCCACCCTCACTGCTCCACCTCCCTCCCATCACAATTTTTTTTTTTTTGTAATTTTTAAATTTTTGTTTTTCGTTTTTCTGCACCCACTCGCCACTGCCTCCACCCCCCATCCCTTTTTTTAATTTCAAATTTATTTTTCTGCACATACCCCCTGCCCCTGCCCTCTCCTCCCCGGGAAAAATATTTTTTTATATATATTTTCAATTTTAATTTTTTCATTTATTGGTTTACATGTTCGAAATTTTACAAGTACTAAAGTTATGAGTTTAGAGGTTTATGTGTTTGAAAGTTTACGAGTTTAGAAATTATAAAGTTTACGGGTTAGAAAGTTCGCGATTTTTACGTAAAAAAGTAAAGCAACACATTAGTTGCTTTGGGTTGTGTTAATTTTTAGAGACTTGGGAAAAGGGTAAGTGAGGGGGAGGGGTGAGGAGAGTTACGTAAAAAATATTTTTTCTAAAAAAATATTTTCTACTCTCTAACCAAACAATAGAAAATATTTTCCGAAAAATATTTTCACTCACCAACCAAATAAGGGAAAATAAGTGAAAAAACCATTTATTTTTCATGAAAACATTATCTAAGAAATATTTTCCATGAAAAATATTTTTCTTCATACCAAACACACCCTATAAGATAAAAAGACTCACATTTAAGGGAAAAAGTTTAAAATTTTGATGTTATAAGCAATCTCTTTGTGTTACATCTACTTTAGTTAATATATCTTAGATTTAATTAACCATTTCCACAAACCTGGTTAAGGGATACAAAGAGGGAGGGGTGAGGAGAGTTACATAAAAAATATTTTTTCTAAAAAAATATTTTCTACTCTCTAACCAAACAATAGGAAATATTTTTCGAAAAATATTTTTCACTCACCAACCAAACAAGAAAAACTAAGTGATAAAACCATTCATTTTTCATGAAAACATTTTCTAGGAAATATTTTCCATGAAAAATATTTTCCTTCATACCAAACACACCCCTATAAGAAAAATGACTCACATTTAAGGGGAAAAGTTTAAAATTTTGATGTTATAAGCAATCCCTTTTGTGTTACATCTACTTTAGTTAATAGTATATCTTATATTTAATTAACCATTTCCACAAACTTGGTTAATGGATACAAATACATTAGTTGTTACTTATAAGCGTAACGTAAACATAAATACATTTTTCTTAATAATTTAGGCACTCCTATAGTTGATTACACAAATACTTCTAGACTAGAATATAATGGATGTGTAGTATGAATATTTGTGCTGTAATATATCCTTACATCATTCTTGATGAGCTAAAACTCAATGTCTTTATGATGTAATTAGATTAATCAGAGAATATTCTATAGAACAAAAAATTTTGTTGCACATCCAATGTTGATTTCCAAAAATTGGACAGAGATTCAGATCTGCGAGTCGGCGACTCCAAGGCTTTCCTTTTTCCGACGGATCCTTAAACTTTCGAACGCAACTCTTCGCTTCTATTGAATTTCATGTCTTTCTAATTTCTATTTAGTTTCTTGGAGACATTTATCGTGTCGTACACGTATCAATAATCGAGGAAGGAAGCAACTATTCTCCACTTGTAACTGTCATTATTTTTATACTATCCTCGCAATTTGTCGCTTTTTTATTTCCCTGCTTTTGCCCCCTTTATTCTTCTTTTTTTCTTGATCTTGAACTTTTGTTCTCCTGTTTTTGAGAATTTAACATTTATGATATGTTTTAGGAATATTGACTAAAGAATTTTGCCAAACTAATATTGAGTCAAAAATTTTTTTTGATACCCATGGTGTTTGGATCAGCTTATGCGCACCTCGACAAATTTCATGGAATATCTGGTAGCTCTCACCAATAACAAGTATCAGGTAATTCTATCAATCGAACAAAATATCGAGTTCACTTCTGTAGGTAGAAGGGTTTTATTCTTCTTTAGAACTCTAATTTTTTGTAGCTTCTTGTGTTTAAAATAAGAGAAAATTATTTGTATTTCTTAGTTGGTAAAAAATCAAATAAAAGTTATGCTTATAAGTTTTGGTATTTGTAATGAACTTACTTGTAGAAAAAAATAATGAAGAAATCAAAGATAAAACTAAGACATTGTCAGGACTAGCCTTCCTCACAGAAAATTTGATTGGACAGCCAAATAAGTATATATGTGAAAGATAACTAAAGGAAAAAAAAAGATAAAGTAAAGACATACATGTACAGTGTACTTATCTGGAATGCTTCTTTGATGTGTTTTTCTATCTCTTTCTTTTCTCACACAATAGACTTCCTTTATGTATTTATAGCTTGAAAAACAACCGTATGTATTTTTTTCCTAAGAATAACGTGTCTTTTCCTCAATAGTTTAATGGAATGTTCTTTTCTCAAATTATATTTGGATGTAAGTTAATTGATAGTATTGATGTGACTTGCTTAAAAGGTTTTATAAATGAGAAACTTTTACATGTCTACACTACATTTTATACCTATTGCCCCTATTAAAAAGATTATCAATTAATTAAATCAATAATAACAATAATAAACACGATATAATTTTATAAAGGAGATCTAGGGAGGATAGAGTATAAGTAAATCTTACATATGAAGGTAGAAATGCTATTTATGATAGACGATAGACCCCGACTCAAGGAGCAAAAATTAAAAAGAAACGAAATAAACAAGACTAATACAAAAATATGGGACTGAGAATAAAAATCAAAAACAAAATAAGATGATAAAATATCCAGAGCGAAAGAAACAATATACAGTGAAAGAAATCTACAGATATGAAGAACCAAAAATGCAAGACTAATATTAATGCTACTGGAATTAAAAGGGGACGTGCGCGCCTACTAATTAACCTTTTATCCTAATTCTCAAATTTACGGTCTCCTAACAAGTGTCATGTCCTCGGTAATCTGAAGTTGTACCATGTCGTGCATAATCACTTTTCGCAAATACTTTTTAGCCCTACCTCTACCTCTTCTCATTCCCATTATGACCAATCTCTCACACCTCCTCACCAAAGTATCTACGAATCCTCTTCATATGCATGTACCATCTCAGTCTTTTTCCCCGTATCTTGTCCTCCATGAGGGCTACCCACCTTGTTCGGAATATCTTCATTCCTAATCATATCTATCCTGATATACCTACATGTCTATCTCAAGATCCACATTTCTTCTATCATCTTCTAAGCGTGGTTGCTCTTGACATGCCAACATTCCTCCCCATAAACATAGTCAGTCTAACCACCACCATGTAAGACTTACCTTTATGTCTTGGTGGCACATTCTTATCACAATAAATTTCGAATAAGAGTATCCATTCCATTCACTCAACACAATCCGACGCGTGACATCCTCGTCAATCTCCCAATTACATTGGATTATTGATCTGAGGTACTTAAAACTCTCTCTTAGGGATGACTCATGAATCAAGTCTCACTTCCACGTTCAATTGCTGAGCCTCGTAGCTAAATTTGCATTACAAGTACTATGTTTTAGTCTTGCTCATTTTGAAACCTTTTGACTCTAGGGTTTGTCTCCAAACCTTCATTCTCGCATTAACACTGCCCCATGTCTCATCAATCACTACTATATCATCCACAAATAATATACACCATGACATCTCTTCTAGAATGTATCATATCACAACATTCACCGACAAGGCAAATAATAATGGGCTAAGAATGAACTTTTGATGCAAGTCCATCAAGACTTAAAAGTGTTTTGAGTCTCTTCCTATCGTGCTAATTTAGGTCTTAGCACCATCATACTTATCCTGGATTACCCTAGTGTATGCCACGGACACACTTCTAGACTCCAAAAATCTTCCTCATTACTATTTATTATTTATGTTTAATTTTTTTATTTATATATAAAATAATATGTTAGACTTTATTGTACATTGCTCTTTTTCACTACCCAATAAAAAAGTAATTAAATTCCAATTATATTTAAGCAAAATGTACCTCGATCGAAATTAGATATCGCAAACAAGAGATATATGAAAGTAAAATTCAATAGTGGGTTGTCAAAAATTACTATGAGTTTAGCTTGTTTAACATCAACAATCCAAGTGATTGAATTAGTTTGCAACGAAAAGGGACCGAAAATAGTTTGTTCTTGCAAGAATTTTGTTTAACCGCTTAAACAAGATAGATTGGAATATTACATATTTAGTGTTCATTAATATTGACAGCAACACGAAATGTAGGTATTAAATCAATGAGTTAGATTGTTGCATATATAGAAAAAATTAGGTTATCTATTATTAAATTTGAGAAGTTATTTCGTATCCCGTTTATTAATTAATATCTAATGATAATTTATAATTTTTATTTAGAAGATTTAAATTTTAAAGTTATTTGCACATAATCCAAATAAATGTGACATGGTTTGTCTTCGTGCATTGCGAGATACTAATAATATCACTTAAAACCTAAAAATATTATATAATATTTGACTAAAAAATACAATTTAAGTTCGTCGTATGTATTAATACTTATCTCTACCAACAACCAAAACATATGCATTACGACAATCTCTACTAACGGTCAAAACATATGCATCATGATAATTTCTACTAATGGTCAAAATATACATTACGACAATCTCCGCTAACAGTCAAAAGATATGCATTACGACAATCTCCGCTAACAGTCAAAAGATATGCATTACGACAAGCTCTACCAACGGCCAAAACATATGCATTACGCAATCTCTACTAACGGTAATAAAAATATCTATTACGATAATTTTTACCAACAGTCAAAATTTATGTATTACAACAATCTCCGCTATGAGTCAAAAAATATGCATTACGTCAGTTTCCGCCAACGGTGAGAATAACATCAGAAAATTTCACATTAGACTTCACCTTGTATAGAAAAAAATGGTCAAAAATCATAAAAACAAACACTAAACAATGTTACTAAATATAACTAAATTGTAATAAAGTATTATCTAACCCATTAAGAACCATTAAATAAATCTTTCCAATAAGAAAAATCGTCATCTTAACATACTTTTATTGGGTGTCTTTTAATCTTGGTAGCAAATGAGGATTTTGTGCTTTGAATGTAGCCTTTGCCAAAGTTTCTGAACCCCCTCCCCCCAACCCAACCTCCCCCCCCCCCCTTCTTTATTATATGAAATGGGACCAGCCTAACCATAGTACAACATTTGTTAACGTATACCAAAGGGTTGCTACTTCGGATGTTAATTTTTTCCTACATTTTTTCTCTCTTCTTTGTCCCTCATTTCTCTTTTTTCTCTCTCCTCTTTTTTAACAAGACTGACTTGGCTCTCCGGCATTGACTGGTTCTCAAGCAACTTCACTCCGGTAACTGAACCAGCTAAAGATCGGTTAATTTAGCAGATAAATATTAAATATTTATCCCAAATTTATTAAATTCATTGCATGTTCAACTGGTCTTCAATTTTATTTTGTTATAATAACCCATAAAAGTAGGTAATTCATTTTCCTCTAAGAATCATTTTGGAGATTCTGTGTGAAGATTTGTTGGGTTTCATTCACCTGGGTGCATTTCAATCTTCACCCTTCAGCTGTGAGAATTAAGTTCCCCCAAATTCACAGTGATTTCCCAATTTATATTATCTCTGATTTGTTGCTTTGTATTTCTGTCTTCTTCCAATTCACTTGCTTTCTCCTCCTTGTCATTTTGGGTACTTGTTCTATGTGAGATTGCTAATTCGTAAGCAGCATTCCTTTGCTTTTTCATGATTTTCGAATATAGCACAAACTTAGATAAAAGCAAGAAACTGCAAAATGCAATCATACATTCCTTTTGAGATTAAGATTCTATATGAATATAGTTCCCATTCCTGTTTTCTTATCGATGATTGTTCCATTTCTTATGGGTTACTATAAAATATTATTGAACTTTAAACTGCAATTGCTGGTTTTCCCATTGGTAATTTCACAGATGGAAATAAAAACAGGTTTTGAGATAAAAAGTAATTCATGTAGGCTGTAGAGAGCAAAATTCACGACTTGAATTAGTAAAATGCATAAAACTGCAGAACGAAGAAATTGTATGTTTAATTTCACTTCTCAGCAAGAACAATTGTTATGCATAAGTTTATATTCGTATAATGTGTTTCAATATTTTTTATTTCTAAGTACACATTGAAAATCAATACTTGTTAATTGGTCCAGTTATTTTGTATGTTGACTTGAGGCTAAGTTTGGAATCTGCCTTTACATGTGTTTCTGATATTTCTCTAAACTTCGAGATTTGGAGGATTTCCTTTATTTAGATGCATGATGGAAATTCTTTTGCTTTCATATCAAAGAACAGTTTTTTATTCATGTTCTCCTAGCACTAAAGTAGAAGCTGCTTTGATTGAAATTTTCATTTGTGGGGTTTACAGTGAAGTCTCATCTGTGAGTCAAAACGAAGTCAGTTTCTAACAGTTAAAAGTCTTCCCAAGGGATGAATTAGACAGTGAGAAGAATACACTTACAATTTGAGGATGAATCTGGGGAGATTTTCAACTCCCCAAGGGAATAGAGTTATCCAAAATGGGGATTCTTGGGTTCCTGCTACTCCACAAAAGCCAGTTTTGCAAAGTCCAGATCTTATTCCAGCTGAAATGCAAGGAAATCAGATGGAAAGATCAGATTGGCAGGATCTACTTGGGATTTATGGTAACTTTTTACAAAAACCTGCCCATGGTACAGGAGCAGTTCAGAATCCAATCAACCCAGTGAATTTGAATAAGGATTATATTGGTCAGTGGAATAATGCAGCAGTCGACTACAGAAGCTCTGATATAGATATCAATCGCTGTGAAGATGTACCAGGTCACGGTAGGCCTGCTTGCACTAGAGTTAATTCATTAGCAGAATTGCTGGGGATGAAGAACCAGTCATATATGCCCTCCACCAGTGGAAGATCAAGCAATAGCATCCACCTCAATGATTTACCAACCTTGCAGAATTCATATTCTCAAGTCGAAAGCAGATATGAGCAACTTCAGGAAGGTCCGAATTTTCTCAAGGAGAGTCAAGTGTTTATTCCAAATCAGACGTTTGATTGCTACAGCAACCAGCGCCTACCACTTGGTGAGTTTACCATTTATGAGGTCTTTCCAACTTGTGTTGGCAGAAAAAGATAACACAGGAAAGACAGGAAAATTTCAGATAAACCAAACAAAATGTTATTTTTCCGGTAACAACAAACCTCCATTGTACTAGAATAGAACCGATTGGAACTATGTATAGCAATAGTTCTAGAAAGACCTCATAACTACCAGGTACAATACATTAACATAAAATTGTTCTTCGATTCCATATACTAGCGATTCTCTGATATCAGATAAGTCATTCCCAATATTAAACATTAGTTAGATAAGCATGTTGATGGCAAGTTAGTCAAGTAAAAGCTTAGAAAATATCCCATTTGACAGGTATATATCATGATATTTTATTCTGAATCACTAGTTTATATCCAATTTCTTTTCCTTACAGATGGAATTCTAGGCCCATATCAGGTCAATAAATCCATGTACTCATCCTTGACACCAGATGCTGGTACAGGTTCAAGCAGAAGTAGTTTCTTCCCAATTGCACCAGTAACACCAGAACAAAAGCAATTCAAGGATGACCAGCTTTTTGAGAGACATAATTTCTCAATAGAAGAAAGCTCTAGTCTTGAGAAAGATAAGCATGAGAATGTTCTCAGGTCTATGCAATGCAAAGATAACCACTCTGATAAACAGTTACAGAGAGTCGCAGATTCATTGGTTACAACATCGTTGAGTGAAAAGATCAATGATGAGAACAAAGATAATGGAGACATTGACCTGAACAAGACACCACAGCTGAAACCTCCCAAAAGGCGAAAACACCGGCCGAAGGTAGTAATAGAAGGGAAAACCAAAAGAACTCCGAAGCCTGTTGCCCCAAGAAATAGTACTCCAAATGAGAATCCATTAGGAAAAAGGAAGTATGTCCGCCGAAAGGGCCTCAAAGATTCAACAGCTGAACAAACTGAAGTTGTTGAGCCTGCTGCCCCAAGAAATAGTCTTCCAAATGAGAACACATCAGGAAAAAGGAAGTATGTTCGTAAAAAGGGCCTAAAAGCTTCAACAACTCAACAAACCGAAGTTGGTGACAAGGACAGAGCTCCTGATGCTGGAGACACAGCAAAATCATGTCGGAGAGTGCTAAATTTTGAAGACAGAACAAAAGATGAAAGCCTGGCCAGTACCAATATCAGCCAAGCAGAAAAACATTTGCAAAGAAAGGAGTCTTTTGATTTGAACTTGAGTTCTCAAGATATGGAGTCATCTTTGGCTATCATGATGGAGGCTTCTGCAATACCACCTGGGCAGAATCAGCAGAATGGAGAAATTGCAGAGAAAAGGATAACAGAAACTGCACCTTATGTAATCAGTTCCTCCATTGAAAAGCCAAAAGATTTGGCATTGCCACTTCCTTCAGCAAATCAAGTTACAACGAAGAACCAGGCACTGAATGCCATTGCAAGAAGTCTAAGCATGCGAAACGTTAATCAGCACCAAAACAGCATTCAGCTTGGGTGTGATCAAGTGCCAGTTCGTGGAGCTGGAATAGGCCACTTTGTCTTTGAGGCAAAAGATACTCAATCAAAGAGAGACGAAGCAAGGCAGCTGGCACTGGAAAGGACACCTCTGCTTTTGGGAGACACAGCTTCTGCACACGAAAAAAGAGGATTCAAGAGAGATCAGTGCCGCATCTCCGGGTTTCAACCTAAGACTTTTAGCCAGATGGGATCGGTCTGCTCAGACATGTTAGGGATTAACAATATTAGAAGAAATTGCAGCACATTTGGTTTAGGAGGTTCAGAGATTCACAAAAAAACAAAGTTAGATTCTGAAATATATGGCACTGTATCCGGTATACCTTCCAGTACTACAGCTTCAATGCATGGGTCAGTAAAGTTCCAGTCAACTAGCTTGAACATAAACAGATATGTTGGATTCCCAGGTAGCGGAGCCAATGGTGAGGGCAGTAGGCGTTGCGCTAGTCCCATGATTGTTAAACATAACTTTCAAAAGCAACCAACCCCATCTCAATCCCATTCTTATACACAGTCAATATCTCAGAAAATATCCCAACAATTGACTGAAAGACATGGACCCCAAGCGCAGGCCAGTAGTAACTGGAATCTTCAGTCTCAACCCCAAGCTCTCTCTATGTTTGTACAAGAGATCAGGAGGAGAATTTCTCACAATAACATGCTAGCACGGACGCAGAACATGGGGCAGACATCATCCAATGAACTATTCAATAAGGGGGAGATGCTTACAAGAGACAACAAGAAATTACGAGGTGACGAACATCTCCCAACAAAAGCTAGAGGTATCCTTTTGCAGCTATTCCATCACTCTCGCGTTTATTGTTTCCTTTTTTTCTTTTCCAGCAAATGTGGTGCCTGTCTTAAACAAAGTATGAAGAATATTAGATTCCAATAACAACTACAACCTTCCTATGTCTCACACAGGCTTACAAGGAACACGCAGATATGCAGCGGCAGTCGATATGATCACACACCGATTGGAACGCCTTGCTATCGGTGACAGCAAGAAATATACTGCTCAAGAGGCGCAAAAGGCCCTTGTTCCATACAAGGGAGATGGCACTATTGTCCCATATGAGGGATTTGATCCAATAAAAAGGCGTAAGCCACGGCCCAAAGTGGACCTTGACCCAGAGACCAACAGACTTTGGAACCTCTTAATGGGGAAGGAAGGAGGTGCAGAGACAACGGACAAGGACAACGAAAAATGGTGGGAAGATGAAAGAAAAGTCGTCCGTGGAAGGGTAGACTCTTTTGTCGCACGAATGCGCCTTGTTCAAGGTACAAAAAATCCATATATGATTCATTCTTCAATTTAGAAGTCAACTGATTCTGAAATGATTCTCTGGTTTCACCATTTGCTTGTGTCAATGAGATAGCCAAAGGTAAAGCCTGAACAAAATATCAAAACATGAGCTGCAAAACAAAATAGGTATTCTAACACGATTGGATCCTAGGAAAAAAAACTGTTTATAATTTACTCTGCGAGACTCTTAAAATAAAACAACTCTAGGGTCATGTACAAAGAGGAACTGCATATTTGAATGCGGTGGCACCCTGTCCTACGGTGTAAGATTTCCAAAAACAGCATATAAGTTTGTTTGTTAGAGTTAGACATAGTGAATACAAAAAGTAACCTAAAAAGGGTGAAACATGCTGAGTCACGAAGTTCAGCCATGATTATCAACAAGAGAGAAACTAAATTGTATATCGCCAAGTCTGGCATAATTGATGCATGAAAAGTCTGTAAAACTGATAATTTACTAATCATTTAGTAATGATAATAAAAGAGATAACATCGGAATTGTAGAGAAACTAAAGGCAGTTGAAGAAGTTTCGCGGTAGACAGACTAATTGGGATTCATTTCCATGACCACATCTATATATCTTGTATTAATAGAAGTTATGTTACCATGACGATATCAATTCCAACTACACAAATAATGTGAAAAAACTTTGCAGGAGACAGGAGGTTCTCACCTTGGAAAGGATCTGTAGTCGACTCAGTGATCGGAGTGTTCCTCACACAGAATGTTTCAGATCATCTCTCAAGGTATTTTTTGATGGTTGGAAACCATCAAATGGACTTAGTTAATAATTGAAATTGATAATTTAAAAATTTACTTTATTTTCTTGCAGCTCCGCTTTCATGTGCCTTGCAGCCAAGTTTCCCTTGCAGCCGACAAGCACCAAGAACACCCTCTCCCAGAATGGGTGTAACCCAGTAGTGGAGGAACCAGAAGTCGAAATAATAGATCCAGATGGGACTATCACATATCATCAAGCTAGGCTACAGGTTCCTACACGACATCAAGGCTCCATTACATGCAGTGAATCATCTGAGCGCAGACTGGAAGATCACATTCCAACAACTGGAGCTTATTTAGTAAGTGAGCATGGAAAGAGAACAGACGAGGAAGTCATTTTATCACAAAACTCTCCTGACTCTCTCATTCTTCAAGCCAATGAAGAACTCAGGTCAAGCTCCGGATCCAACTCAGAATGTGAAGACCAACCAAGTTGGCCCAACTTGAACAAGAATAGTACTCGAGTAAACCGTTCTCTGCCGGCAAAGTGGCCTGCTGCATTCCAGGAATACCAGAGTCACTTTATGAGGAATACACAATCAGAAAACATGCCCATCTTCAGGAATCATAAGTCAGAAGTTGTAGCGGGTATCAGGCATAGTCAAACTCTTGATGCTGAGACGTACTTGCATGGTTATCCAATCAATCCACATGTTCAGGGCCAAGAAAAATCATCAAGAACTTCCAGTACTTTCTGGTTGACCATGACACCAGAATTTGGAAAACATGAAACAGCATGCCGTGAGAAAGAAATTGCCTCCTCTTTGACTTCAATAACTCCAGAACACAATGTCGCAAAAGGAGTAGACTTCCTGAGCAGAAGCGTGAAACAGATAACAGGAAGTTCAAGTACTTTGACAGCACAGCGAACCACAGTGCCCATTGTTCATGAACCAAGAATGGAAGAATATGCATTTGCAAGTAAGCACAGAGAAGAAGGAAATTTACAAATGCAGCCTCACAATGGAAATTATCAACATTCTGTAAGTTGCCATCCAAAGGAGATGTCAATGGCCTCACAACTAGAAAGCACTTGCATCCGACAGTCAGTAAACCGTGCAGAAGTCATTGCTAAAGGACAAGAAGGTAATTCTTATATCCCAAAATGCAAATAAGATTGTTAATGTACCTACAAGATCTGTAGTTCTTACCTCCTAGTACATGCAAGAAACTCTTGCAAATATAACCAAATCACATGCAGAGGTTCAAGCTTATATTTCAAGTGAGCAACCCAGTGTAACAGGCACCAGCATCTCAAATACAAGAAAACGGAAAACTGAAGAAGGAGATAAGAAAGCTTTTGACTGGGATAGCTTGAGAAAGCAAGTCCAACCAAAGAGTGGGGAAAAAGAAAGAAGCAAAGATGCAATGGACTCACTCAACTATGAAGCAGTTAGATGTGCACCAGTTAAAGAAATCTCTGATGCTATTAAGGAACGAGGGATGAACAACATGCTGGCAGAGCGAATTAAGGTAACAGAGCACTAAACATGTTTTGATGAGTCACAAGGAGAAAAGAGACCTCGTCGGATAAGTAAAGATTCATAAACGATAATTGCTTATTGTGCAGGACTTCCTCAATAGACTGGTAACGGATCATGGAAGTATTGACCTAGAATGGTTGAGAGATGTGGCCCCAGAAAAAGCAAAGTAAGTTCCTTGGACTACTACACTACAATTTTCCATCTTCATGAGTTTACCAGCCCCTAAATTATTTGTTCCTTACTGCAGAGAGTATCTATTAAGTATTCGTGGACTGGGCCTGAAAAGTGTAGAATGTGTGCGGCTATTAACACTTCACAACCTTGCTTTTCCAGTAAGATCCACTTGCTAATTTGCAATGATTTACAAACTTGATCTAGAACTCAAAGTTGAATTTGTCAGGTTGACACAAATGTTGGACGAATTGCTGTGCGACTAGGATGGGTTCCTCTCCAACCACTTCCTGAGTCACTGCAGTTGCATCTTCTTGAACTGTAAGTTATTAAAGCAAACCTCAAAACTGTACTTTATCTACTATACGGGTTATCATTCCTGCTTCCGCACAGGTACCCGGTTCTGGAGTCAATTCAGAAGTATCTCTGGCCACGATTGTGCAAGCTCGACCAGAGAACATTGTACTTTCTCAAGACTTCATAAAAACTTTTCTTTGGTTAAACATGCAATTATTAAGCTAAAGGATGCTCTAACATACCCATGGATGTATTGGCAGGTATGAATTGCACTACCACATGATTACATTTGGAAAGGTAAGTTTAACTTCACTATTTCAAGTTTAATATGCAGAGTATGACTTATTTTGGGGAGGTTGTCTCTCATCAGACAGAATTATTATGGCTTAATTTCAAAATTGGCACAGGTTTTTTGCACCAAAAGTAAACCAAATTGTAATGCATGCCCGCTGCGAGCCGAGTGCAGACACTTCGCTAGTGCTTTCGCGAGGTTAGTCATCCATGTGTTCAATCTTTTCTTTTTTTAATATAAGGAGGCTTAACATAAGGTTACCTTAAAGTTTTCTTTGTTCTTTTTATCAACTTCAAATGAAAAGAGTTAGCATAATTGGGGGCAAAAGTATGGTGTCAAATTTTAAAACGCAAATCTTAAGAACAGAAACCATACTTGTCAAATTCAAATTAAAATAATAATGATGATACTAATGATAACAATGATGATAAATAATACTAACAACAAGGAAAGAGGAAAACTATGGGTGTGCACATACATAATCCTTGTTAAAGCACATTTTAAATTGCTAAGCTATTTCATAAACCAAAAATAGCCACCTGTTAAAGTAATACAGCGGAAAAACTCTTTACGAACTTTCATTAGCTATCATGAATAGTTGCTTGCAAAAGGAGAAAGACGAGTGAATCAATCTGAACCTGAATGCTTCAGATGCACCTTTGCTCAGCTAAAATCCGTTAATCTCGTCCATCAAAATACTTACATGAGTCAACCACTCAGGCAGTCCTTATGATTAAGCTAAAGGCACAAAATCATTTCAGTAATTGCCAAGTGGAGCTCTAAAAAGTGTTCCTGAGATGGTTGTTTACTTCTGTAACTCTTGCATTAGAGATGCAAAATCTCATATAACTTTACTTCTATTATTACCTTGTCAATTTCGAGAAAAACTGACAAACATGTTGAAAAATTACCTGCAGTGCAAGACTTGCCCTTCCCAGCCCACAAGAGAAGAGTATAGTGAGTTCGACAGTTCCAATCTCTGGTGGAGGAATTGCAGCTGCCCCACTCAAGCCTATGCTATTACCCCCAGCAGGTGAAGGAAGAATGATTAGCCCATGTGCTCCGGTTGAAGCTGGAAACATCCCTGATTTCCTGAACAAACCAATGCCAATACCTCAAGAGATAACTACCTTGGATAGAGAAACAACTCTCATTACCAGCAATTGTGAACCTATTATTGAGGAACCAAAATCACCAGAACCGCTGCCAGAACTTTTGGAAAGTGACATTGAGGATGGATTTATTGAGGATCCTGATGAAATTCCAATGATCGAACTCAACATGAAAGAGTTTACGTCCAATTTGGAGACTATTTTGCAAGGGCATAACAAAGAAGGTGAGTTATCCAAAGCTCTGGTGGCTTTGAATCCAGTTGCAGCTTCAATTCCTATTCCCAAGCTGAAAAATGTCAGTCGCCTACGGACAGAACACCAAGTGTAAGTTCCTGAGTATTTTGTTTGATGTTTACCTGTGTTAGGATGTAAACAACATAAGTAAAATTTAGAAATCTGGAAAAATGGGACTTGGCAGGGCAGAATATAATATTATTGTAGTAGGACTTAATGTGAATATGAAATTGTATGGAATTACGAACACAACTAGCAAAGAATGTGCAATGCAGATATTTATACAAATTTGCAGTGTGCTGAAAATGAGAAGATGTATAAAGCTGCAGTACCAATTTGTATTGCTAGCCCACACCTCTCAGCACCACCAATTATGACACCAAATGGTCTGCCAATAAACTCCTACAAAGTATATAGTCTTCGCGGTTTTACCTATGAAGCCATGCCAAAAAGCTCTAGCAGTTACGATCACAAAACTAATGGTCAATACTCTGATATATTGCAGGTACGAACTCCCAGATTCTCATCAATTGTTGGAAAAGGTCAGTTGTCTATCTTCTGCTGCTTCATTAATAAAATTTGGTTAGAACTAAGCTTTATTCTAACCCGATAATCTTCAAACACAGCTGGATAAACGAGAACCTGATGACCCAAGTCCATACCTTCTGGCAATATGGACACCAGGTATGCAACTGAATTTTCTTTGAATAGTTTCTTCTCCTCTGGGACATCGACTAATGCACATAACACAGTTAGTGAATGGAGAAAACTTGAGTACATGTTTCTCAACATAGTGCCAAATTGCTATTCTGAAGTCAAACCATGCATTAGCAATATTTCACTTTTTGAAACCAAAAGATGCCCCATATAGTACAGGGTGACAGACTGACCAGCTTTTCAGTTTCTCTCATTTTTTTCCGTTCTGACACTGATTGCACCTACCAATATAATGGTGAATTAGAACTCTAGTCTGCAGTGCATTATGTTGTTGTGACTCCTGCATAATGTGGCACCAGGTGAGACTGTAAATTCAATTCAACCTCCTGAAACAAAGTGTGATCCCAATGGCTCCGGGCGCCTGTGCAATGAAAAGGATTGCTATTCATGCAATGGCATTAGAGAAGCAAATTCACAAACCGTAAGAGGCACACTACTGGTAAGTGGCCCAGGCATTTGTTGTGTTTAAAAGTAATTACCTGTAGAAGAACTATAAGCTAGCACTGCATTTTTGTCTCTGAAACACCAAGCTTATTGCAGATACCATGCCGAACAGCAATGAGAGGGAGCTTCCCACTCAATGGCACGTACTTCCAGGTCAATGAGGTAAAATCTGGACCTTGTCATCTGATCATTATTTTCAGGAGACTGTTTGGGAACAATACTTCACAAATACAAGAGCAACTGTTCATAATGCAACTTGAAAATGGAATATTATTGATTGCAAACATTTAATGCCTGATCATTGAATTAGATGCGATCTTACGCTGCAGGTTTTTGCGGATCATGAATCCAGTCTTAATCCAATTAATGTTCCGAGAAAATTGCTATGGTCCCTGCCAAGAAGGACTGTGTACTTTGGGACCTCTGTCTCAACAATTTTTAAAGGTACCTACTAATGCTCAGGAAACCATTGTGGTTTGATCTATGGCTTAAGAATTGAGCCTTAACTTACTGACTACATAAACATTGATGTTTATCAGGCTTGTCAACAGAACAAATTCAGCACTGCTTCTGGAGAGGTAAGGCCAACTACTCTTGCTTCTCTTATTTGGCGTGTACAAAAAGGATCTGAGTTAAATATGTTAATGCTAAAGATGTGGAATAGTGAGATAGGAACGCGCTTCAATGCTGATGGTTCTGCAGTAGAACGAGGCTCATTTAACTTAACTGTTATTACTGAATGGTACCAAACCCATGGAAGGGCAAGAAGAAAGATCTTGGACTCGTCACCAAAAATACAAGAGTTTATGAATGTGACTAAGGATATTAGTAACGCAGTGCACAAGTTAATACTTTTCAAAGTGATGATTCTACCTAGAAGAGATAGACAATTTGTGATGGTACAAATTCACATGGAAAGAATTGTAATCTAGGGAGAAAAGAGTGCACTGCTAGTAATTTAACTAGGTGGCGATTTGGATGAAAATCATCAAACTTAAGTGCTCAGTAAGTTACCTGATAATTCTAAAAAGATCAAATAGAATTGGATCGGCAAGAGCTAGATAACTTGTGATTTATTCATTAAAGAAAAGAGAGAAAAGAAAGAACAGCTAAATTAATGTGAACATACAAGCCTCTTAAGATGAATAACACTCGTGGAGAGAAACCATTAGTTATAATAAGGTAGCAGGTGTAAGACTTATTGAAATACGAGGCAATTGTATCAGGTCATACAACTATTTAAGAAATTACTCAAAATACCAGCACCTTTCCTTATCTCATTACGGGGAGGAAGACGTGTATTATACCATGTTCAACTTTATCTTTAACCTAGTAAAAGAAATGATTGAGTTACCTAATGTCTGCAGTCAGATTATGTACAACCTGTTGTTGTGGATGTCATTTTCAATAAGCATTTTGCAGGATTTGTCTGTGTGAGGGGATTTGATCACAAGACAAGAGCCCCACGACCTCTCATTGCTAGATTGCACTTCCCCGCAAGTAAGTTGGTCAAAAATAGAAGTGATGACAGAAAAAAGGAGGGAGCTGCTGCAGAGAAGGTTGCTGGTTACAACCCACCAAAATCTGCCCATATGAAGTAGAGAAACACTGCCGAGTAGGATAAGAATTTATGACTAACACATTGTTGACGTTCAGTAACCTTACCTTAACAGGAGATACAAGTTTACATGTTACAGCAGCACAATATTTGAAGTCACCCCTTGGCAAAGAGGGTGTAGTGTACAATAAACATCTCCTATTCTTTCATTTATGCTCACAAACTGAGCCATTTTTCAAGAATTAGCAATACAAAGCAATAATAGATGTAGGAAAATTGAGATGTAACGTTCATTGTTTGATTGTGCAAACAGTTAATGTCAATGCAATGGAAATTTTTTAATTCATGCCCCGAATGAACTACTGATTTAAATGTTGTTAACAGACTCATTTATGAGGCGTGGAAGAAGTGGTTAACTGGAGATGCATATCCGTGGGGCTTCACCTCATAACTTAATATAGATGGACTGCCAGTCAAGCAAAGGATACAAAACCAAAAATTTTAAGATAGGATAAAGGATCACCTATCAGCTAAAGGCTCTGCATATTATGCTTAATAGAACTCATAATTTATCGCCAACTCTTCTCAAATTTCAGATGTACTACTCTCTCATCCCCAGAGAAAAGTAGAAAACAGCTCAGCAGTAAATGATAAACACAAATCAAAATCAAACATCACCTAGCAAAAAATTTCGGTGAAGCCATTACTTTTGAGAGTAAGTTAGCAACAAAGCATCTCTCGCTGCCTGCAAGCGTTTAAACTTACTAAATTCTGGAACTTATACAGCATACACTTACCCCGAGTTTGAAAGTAAAACAAAATAATTTATCTCGATCTGGAGACTCTCATCCATAATCATCTGAGTATTTCCCTTTTCGGCACTTAGAGGGCATAAGGTCCTTAAATGACAAACTATTTATTTTTTAATTATCAATATGCTAAAAAGGATGGACAATCCCATACAAAAGTTCCAAGGCTCTGAATTTTCTCAACTTCCACACTGGTCAAAAGGCCCATACTCTGTTAACTCTCTAAACTACGACCAAATTTCACCCTGTCTGGAAGTTTGTAGACTATACTACAAAATTTGTGATTAACCTTTCTCCATTTTTCTCTTTCCAAAATTCTACATACCCAATGCTTAAATTAAAATTTGACATCTATAGAGGGATATAAAAGGTGTTATTACAGAAGTTTCAAGGATGGAGTTTTCAGGCAACTAAGTTCTTTCCAAAATATAGAGCTATTACTACTCTAAACTTTTGTAACCTATAGCTACTGGCATAAATTAAAATGTTTATGATCATAGAATATATCTCTCTGTTTTTGTACCTCTAGTACTCATGGGCGGATGCAGACAGTGAGTTACGAGCATGGGCGGAGCTAAGGGGTAGAAGGCCCCTTCACCGAAAAATTATATTGTGTATATGAGGTTGAAAATAACTTTATGCATATATATTAGTTGTTGAATCCTCTTTATTTCTCCGCGTGCTTATGCTTTTATTTTTTTGAATTTTTTTGGTCAAAATCCTGACTCTGATTACGAGCCATGTATAAGTATTAGTATTAGATTTATGAGATAAGTACAAAATATTGATTTCAAACCCCAATAAAGCAAATGAGTTGTAGTAGAATCCCAAACTCGAAATCACAAAGTTCAAATTCTAGATCCGACTATGCAATTGTACCCACTCAATGTCCAAAAATAATACTAATCAATAAGCATCCATACTTGCAAACCAGCTAATAGCCTTAACATATTTCTTTAATCATTACATTACAAAAGAGTCATAAAACAGAATAATAAAAACAACAACAACAACAACGATAACAATGACAAAGTTCGAATTCGTAATCAGTCCATAAGAAGACCATACCAACAAGCATCACGTGAATTAAAGACTTAATTTCAGATGATTCTACAGTTTTATGTTGATAAGGAATAATCAAAATATAAGATTTAACATTGCCAGACACATACCGATTCAGTATTCACGAATTTAAACGGCGTTAATGAAATCGGTGGTGAATAATAGAGTACTTGAATAGCTTTGATCGGAAAATGTGGCAGCGACGCCGATTGGCAAGGTTACGATACTACCACTGAGAGCGGTAGGTGAAGCGACGGTTGGATTTGAAGAGTTTTTTTTTTTTTCCTCCCCTAGGTTTGAAGAGTTCTTTTGTTTGCCGCCCTTTATTTGATTACCTTCCCGCCTCCGAAATCCTTTTTTTTTCATCTTTTTTTTTTTTGGTTTTTTTTTGTTTTGTTTTATTTTTTTCTCCTTCTGGATCAAAATATAGCGGCGTTTGGCTAATTCTCTCGAAAAACTGAAAAATAACACTTTTAAGGATTTCTTGTGTTATAAAATAAAGACTGTAAAGTAAAGACAACTATAGAGAAAGACTGCTATATTATTTAAATTCAAACTAATGTACATAATGAAATGAAAACCCTTCTATTTATAGAAGAAAGGAAGTTGTTGTGTAAGCTGCTACCGCAAGCTGCTGTGTAAGCTGCTACTGCAAGCTGCTGTGTAAGCTGCTACTCCAAGCTGCTGTGTAAGCTGCTACAATACCAGATATGGATGATCTTCTACTGAGAGTAATGTTTATCTATAACGGAGTACTGAATGGATAAGTTCATTATATCCGGTATGGATAATCTTCTGCTCGGGGTAATGTTTATCCATAATCGGATACTGAAAGGATAAGCTTATTATACCCAGTATGGATAATCTCTACCGAGAGTAATATTTATCCATAACCTGATATTGAAAGGATAAGCTTATTATACTCGGTATGGATAATCTTCTACCGAGAGTAATATTTATCCATAACCGGATATTGAAAGGATAAGCTTATTATACTCGGTATGGATAATCTTCTACCGGAGGTAATGTTTATCCAAAACCGGGTACCGAAATGATAAGCTTCTTCAGGAGGCTTATTTCCAATAGAGTACTAAATAGATAAACATACTTACGGCGGAGTCATATACGGATAAGCTTCTTCAGGAAGCTTATTTACAACGGAGTATGAACATCCATAATATAATATATTTATAACACTCCCCCTTGGATGTTCATTAAAAGATAATGTGCCTCATTAAAACCTTACTAGGAAAAACCACGTGGGAAAAATCCTAGTGAAGGAAAAAGAGTACACATATTTAGTAATACGCATTGCTAGGTGCCTCATTAAAAACCTTATAAGGAAAACCACATGGGAAAAAAACCTTAGTAAGGAAAAAAGAGTGCATCGCGTATTTACTCCCCCTGATGAAAACCTTGTTTCAAATATTTGAGTCTCTGCATTCTAACCTTGTATCTGCATAACCAATACGATCTGCACTACAGTTGTTAGCATTAACAAGATACATAAGTGCATAGCAATTGCACTGAGATCGAGTATTTCAGGACCAAGGAGTTCCTCATCCTCTTCTGGAGGTCGGAACGGATCCTTATTCACTTCAAGTGATTGAACACCCATTGATGTACTTAATGGGTGCGCTTGTCCATGTAAAAGCATTCAAAGACCCTTTATGTATAGGCAAATTGATGGATAAAGATCTCGTCTGCTAAATATTTCATTTGCAGACCAAGATAAAATTTATTTTTCCAAGATCTTTCATCTAAAATTCCTTTTTAAGATATTCAATTGCCTTTGGAGCTCTTCTGGAGTTCCAACAAGATTTATGTCATCAACGTATACAGCAAGTGTAACAAATTCTGATGACATTTTCTTTACATGGACAAATAACATTATTTATGTAACTCTCTTTAAGCAAGTATTCACTGAGGCGATTAAAACACTTGCGTCCAGATTGATTTAAACCGTACAAAATCTTTATAATTTGATCGAGTACATTTCCCGAGACTTTGAACTTATATGCTTCAGGTATTTTAAATCCTTCAGGGAACTTTATAGAGATTTAATCAAATGAGACATATAGGTTATGACTCGCATTTAAATGGAATGACATCTTCAGGTGTCTGGACTACTGGTCCGATCCTCACAATATTTCACAGTATTGTGCACAATATTGTATCAAATATATCATCGACGATCATTTTGTGTCGGTTCCTAAGCGACATAACTTGTTGAGATCTCATTACTTTCTTTATTTTTAGGTACCTCAACTTCTTTCTGGAGTTTCATGAAATGTTATGTCGTGGGCTTTTCTAGAGCTTATTTCCTCCTCATTATGATCATTTTGATCATTAGCTCCTTATCATTTTACAATGATCGTTACCTTTGGAACCGATTTGTCTACCACGCTTCATGCGTACAGTAAACACTATCCTTCAGGGACTTTAAATTTTAATAGGAGCATTTGCAGCTGAAATATGATATTTGATTTTGGATCAGCAAATGCTTCTGGCATTTGACTTGAATTATCTTCTAAGTGAGGATCATGATAATTCCATTCATATAGCATATTTTTCAACTATTTATTCCATTCCCTAGATGTTAGAAAAACTAACATATATCCCCAATCTTCTTTGGGAAACATATCTTTATGCATTGTGGTAGAGAAATTAATCATATACCATACATCAAAAGATAGTAAAATATTTGATTTCTGATCCTAAACCAATTATGAGAGGAGGACTTATCATTTGTTGGTCTGATGCATACAAGTTGTGATGTATGAAATTTAGAAAATCTTAGACCAACACATGAATCTTTGTTCTCATAAACAATAGTTTAGCCATTAATAGGAGGTATTCATTGCTAAGCTAGCCTGTACATAAACCAGCATTATCAAGATGAACTGTCTTGATTTCATAATCTGAAAATTATGCTCTTAAGTGAGAAAAGCAATTTCAAATGCCAAACTGCAGGTTGACAAGAAACATACATGTAACCATCTTATATATGCATCTATAAGTGGTTCACATGATAGGTGAATGGGCCCGTATTCACCTTTTATATATTTCATAATCAGGGGTCTTAGTCCCAACTTTAGCTGGTATAATCAATTTATTATGAGAACAAGCAACACAGGAGAATTCTTGAAGAATCTTCTAGTTCTTCAGTATATGTTTATCTAAATTCTCAAATAGCTCATTTAAAAATGACAAATGAAAACTTCAAGTTTATCATGACATGTGCTATCTCTTAGTAAACTTCTGGTTTACTATGACATATTAGTAAACTTCTGATTTACTATGGCTATTTTTCTATTAGTAAACTTCTGGTTTATCGTGATACATGATGAAGTACAAATCGAAGAATAAGGCGGGTAACTTCTGATATACATATTATTTTACCCTCTATGATTGTGGAAAAAAGAAGATTTTTCAATCTTTCAATCATTTATAATCTTAATATGATAGCCATTTATTTTAGTAAACTTCGGGTTTACTACAACCTATGTTTTGACCACAATCATATAATATGAATGACATATTGTAAATAATCTCTTCGAGAGCCTTCAATTATTATCCACAATCTAATATTTATCGGACACTACGGGTGTCACGTGTCTTCTAGGCAAACAATTAGCTCTTCAGGAGTTGTTGATACATTTGTACTATCAAATATTGCTATGATACTTCTGGTACCATAAGAGAAAATCACAATCAAGTAAACAATTGTTTAAGCACAAGAAAACTCCTCTTCATAATATTTTCCTATTTCAGGAGGCAATTCCAATTGTATTACTTCTTCAGGAGCAGATTTAAAATACGAAATATTGAATATATATTCTCTCAATTATATTACCTCTTCTGGAGGTAAATATATTTACATCAAAAACGCGTTCATATTTACCAAATTTATTAATATTGCCACATTCACTTCAGGAAATGGATTATTATTATTATCAAAAGTTCTCATCCTTCAGGAAAATCGAACATGATTATCTGAACGCGCATTAATCACAATAAATTGTGATGCCACAACCTCTTTTAAAATATTTAGTACTTCAGGAGCAAATCGAGGCGTGTAGAGAATATTTATGTATCTTATCTTCAATTGTAACCATAGAAAGTCTAAATTATCACTTCTGGTGATCATAGGCATATACCACTTCTGGTGGTTAATAAAATATAATTACAATAAGATATACGAAAATAACTACTTCTGGTAGTTGTATATTTCTTGCAAACTCTGCTAGAGTTTAAGTTGATCTAATAATAATATCCATATTCTTCAAAATAACATAAATAAGATATATTATAGTAAACATCATTATCAAATCGTAACTTTTATTTATGTACAATTACATAACCATACTACTTATTTCAAACAACAAAAATCAAAATATTTATATTTCTACAGATTCACTGCCGATTACATGACTTGTTTCTCCTTCTGGGAGTGCAAAGTAATCAGCTACATCTAAATGCATGAAGTCAAAATTATCTTCAGAGATAAAATTTGCTTCAGCATTTTTCTCTGTCTTTTTCAAGGAGGCTTGATAAAGCTCAACCAGGTGCATTAGCGTACGACAGGTACGTGACCAATGCCCTTTTCCTCCACATCTGCAACATGCACTTTCTGCATTTGGTGCTTGCACCGCTTCATGCTTTTGTTCCTTCCTTTTCCACTGCTGGTGGCGAGGAGGGTTCTTTGGTGCATTATTATTACCATGATTGGGATTTCTTCCCCGACCACGGCCATGACCACGACTGGGGCCACGACCTCTTCCACGTTTGGATTGGTGGAAGTTCGTCTCATTCACTTCAGGGAATGGACAAGAAGAAGTAGGTCGACTTTCATGATTTTTCATTAATAGCCCATTATGTTGTTCGGCTATAAGAAGATGTGAGATAAGTTCAGAATACCTTTTAAATCCCATCTCTCGATATTGCCGCTGCATGAGTATATTCGAGGCATGAAAAGTGGTGAAAGTTTTCTCCAACATATCATAATCAGTAATATTATCACCACATAATTTTAATTGGGAAATAATTCTGAACATAGCAGAATTATACTCACTGATAGATTTAAAATCTTGTAGCCTTAGATGAGTCCAATCATATCGTGCCTGTGGAAGAACGACCATCTTTAGGTGGTCATATCTATCTTTCAAATTATTCCACAGTATGACTGGATCTTTAACAGTAAGATATTCCATTTTCAGGCCTTCATCAAGGTGATGGCGTAAGAATATCATTGCTTTGGCACGGTCTTGGTTTGATGCCTGATTTTTATCACGGAAAGTGTTTGCCGGACCCATCGCATCAAGATGAATTTCAGCATCAAGCACCCAAGACATATAGCTTTTGCCCGATATATCCAGGGCTATAAATTCAAGTTTAGAAAGATTTGACATTATTTAATAAAAGAAAGTTCTTACCTCGAGATACTTTCAAAATATTTGCTCGATATGGCAGAGTCTCGTGCTGATAACGTGTTATAAAATAAAGACTGTAAAGTAAAGACAAGATATAGAGAGAGACTGATATATTATTCGAATTCAAACTAATGTACATAATGAAATGAAAACCCTTCTATTTATAGAAGAAAGGAAACTGCTGTGTAAGCTGCTACCGCAAGCTGCTGTATAAGCTGCTACTGCAAGCTGCTGTGTAAGCTGCTACTCCAAGCTGCTGTGTAAGCTGCTACAATACGAGATATGGATAATCTTCTACTGAGAGTAATGTTTATCTATAACGGAGTACTGAATGGATAAGTTCATTATATCCGGTATGGATAATCTTCTGCTCGGGGTAATGTTTATCCATAACCGGATACTGAAAGGATAAGCTTATTATACCCAGTATGGATAATCTCTACCGAGAGTAATATTTATCCATAACCGGATACTGAAAGGATAAGCTTATTATACTCGGTATGGATAATCTTCTACCGAGAGTAATATTTATCCATAACCGGATATTGAAAGGATAAGCTTATTATACTCGGTATGGATAATCTTCTACCGAGAGTAATATTTATCCATAACCGGATATTGAAAGGATAAGCTTATTATACTCGGTATGGATAATCTTCTACCGGAGGTAATGTTTATCCAAAACCGGGTACCGAAATGATAAGCTTCTTCGGGAGGCTTATTTCCAATAGAGTACTAAATAGATAAACATACTTACGGCGGAGTCATATACGGATAAGCTTCTTCAGGAAGCTTATTTACAACGGAGTATGAACATCCATAATATAATATATTTATAACAGCTTGGTGTTATTCTTGATTATTATGCGGAAGTTGTATACTTTGTGATTAATATTGCAGTAATTTTATGCAATGACTAATAATGAATATGGATTATTGAATACCTTACTTTTAAAGGGCTTCTTTTGTTTTGAAATTGTTTAATGTCGCAATTCAAATACACGTAATCTTATTTTGGAAAAAGGAATTTTTTTTTTTGGAAGAGTCCCAAAGTTTCTTTAAAACAATAATCAAACATACTTTTCTATAAAAAAAATATTCAATAGAAAAATATTTTCCAAAGACTTCTCGAAAATGTTATACAACCGGATAAGTATAGCCATGAGAATTATTTGAAAGTATTTATTTCAAATTATCATACGCATTTAACTCCGTTTTCCTATTGATTGTACTTCGACCCTTGTTAACATGTATTTTGAGCTTAAAACTTTATATAAAATATGGGGTTTTGACACAGCTACCCACTAAAACAAAACTACTTACTCTTATCTACTTATTTGTTTTTCTTACCCATAAACTAATTACTACCCATAATAGGTTTTGTGGGAAATTTTTCCTTTAATCTTCAATTCTTTTTTATTTCTATGCTTATTTTCTTTTCTTTTTTCATTGTTGATTGAACTCGAAGCTGAACACGACGACAACGACGCGAGGTTTACCTTCTTCTTAACTATTTAAGAGTTAGAAGAAGAGCAATTATATATATACTCATCAAAGATCTTTCCTTCCTCCAATATGGGACAATGTTCCCTTTGCCAAGGAGAAAAACTCAAGTATTTTATTTTCCCGCGATTTTTCATTTATCCTCTTTAAGCTAAACAAGCCCAACAATTGTTTTACTCAATTAACGAATACTCATTTGTTTGATTAACTAACAACAGCTTTCTTAATTCAAACCAAATTACTAGGTTGCAGCTTTTCTTTTAAGAAGCTCCACTATGACTTAAGCTACCAACAAAGTCAAAATATGCTACAAATTTCATATTATTTGTCTACGCTTTGGTTGAATAGGAAGGACCTGCATATGGTGTTTATCGACTTGGAGAAGGCGTACGATAAGGTCCCTAGAGAGGTTCTGTGGAGATGCTTGGAGGCGAAGAGCGTGCCAGAAGCCTACATCAGAGTGATCAAAGACATGTACGATGGAGCCAAGACTAGGGTTAGGACGGTGGGTGGCGACTCGGACCATTTTCCGGTGGTTATGGGGCTTCATCAAGGATCCGCGCTAAGCCCTCTCTTATTTGCCTTGGTGATGGATGCTCTAACTCGCCATATTCAAGGGGATGTGCCATGGTGTATGCTCTTTGCTGACGACATAGTCTTGATAGACGAGACGAGGGCTGGTGTTAATGCGAGGTTGGAGGTCTGGAGACGGACCCTCGAGTCTAAGGGTTTTAAACTAAGCAGGTCTAAGACAGAATATCTAGAATGCAAGTTTAGCGCCGAGTCGAGCGAAGTAGGCTGGGACGTGAAGCTGGGATCTCAGGTCATAGCCAAGAGGGACAGTTTCAGATATCTTGGATCGGTGATTCAAGGGGACGGAGAGATTGACGGGGATGTCACTCACCGTATAGGAGCGGGGTGGTTGAAGTGGAGGCTCGCATCGGGAGTCTTGTGTGACAAGAAAGTTCCACAGAAACTCAAGGGGAAGTTTTATAGAGCGGTGGTTAGACCTGCCATGTTGTATGGGGTGGAGTGCTGGCCTGTGAAGAACTCTCATGTCCGGAGAATGAGAGTTGCGGAGATGAGGATGCTCAGGTGGATGTGCGGGCTCACCAGATTAGATAAGATTAAGAATGAAGTTATTCGGGAGAAGGTGGGGGTGGCCCCGGTGGATGAGAAGATGCGAGAAGCGAGACTCAGGTGGTTTGGGCATGTGCGGAGGAGAAGCCCTGATGCACCGGTGAGGAGTTGTGAGCGACCTGGCGGTGGTTGGCGCGAGTCGAGGCAGAGGGAGGCCTAAGAGGTATTGGGGTGAGGTGATTAGGGAGGATATGGCTAGAATGGGGATTTCCGAGGACATGACCCTTGATAGGAAAGTTTGGAGGTCTAGTATTAGGGTTGTAGGGTAAGGCCTTCTAGAATTCTTAGTACTTCTGTTAGGGGCTGAGTGGGGTTTGGTAGCGATCTCTATAGTTAATTAATGTATTGTATTGTGCCTCTTATGGTAGTAACCGATTGGTATTATTGCATGTCATTCTACTTTTGGTTTTATGTTTAGATAATTATTTATTCGATTTATCCCGGATTTACTAACATTGTTTTGTTTTGTTTTGTTTGTTGATTTTCTCTCTCTTTTTCTGAGCCGAGGGTCGGCCGGAAACAGCCTCTCTACCCTTTCGGGTAGGGGTAAGGCCTGTGTACGTATTACCCTCCCCAGACCCCACTTTGTGGGAACATACTGGGTAGTTGTTATTGTTGTTGTTGTTGTTGTTCTTCCGAGTATCATTACATCTTCAACATTGTTTCATTGCTAAATTGACATATAAAATTATCATTATTAACCCAAAAAAAAAAAAGAAACACCCCACTATACGACTAAAGGGAGAAGTTCCAAAATTATTGTTATGCTTCGTGAAGTAGTCTATTTTGGTAAAAATAAACACATGCTAGCCAGTTTTAGGATTGATCATTAAAAAATATTCATCATAAGCAAAGTCATTGAAAAATAGCTACCATTTTGCTGTTACACGAAAAGTTTCAGCATAATATACTGGAGATCGGTGCACCTGTGTATGAACTTCTAGCATATTATGCTGGAACTCTAACACGTGAAAAGTTTCAGTATATTATACTGGAATATTTTTACGGATTTTGAACAATATTTTTATTCAGATTTATCTTTACATGAAAAATGGCTAAATTCTGATTACTTTTAAAACTATGACTATTTTTGAATGACCACTTGTAAATCTGGCTATTTTTTAATTTCTCCCTTAATTTTGTCACTGGCTTAAGATTGACTCAAAGAAATAAATTCATTTAAGAGGGAGTTTACTTTTGCTTGGACAATATTAAAATTTGTAGAACAAAAGAAAAAGGTAGAAAATATTTTAGAACTTTTGAATAAAACTATTCAAATCTTCGTACTAGTAAATAAACTTTTCTACAACATGATCCAATGTAATATATTGTAAACAATGGCTAACATCTTATTCATTTGAATATAACCTTGCAAATATAAGTAATGATCTTAAAAGCTTTGTCTTGTAACCACACTAAATTATAAACAACCAAAAAAAAAAAAAAAAGAGCCAACACTAGCCTATAGTCAAATGTTAATAAGAGGCCTTAAACTTTTAATTATATATTAATATATATTAAAAAAAGTTTAAGTCTCTTATTAAAATATGACTTTAGGCTACTAATTAAAAGATTAGCCCTTGCTCCTCCCCTATTACCCACATTATCATAGCTTAGCATTTACCTATTTATAGTTGCCAAACACCCATTTGGCACTATTGTTAATGTGGTACTACTTTATTGCTGGAAAGAAAATATCATCTATTAGTA
The DNA here is from genome assembly GCA_032618575.1 of Nicotiana noctiflora. Lineage (NCBI taxonomy): Eukaryota > Viridiplantae > Streptophyta > Magnoliopsida > Solanales > Solanaceae > Nicotiana > Nicotiana noctiflora. Next base: position 335,311 of record JASVEL010014178.1, read on the forward strand.
GTACAACTTTGTTTATTAGTTATAGAAAATTGAACACACTCTTTACTGTTTTACTAGTTTGGTATTTGTTTTCTTTATTGTGTTTGTTTTTGTTTAGCTTGACATTTGTTCCATCTTTTTGATATTTTATTTTTCGATTGAGAATTTTCGTGAATTTTTCAGCATATTTTGCTTTGGTACTGGCTGTTCGTGGTTGATCCATTGAAATTGAAGTAAGCTTTGCTTGGATGTTTCATTCCTGGTTTCATTGTTTCAATCATTTTCTTCTAGTTCAAGGATTTCAATTAATTTGCATTGTGGGTACAAATGAAAAAAAACGTTGATTTATTTAATTGCAAATTAGCAATTTTGTAGTTTTGAAAAGGCATAAATTAAGCTCCAAAATGGAACAGTTAATGACAAACGGCAAATATCAGCTCAGATTACTAATGGTAAGTGTCTGATTGAGCTCAACTCCAAAAACGGATGGCAAAAGAAAAGAATACACTGTATAACCTGTAAAAAATAATAGCCGAAAATTATATAATTTTTTTATATTTTTTGTATATATACACATTATTTTATATTATATACAAATATTATATAAATTTTATTAAAAGGCAGAATTGAGACTTACGCCTCGACAGAGCTCTCGTAAAACGCCTTTAGACTTATGTGTGGGCTTAGTTCCGTGAGACTTACGCCTCGGCCATCGGGGACACGCCCAACACCCAGCGTACTGGGCTCGCCTAATAGAACTTTATGCAATTATATGTATCTAATCTTGTAAATTTTTAAATTTGCTTAATAAATTCAAAATTATATTTTTCTTAATCATAAATCATTAAGTTGAAAATATTTTATGTCATATTTAAAATAAAATTATTGCACGTTATCCACTAAGACTGCTATGATAGTTAATTTTAAATCAATTTTTCATTTAAAAGGTATTTATTTATTATTTTTTGTTATGTCTTTACTATATAATAGTCCATAATTTTTTATAATTATTTTTCTAAACATTTTTTTTCACATTTACGAGATAAAATACTAACTAATTTAATAGCTTAGTATAGAGCTAGTAACTACTTACAAATAATTAGTTATCATGGTGTTATATGGTAAATTATGTATTTTTTTTATTAACTTGTTGAAACTTAAAAATAAATGATGCTAGAGAATCATATTTAAATTATGAATTATGTTTTTATATAAATTCTCTTCAAATAGAAAGCATATCGATATTTTAACAAAAAATCAAATTAAAATATCGAAATTCTTTAGAGATTCATTAATCCTTAAGATATACTATAATATTTTGTATCGAATACATTACTTTTGATGTTTGAGTCGTAACGACGTTGTAGTTAATTTGCATATTATGATATATGCCATACTTTTTATATTATTCATAGTTGAATTATATTTTATAAATATTTCAAATAGATTATTTGTTATAATTTTGTAATTTTAAAGTAATTTTTATAATTATGTTTTATTTTATACTATCTTAAAATCGATAAAATTTAAAAATCCATGAGACTTACGCCCCATGTCTCAGTAATTACGCCTCGCCTCATCAGGAGTAAAACGTCTTGCCTCACGCCCCCGCCCTTTAAAACATTGCTTGCAATAAGATGTTAGCATGTTTCTATATAGAGTACAACATATCGACCTTGACTTCTAAACCACAGGAACTCAGTTTTCCTCGGGCTACATGAATGACGGTCAGTCAAGAGGTACTCAATTTTCCCCGCGACTAATGTTCCAAAATTCAACTTCATACTCTAGCACACGTATAACAATTGCCTCAGCTTTTGAGATGATATCTTCAGGTAACCTCTCAAGACGACGATTAGCTATATCCTGAAGAGACCGACAATACCGACCAAAATCATCATTGCCCCATCTTTGACAAGTCTCTTTTAGTTCTTCTGTGAAGTTTTTGAGCCCTCTGCTAAACAATGCGCATAACTTTCTTGATAGACAGCTTCAATTGCCCAAAAAGATGTAACGGCAACAGTATATTCTACTTCAGGGCTCATTAGGCTTTTCAAAAATCTGGCAAGAAAAGAGACACAGGCAATCAAAAGAAAATCCTTATGGAAGATGGTATATAAGGGGAACAGGATGACAAAACATATGACATTGCTTTAGCTAACTAGGAAAGAAACGTCAGGGGATTCCTAGGCACAAGTAAAACATGATCAGTATTTCATATCTCATCTTTTGTTACAAATTCAAAAACCACAGGCTGATTCTAATGCAATGCTTGAACACTTTAAATTTGCTTATTGTTCCATATTAACAGCAAAAGCAACTACATACTATATCAATCAACTTTAACAGAGAAGCAAAACTAGGAGCTTGAATACATTATAATTGGAAGTGAGAGTGTTTACATCAGAGCAATTCCTTGTCTACATAACATAACATATTATTCGTATTTTTATAATAGTATAAATATAAAATTATAATTCAAAAAGAAAAATATTATCCAAAAGAATTCTCGAAAAAGTTATACAACTGAAGAATATAAGTAAGTAATATGACAATTATTTGACAAGTGTTCGTTTTAGATTATCATACGCATTTAACTCCACTTTTCATATTGATTGTACTTCCACCCTTGTTAACATAGTATTTTGTGCTTAAAACTTTACATAAAATATCTTATCACCCCAGAAGAGTTTCAAAATTTACTTATGACTCGAAGGATTTTGTGCCATATTCGACTTGTGAGTTTCAATTAATTTTGAAACAATAATATTTGACTTAAAATCAAAATTTCTACCTAGTTGTTTGGAATTTTATTAGGTTTTGTAGCAGTACAAAAATGAGTTTGGAAAATTACTATATTATTTTGTTGAGGCGTAAGGGCAAATAATTGAGCAAAGGATCCCTCACCTTTTTAGATATTTTTTGTGTGCAAATAATCCATTACTTTGACAAATTGTTTATTGTTAGTTAATTTGTATTACTGTAATAAATAATAAAAACAGTAAACTTTCTGAAATAGAAACAGATACAAAAGTTAGTAGCAACAGAATGTCTAAATAATATCTGAAAATAATTTCGGAACAAATCGAGCCCACTAAATGCACAGTATGTCCTTAAGAAAATTATTCCTCTCATGTATCGTAGGTGCTGGAATATTATCCTCTCAGGATAGAACGATTTAACTCACCGGAGTGTTGGTACAAAAAAAGCAAGTGAAAGAACAAACCACTCGAAGGCTGTAAAACACATTGGAAAATTTTGTGCAAAAGAAGAAGAAGAAGATCAGAAAATTTCGTAAGGTAAGATTTTGGAATTCAAAGCATATTTATAGACTTTCTAGCACTGTTTCTAAAAAGGTTTGCAACCTTTCAGAAACAACAATAGATGATATAACAGGGGGAATATTTCTGTGTGAAATATTACAGGAAAACAAATTTAAAATAATTCGGGAAAGAAAAAGAATAGAGCGGGTCGCATCGCAGATCCTAGGTTATTACAGGTTAAATTTTTGTTAATTAATTAAATAATTAGAAGAAATTTTGTCAAAAAAGATTAATCAATTCATTGTTGATCGAAGCCGAAACCGAGCACGACGACAGCACGAGGTTTATCTTCTTCTTAACTCTTTAAGAACTAAAAGAAAAACAATTGTATATATACCCATCAAAAGTCTTTTCTTCTCCCAATATAGAAATGACCCTTTGCCAAGGAGGAAACTCAAATATTCAATTTTCCCTCCATCTCTCATTTACTCTCTTTAAGATAAACCAAGCTTAAAAAGCCCAACAATTGTTTTACTCAACTATCGAATACTAATTTGTTTGATTAACTATTATTATAGAAACTATTATTATTAACCCAAAAAAGGAAAAAGAATATCCACTATAACGACTAAATGGAGAAGGTCCAAAATTATAGCTATGGTTCATGAAGTAGTTTATTTTTGGTAAAAATAAGCACAAGCTAGCCAATATTTGGATTAGTTATTCAAAAATAGCCATCGTTAGGAAAGTCATTGAAAAATAGTCACTATTTTGTTGTTACACGAAAAGTTCCAGCATAATATACTAGAGATCGGTACACCTCTGTATGAACTTCCAGCATATTATGCTGGAACTCCAACACGTGAAAAGTTTCAGTATATTATACTGTAATTCCAGTATATTATACTGAAGTATTTTTATGGAGTTTGAATAATATTTTTGTTCAGATTTATCTTTACATAAAAAGTGGCTAAATTTCAATTACTTTTGAAACTATGGCTATTTTTTAATGACCACTTGTAAATGGTTATTTTTGAATTTCTCCCTTATTTTAGTCATTCGTTTAAAGTTGGCTCAATGAAATAAATTCATTTAAGAGGGAGTTTACTTTTGCTTGGACAATATTAAAATTTGTAGAACAAAAGAAAAAGGTAGAAAATATTTTAGAACTTTTGAATAAAACTATTCAAATCTTCATACAAGTAAATAAACTTTTCCACAACATGATCCAATGTAATATAGTAAATAATGGCTAACATCTTATTCATTTGTATATAACCTTGCAAGTACAAGTAATGATCTTAAAGGCTTTGTCTTGTAAGCATACTGAATAATAAACAACAAATTGCAAAAAAAAAAAAAAAAAAAAAAAAAGGCAACACTAGCCCAGAGTCAATTATTAATAAGAGGTCTTAAACTTTTAATTATATATAAATATATATTGAAAAAGTTTAAGTCTCTTATTAAAATATGACTTTAGGCTACTAATTAAAAAATTAGCCCTTGTTCCTCCCCCATTATCCCACATTATCATCGCAACATTTACCTATTTATAGCTGCCAAACACCCATTTGGCACTATTATTAATGTGGTACTACTTTATTGCTATCATCTATTAGTACTACAACTTTGTTTATTAGTTATAGAAATTTGAACACCCTCTTTACTGTTTTGGTATTTGTTTTCTTTATGTGTTTGTTTTAGTTTAGCTTGACATTTGTTCCATCTTTTTGATATTTTATTTTCCAATAGAAAATTTTCATGAATTTTTTCAGTATATTTTGCTTTGGTACTGGATGTACGTGGTTGATCCGTTGAAACTGAAGTACGCTTTGCTTAATGTTTCATTCTTGTTTTCTTTGTTTCAATCATTTTCTTCTAGTTCAAGGATTTCAATTTATCTTGCATTGTGGGTACAAATGAAAAAAAGCTAAGGTTGATTTAATTAATTGCAAATTAGCAATTTTGTGGTTTTAAATAGCATAAGTTAAGCTCCAAAATGGAATCGTTAATGAGGAAGGGCAATATCAGCTCAGATTACTAGTGCGAGAAATTTAAAAATAGCCAGATTTACCACTGATCACTGAAAAATAGCCAAGTTTCAAAAGTTATCGAAATTTAGCCACTTTAAATCTGAACGAAAATAATGTTCAAAATCTGGAAAATCGGCCCGCAAATTTTACGGGAGTTCCAACATAAGTATGCTTAAACTCCCGTAAATTTTACGAGAGTTCTAGGATAACTATGCTGGAACTCCTCGCAAATTTTACGGGAGTTCGAGCAAGTATAATTGTCCAATATTATATACTAGAGTTTGGAGCACTGGTGCTCCAGTCTCCCGCAAATTTGAAGTTAGCAAAGTATATCGCTCCAACATAATATGCTGGAGTTCGTACACAAATGCATCAGAACTCCCGTATATTATACTGGACCGGTCCCTGTTGCAGCAAAATAATGGCAATTTTTCATTGACTTGGTAAACACTGGTTATTTTTCATTGACCAGTGTGAAAACTGGCATACCATGATATTTTAACATTACTAATGGTAAGTGCCTGATTGAGCTCAACTCTAAAAACGGATAGCAAAAGCAAAGGAAAAATGACACTATATAGCTGCTTTAAAAATAATAGCCGAAAAATATATAAATTTTTTGTATATATATACATTATTGTATATTATATACAAATATTATTAAAAATCTTCGGCTACCAGATGTAAATAATTTCCGGCGGGAGCTAAAAGTGATAATGCCCCAATAAAATTCACATAAAGGCATGCCAAAAACATGCCAAAGTAGCTTGCAATAAGATGTTAGCATGTTTCTATATAGAGTACAACATATCGTCCTTGACTTCCAAACCACAGGAACTCAGTTTTCCTCGGGCTACATGAATGACGGTCAGTCAAGAGGTACTCAATTTTCCCCGCGACTCATGTTCCAAAACTCAACTTCATACTCCAGCACACGTATAACAATTGCCTCAGCTTTTGAGATGATATCTTCAGGTGACCTCTCAAGATGACGATTAGCTATATCTTGAAGAGACCGACAATACCGACCAAAATCATCATTGCCCCATCTTTGACAAGTCTCTTTTAGTTCTTCTGAAGTTTTTGAGCCCTCTGCTAAACAATGCGCATAACTTTCTTGATAGACAGCTTCAATTGCCCAAAAAGCTGTAACGGCAACAGTATATTCTACTTCAGGGCTCATTAGGCTTTCCAAAAATCTGGCAAGAAAAGAGACACAGGCAATCAAAAGAAAATTCCTATGGAAGATGGTATATAAGGGGAACAGGATGACAAAACATATCTCTGACATTGCTTTAGCTAACTAGGAAAGAAACGTCAGGGGATTCCTAGGCACAAGTAAAACATGATTATTTCATATCTCATCTTTTGTTACAAAATAAAAAACTGCAGAGTGATTCCACTGCAATGCTTGAACACTTTAAATTTGCTTATTGTTCCATATTAACAGCAAAAGCAACTACATACTATATCAATCAAATTTAACAGAGAAGCAAAACTAGGAGCTAGAATACAAGTTCAGAGGATCTTAAAAAGTCTATAAATTTGACCAATTAGCCAGAGTACACGATTAAAATCTTTGGGGCGTGAAAAAAGCTAAGCAAAACCTGCGTTGTTAAATAAGAAAGGTGGAATAGTAGTAGGATATAAACCAATCGGGGCTGATATGCATCTTCAGATATTGTCAAATTAGAATTGTTAAATTCTCAACAGCTTTCTAAGAAAAAGGATGACTATAATCGATAGACATAAGACAACCTATATTACGTTGAACACAAAAACATAATAAAAGCATAGAGATTATAGTAGCGGGATAACTAAGAACCACCAAAACGAGAATGGCCTAATTACAAAAAATGTGTCATATCTTGTATTTATAATAGTGCACTTTATACCTGCAATATTCCAGGTTGGCCTTTTGAGGAACGATACTGGACAGTGAAACACTCCACTTAGACGCTTCTCTCTTGAACCATGATATCTCATCATTCAGTGCAGCAACACCGCCTAGGATAACCTCTATGTCTGCATCATCGTCCGATTCCTTCCAAGCTTTCACCAGTAAACTTGCTACGAAAGGGACAAAGGCTTTAACAAATATATAATCTTGGCCCTGCATCCAACTTCTAATCTTTAACTGATAGAAAACTGCATGAGCTTGCAAGGAAGAAACCGAACACAACATGGAACATATTTCAGTTGCAGAAACACAAAAACAGAAGCAAAGTGTCACACTGGTAGAATATGGTTAAAGCTTAAATACAGAAACAAACAGAGCCCCATCAAGTCTGGTTGTGAGTTCGCTGAATATGTGGCAGCAATTATCAGGCAGATTCAAAATTTAAATTCTATGGGTTCAATCTTTAAGGTTCTTAGCATTGAGCCCATTATATGGTTAAAGTTATGGGTTCATAACTACAAACCTTTTGCCATCTTAACGGATTTTATACATAAATTTACATGGTTTGCGTCAAAAGTACTAGGTTCAGATATACTCGTACCACCATTTTACATCCGCCTCTACAACTATGGCTGCCTAGAATGTATGTGGTTGAGAGTTTGTAGGAGATATGCATTAGATTGGCAAATTAACAAAACAGTAAAGCACCATCAAGCTCGCGTTCAATCGAATTTTTAGGCCGCCAACAAAAGATATTGAAGTTATCTATCACTACATTCAATATAATCACAAAGGCTTTAATATAGCCTAAACCTTTTAAATTTTTCAGAGCAGCAATTTGAGTCATCGACAGTAAGCATGCACTAAGAGGGATTATTATAGAATTACTTTATTTTAAAACCTAATTCATTTACAGTTTTTTACTAGTTGTTCACCTAGTCAGATCTTTATTCCTAAATTTTTTTATTACATAGTAGTAGATAAACTTAACTTCCCTTAATTGCAAGATTCTCTATAGGTAGTTGGATAGACTTTAGTATATACTGTTCTTACTCTGTCTCTATATATATATCAAACATCAGATGTAATTTTTAATCTTAACAAATATAAAGCAAATTGTTTTAAAATGCTTAAAAATTTAGAGAAAAAGAATTACCAGCCATCTTTTGAAGGCAGAGAGTTCAACAGACCCATCACGGATGCTCAGAGTAAATGGGTGTCTTGTGGCAGCGGTATATAGCTGATGGTGTTGATTCAGCCATTTATCAATCATCGGAATTTCTTTTTTAGCTCCTTCCATTTCCTACTTGTGCTACTCTTCTTGCCACGGAGACTAATTGCTCTTTCATTGAGAAGGGTGGAAAATTCGAGGCACGGTAGCCGGTAGGAATATGGAAATGGGGTGGGTCGGGGCAGGGAAGTGTTGACCCGCCTAAACCTTAATAACGGGTCCAAAAAAAGTCGGAGACATCGAATTTTTCTGAACGAAAGTTGAGGAGAGTTTATTTTTAAGAATGATAGTAAGTGTTATTAACACCTCTTATATGTTAAGGTTAGCGTTTGATTCAAAAGAAGTTAAACTCTTTTTAAGCAAATCAATCAATAAAGATGAATGAGTAAATTGTAGTAAAAAATAATAAACCGTAAGATAGTTTTGGTAAAAATGGAATTGTAATAGTAGAGAAGATAACGAGTAGAGAGAGAGCAAATTTGTATTTCTTGTCCAAAGAATTATCCTCTATTACAATGCCTGGATCTCCCTTATATAATTGAGGATCCTTTACTTATCACCGGAATGGCAAAAGAAGAAGTATATTTTATAACGGCCGACGATCACGCGAGGATGTCTCTCCTTTTCACCTCAGGTCACCGGGCTATACTGGCACGTAGGTGCCTAACAATTGGCTGTGCTACCTTTGAGATGTGATTGGCCAAATTCGAACCCATACATTTAGTCCCTCTACTCGTCGAGGTCGCAGTGAGGTGCGTCCTCGATGGGCGGAATTAGTGCTTCTTTTAAAGAGAATTTGGCTTGTCGAAACGTTACGACGTGGCCAGTAGAGGAGATCGTAATCACAATCGACGGAACGTTGAAAGAATGTTTCTCCCAGGGTGACATCGGCGTTTGCATGCATCATCATTATGCGTATTTTCGAAACAGAAAAGCTTACGGTTTGGAACTTGGTTTCCTGCGCTGATTTGAAGCCTGCCGCCTCGATTCTGGCGCCACCCAACCCTAGAAATATGTGAATGGTTCAATCTCGTTGAAGAACTTTAGCCACTCTCGAGAATTCTTTAATATTCTTCTTCCGTTTTCGCATCTCCGTATTTTCTCACCTTCATTCTCGATCGGAAGCCTTCTTTTCTCATTCTCTATTGGTGTGACCTGCTACTTTTATATAAAATCATGCCGAAATCCCATCGCCCTACTGAAGAGGTTCCTGAGATTGTTCCGGTGAGTGTAATGCCTTTCTCCGATAGCAGAGAAATGGATGTGGAGGATGATGATAGCCCTCTTACAGTGAAGGCATTATTACCACGACATCCCTCGTCTAGAAGTGACTTCAGTAAGAACCCACCTCCAACTCTGAGCCCCGTTATTTTGGAGACAGACCAAACTCATCTCGACGCTCTTCAAGTAAAATATGGTATCCCCGCTTACGTGGAGATGGTTCTGGCGGATGGGGACTATGCAAACGTTCACAGACTTAGGTACTACGCTTTCTATGAGTACCCATTTATGATTGGTTATACCCTACCTCTTTTTCCTTTGGCGAATGAGTTCTGCAGATTCTATCATATCTGCCCGGCTCAGCTCACGCCATACACACTCAAGGTGCTCTTTTTGTTGAGTAAGTACGTGGAACTAACCGGGAGTGACGTCTCTGTGCACCACCTCTTGCATTTATTCTCCCCTAATTTCCTTAGGGGCACCATGGTGCACCTAAGGCTTTGTGGCACAAAGGGACTGGTGGTTGGAACAGACGACCGTCCAAGCCGTAAGTATTGGCACAAATACTTCTTTATCAAAACTGAACACGTGGTTTCTAACCCCGTCGGGTTCCCAGAAAAGTGGAATGACAATCGTAAGTATCGTAGTTCATTGTACTCTCCATCCTCCGCAAACGTTGCTTCTGACAATTTATTTTGTAGCTGTGGCTCACCCCTCCCCCCAGCCCGTCGTCGGCCTCAGGAACCGGGTTGCCGGCCTCCATGCGTAGGAGACTCAAACATGGGCTGGCTTTGTTGAATGCTACGGCCTTAAGGTTTCCTCAGGTAAACCTTTGATTTATTGCGTCGCCGGTTGTGTGGCTCTATCTTACTGTATAATTCTTGTTGAGGAGAAGGGAACCAGTACCTGCTTTTAGACGACCTGCTGCTGTCGTAGAAGCTCAAGACCTTTTGTGTGCGTCTGTCCGAGAGGACCGTCCTCTACCTCTTCAATGGGAGACCCCATCCGCCTATATAATGGTAAGAGACACACCTTCGTTGGCGCCGACTTCTCATCCTGTCGATGAATCCTCTAAAGGTGATGAACTATTAGAGAGAAAAAAAAGAAGAATGGAGTTAGGAAAAGGGGTGGCTACTGATGCTGCCGGGAGTGGGGCATCTCGGACGATGCCAATGCCCGTGTTCATAGATGATGCCATTTTGCCAGGGAGGTCAGCCCACGAGAGGAGGGCTACCCCTACAGCTAGTTCGGTGTGCTCCGATGAGGGGAGTGTGTCGACTAATGTCGGAGGGCCTACCATGGAAGCTGACGGGTCGGGTTCCAATGTCGCCCCAGAGGATGTAAATGAATTTTTGGATCGCCACCCATATGGAAACAATGGCGGGTGGGTCTAACCATCCATAGTAATCTAGGGGGATTACAATTTGCTGCAAAATAGTGAGCATGTCGCATCGACCATTACCCTTTTATGCGCCGCTCCTGAGAGTGAGATGCTCATAACGATGAGTGATACAAAGCTCTCTCGGAAGGTCAATGGCATGGCCCTACAGGTGGGTTTCCCCCTTCTCTTTTTTTTGAATAGGATTGACATGGAAATGTGTACTCACTTATATTTTTTTATTTTCGGATCCTCATCTTGGAGGTGGAGAGGGTTCGTCGTGAAGGAAGGAGGACGGATCATTATAAGTAAATGTCGATGAAGTAACAGCATGTAACGACCCGGAATCCGGTCGTGATGGCGCCCAGCACACTGCTAGGCCAGCCCGACCAATCAACAATAACCACGGAGCCACAAGCTCACTTTATCCAATTTAAGCACAACAGTGATAGATATATTTAAAACAGGGAACCAAGTCCCAACATATGCCGACTCCCATAGACCGAAGGGTCAAGAGTCATGAGCCTCTAAAGAACATAAGTGTAATAATGTTTACAACCAAAGCTCAGAGCGGAAAGAAATAACAATACATAATCAAAGACAGTAGGAAGGAATATCGGGTCGTGCGGACGACGGCAGCTACCTCAAAGTCTACATAGAATGGCGATAACACAAGCAGTTGCGATAGCTCAACTGCCCTCCTAATCCTCCGAAGTCTGCACACACCCCCAGTGAGCGCCGTCGACGTTAAATGGCTGCACGCGGCAGCGGTATATGTATTGGAGCGGGCTGCACGCCGCATCATTATACTTATGGATATTCATATATATACTAAAATACTGATATGATATAGACATATGTATATGTCTCCATATATATTGAGGTAGCTGTATACCGTAGTGGTATGAGTGAGAATGTGGTCAGTGTGGGACCTAGATGGCATAGATGTGGACTGGATATTGGGGGTATTCATTATAGTGATGACGTACCTATGAGGTTACCCTTAGAACTGTATAGTGATAGTACAGGTGTTCTCACTTCCAGTCGTTGTTTATTTTTGTTACTCACTGAGTTGAAATATACTCACCCCACTCCCCCGCATTTTTGTGTGTGCAGATATACAGGATTAGGAGGGCAGTTGAGCTATCGCAACTGCTTGTGTTATCGCCATTCTATGTAGACTTTGAGGTAGCTGCCGTCGTCCGCACGACCCGATATTCCTTCCTACTGTCTTTGATTATGTATTGTTATTTCTTTCCGCTCTGAGCTTTGGTTGTAAACATTATTACACTTATGTTCTTTAGAGGCTCATGACTCTTGACCCTTCGGTCTATGGGAGTTGGCACATGTTGGGACTTGGTTCCCTATTTTTAATATATCTATTATCGTTGTGCTTAAATTGGATAAAGTGAGCTCGTGGCTCCGTGATTATTGTTGATTGGTCGGGCTGGCCTAGCAGTGTGCTGGGCGCCATCACGACCGGATTTGGGGTCGTGACAATCACCCTTCGTTTGTTTTTAAAACATTCCAGTCGCGAAATCAACCCATTTTTCCACCATTTTTGGTCATTCTTGAGAGCTTTTGGACGGGAATTGAAGGGATTTCGACGGGGAATCATTGGAGGTAAGTTTTATGAGTTAAATACATGATTTTATCAAAGAATCCTCCATTAATTCTCTGAATTTGGGTAAGAAATCAAGAAAATTAGGGCTTTGAGCAAAAATCTTAAAATGGGGATTTGAAGGACCATTTGTGGTCCGAATTGGGAGTTCTTGGTATGTACGGACTCGTGGAGAGACGAGGATTCCGAAAATGTGAGTTTCATAATTTTTCGAGATGTGGGCCCGGGGCTCGGGTTTTGGCAACTTTGGGAATTTTGATGTAAATTGAGTTATTTCGACTCGGTTGTGTTTAATTAGCCTATATTGATGTATTCTCATTGATTTTGAGCAGATTCGGCATTCAAGGTGATTGAATTGCGAGGCGAGCGCAAGGCGGATTAAGGCTTCTATCGGATCGAGGTGAGTGGTGGTAATAAATAATGTACCGAGGGTTTGAAACCCCGTACTTGCACTTTACAGTGCTATGTAGAGATGAGACACACGTCATGAGACGGGCGTGGTGGCATTGTGATTTGGGGATTGGACTTGGTCATTCCCGACTAATAGTATTCTGTGTATTATGACCGATAATGAGATTATAAATGTATAGTTGGGCTAATAGCCATGTTTGGGGCCTTGTGCCGATTTGTAGAACATTAGGGGACCTGTAGAATTAGGCGACCCTTAAATCATGCTGGCTACATACACCCAGCCGTAGTATATCATGTTGGATACATAAACTCGGCCATAGTTATAACTGTATAGCATATCATGAGCCAATACTAGATGTGTACTTGGAGGTAGACATTCCTTATTCTAGCTGAGTGAGCCTGAGAGGCCAGGTCTATATTGACTGGGATAGGGTCGAGGACCCATTGCGAGGTATTATATATATATATACCTATAGCAGTGTTGGGCCGGGTCGTTACAATTGGTATCAGAGCCGACTCTCTCAGTACGATGTGTTGGGTACCCTCAACGAGGACGTTGAGTCCTTGTTGGTGGGCGGGTACAGTGGTTCCTGTAACAGGCACTGTAGTCCAAATATCCCACATCGGAATTGAGAGGGAGTCCTGGGCTAGTTAAGTAAAGGCGCTGGACCAACATGTGTAGACGCGTTCTCACGTGGTTCTTGGAACAGGCACGTGAGAAACAAAACCCTGAGGGACTGAGGGGCTGCGGGGCCGGGTGGGGCCGGGCTTGCCAGTTGCCAGAGGGGACAATATCTTGTGGGTATGGAGCCAGCGCTGCTGTGCAACTCTGATACTACAAGACGCGTTTTCACGTGGTTCCTGTAACAGGCACGTGAGGAACAAAACCCTCGAGGCTGCAGTGGTTCCTGTAACAGGCACTGTACGCCAGACTGGGACAATATCTGCACAGTGTTGGGCCGGGTCGTTACACAGCAGCATCGTGCCAGGCATCAAGAGGTGTCTGACCTCTACCTTGAAGACCCTGAATTTTAGGTGTTCCGCGAAGGGCTCAAACAGGTGGAGGCCTAGTTGGAGAGAATGTTTGTGGAACTAAATAAGAGAGATATGAGGAGCTCGTGAGGGTCATCGCTCGTAACAGCGAGTTGGAGGTCCTCCTTAAGTCGAAGGAGGATGAGCTCAAATTGGGTCCAGGGGTGACTGCAGAGAATGCCGACCTGCGATTGAAGGTGGTCGGTTTAAGTGCCAAACTGAACGCCAAGACAACAGAGATTGACGGGCTTAGGGATGAGTTAAATGTCAGTGCTAATAAGTAGGTTGTCGCCATTTCTGAGATGGTCTCATTGGAGGATTCTCTTCGCTTATCTTGGTTGGAACTTACGAGAGGCCTCAAGTAGTCGGGTTGCGGAGCTTGAGTGGCGTATTGGGGAGCTAGGGGCAGAATTGTCCTTGCTGCAAAGGCAAGTAGCTCCGCCGAGGGCAGTGATCCTTCCACATCTCGCCCTTTGGTTGGTCAGGCTTGAATCATCGTTTATATGAGATGTGGGTCTATACGGAGGCTCGACTCGATGTGTATAGAGATTTTCGCGCCGAGGGTTGTGCAAAAGAGGCGAAAGTTCAAACAGTGCATACTGAAGCACGTACAGCTCGTGAGTCATGTGGATATGATCCTACCACTCCCGATAGGGAGGGTGTTTCCCCTGATGACATGAACTGCCTCGATTCGGACTCATGGTATGAAGATGCTTACCCTGTTGTGGCCGACAAATAGTTTCAGTTTGGTTGTTTTATTTAAAAGTTTCTAAGCACTAGTTGTATTGTGGCCCTCATGTATGGGCGAATATAAATAAAATTTTGTTGTAATATAAACTATTTTTGACATTTTGTTTGTTCGCCGTTTTTCCTTTTTAGTTTGAAGCGAGACACTTAGTCTTCGTAGGAATGTATTGATCATCATTATAACCACACTTCATCCTGGTTCGGGCGAGGTCAAGCAACTGTCACTGGCCTTAGCCGTTAGGATGTTGCTTTGACCGTGGTCGAAGTAGTATCCATCGTAGTTCAAACGAGGTCGAACTATCCATCGTAGTTCAAACGAGGTCGAACTGACGTTGCTGGCCCTAGCCGTTAGGATGTTGCTTCAACCGTGGTCGAAGTAGTATGTATCGTATACAAACCGATTGCATTTCACATGATGGATGTGTTCATTCAAATGGAGAATTTTGTTCACACAATGGAGATTTTTATTTATACAATGGAATTCTGCTCATACAATGGAAGTTGTCTGGTGTAGTCCCTTCGTTACTTTAGCCTAGAGGTCGTGCCGATGGGCCGAGGTGATGAACAACGCTCTGATCCACAAGGTGCCCTTTGTTGCCGCCTCGTTAAAAACCTCCATGAGAAAACCCGATTGGGACAAAACTCAAGTAAGGGAAAAAGAGTATGGCTTAGGTGACATCTTTTAGAAGTGGAAATACTTAAGATGGGCAACGTTCCAGTTGTTTTGGAGTAGTTTTACTTCCATCATTTCTAGTTGGAATGCTCATTTGTTTGCCATCGCTATGATTTTATATGGCCCGTTCTAGTTGGTTCCCAACTTTCCCTCGTTTGGGTCTTTTGAGGCTAATATTTCGACTTTGAGGACGCAGTCACCAACTTTGAGTGATCTTACCTTTGCTTTTTTGTTGTAATATCTCTCTACTTGTTGCTTCTGGGATATCATTCTTATATGGGCCATATCTCACCATTCTTCGACATTAATCAGGTCTTGCAACCTACTCGCGTCGTTAACTGCTCTGCTTATATGGGAGTATCTTAGGCTAGGCTCCCCAACTTTGATGGGTATGACTGTGTTGGTCCCGTAGACCGGTGATTATGGTGTTTCTCCCATGCTGGACTTTGGTGTAGTTTGATATGCCCATAATACTTCAGGTAACAATTCGGGCCATAGCCCTTTGGTTTCTTCGAGCTTCTTCCTTAATATATTTAATACAAATTTGTCGGAGGAATCGTCTTGGCCGTTGGTAGCGGGGTGATATGGTGGGGAGAGTGTCTGCTTGATATGCCATTTGTCACACCTCTTTTTTTCGTACCCGCGCGTGCGCGAAATATAAAAGAGAGTTTTTCCAATTAAAGGACAACCAAAACGGGATTCATTTATTGAGAGATTCGGAGTCGCCACTTGGGAGATTTATGGTGTCCCAAGTCACCGGTTTGAAACCCGAATTGAGGAAAGGTTTGACTCTATTTAACGGTCCGCGAACCAGAAATCCGGATAAGGAATTCTGTTAACCCGGGAGAAGGTGTTAGGCATTCCCGAATTCCGTGGTTCTAGCACGGTCGCTTAACCGTCATATTCGGCTTATTTATCTGATTTTTTACAGTTATGTACTTAATGCAAATTAATATCTCTTTACTGCTTTTATTATTATTATTATTTACGAAAGAGAATGTTGCCGAAAAAATATGTTTCGAATCACGTCACATGAAATGCACCCGGATCCTCGACACATTCTTTTTCAACATTTTGGGATTTGGATTTGGGCCGCATGAAATGCACGCCCGTATTTAAGAAGGTAAAATTATTAAAATACGCGCCTAGAGCGATTACTTATTTACATTTTGAGAAGGCCAGGAAATTCGCTAAGAAACGGCACATCTCGAAATCTAAATATTTTACATATACATTTATGAGGGCCCCGCGATTTGTATAATTTTGTTAGGCGAGGCATACCTCTAGTTCTAATTTAAAAGCAAACTACATTCCGCTATATTTATTTAAGAGTTAATTCAAGATTATTTAAAACATGTTGCAAGCCACACTACATGAAATGCACTCGTGGTTCACGACACGCTTTATTTAACCTTGTTCAAAATTGGAGTCGGGTCACATGAAATGCACCCCCGATTCCTTTAATCTAATTACGTCGTTCAGTTAAAGAATAATGAACCAATTTCCATAATGTGACAACGTCGTGCTCAACTATAACCAATTCGAGTGCACACGAGCAGATTCAAAACCACATAGAACAGTTACAGAAACAACGAGATCATATAACCAAAAATAATTAATATGAAACTTGAATAAAATAAATAACGCATGAAAGACTTACATGTAGGTCCAAATGAATTCAATAATCTTGAAAGAACAGATTCTTACTTCGAACCAACCAAATGCCTAGGCCCACTCAATATTATCCTTTGCACACAATCGTAAAAACTTCAAAAAGAGAGACTTCATCTTCTAAGAATTAATCTATGCGTTCATTCGGATCAGAAAACACTCCGGCAATAGAAACCCCGAACCTCGAACTGTAACGACGACCTCAAAGCACCTCAAACGAAATCCCTTTTGGAAAGCAACAATCTGAAATCTGGCCGTTTCCTCCTTTATCACTTAGACCCATCACTCCGTTCAACTAATTAACTAAAAGACCATATGAAAGAACTTCCAAAAGAATCTTTGATCATTTAAGTGAAATCCAAAACAGTAATGATAAATAAATCGGCTGAATCGCATTGTCTTTAAAAGTGATTGCCACAATAATGAAGAGGTGAATTCGGCTAATACAGAAGTAAAAGAAATGGAGCTTAACACTGTTTTCCTCTAATTTGAATCACTTTTCCACTAATTTTTGGTCTCTGTTTTTCGCTGCTATATAGAAAGAAGAGAACGAGTGGATGGACGTTTTATTCTGGATGCTGTAGCGTGAGGAGGTTGCTAATGGCTGCTATGGTTGGGATCGAACGAGAAGCAAGGTTCGTTGGTTCGATGTAGAGAGCAGGGTCTGTTTGGGTGGTCGTTTGGTATACGATGGGCGGCTGGTTGCTGCCGGCTTGGAGGTGCTTGGTTCGACGGAGATGGAGAAAAGGAGGCGCTCGACCTGGCCGTCCTCTCTTCTTCATGAAGAAGAAAACATCTCTTCTTTTAAAAAACGTTCACTGCTCCTTCTTGCCGTCCAGACACCAAAACCTCAAGAAGTGCCGTCTTCTCCTCTTTTAAAATGAAGAAAACCGTCCAGTCCTCTTCAATGCAGACCCCCTTTTTCAATATATTATATGCCCATCCTTTGTCCTCAACCGAAGAAGAACAGCCTCCTTCATTTAAAATGAGCCTAAGCTCCACTCCCATGCCCATCTGTTTTTTTTTACTCCCTTTTTTAGCTCCTCTTTTTAATATTGTTTCCTTTGTAAAGTATTCCCCCTTCACGTGAGTGCACAACTCTTTTTGTCTTTTTTGTCTTTTCCTTTTTTTTGTTTTTTTATTCTTTTTTTCATTTTTTAATCATTCTCCCATCCCTCCCCCTTAATGTAGTGTCGGGTTATTACGGGCTATGTCCGAAAATTATAAAACCGGGTAGTTTGAACCCGAATATTATTCTTCGCCCGGAACCGAGAATGGTGTTATTTAATTTATCCTAGATAACCAAAATGACTATAAGACTAACAATTGAAACAAAGTTAATTTTTTTTTTATATTTTTTCAAGATTAAAGTTACCACCAAATACTAATTATATTATTTATTTTTTTTTGTTTTGTAATTTTCGTTTTTAATAAAAAAAATAAAAATATAAAGTACTATTTTTTTGTATTTTTCAAGTTTAAAATGACTACGAAACATTAATAAAACTATATTTTTGTTATTTTTTCATTTTAAGGTAAAAATAAAGTAAAAGAGTCAAATTTAGTTAAAATAGCTATATTAAAACTAAACTAAATATTTTACGCTGAAAATATAGAAAATCTCGGGGAGGGTCAAAAATCACGTGTTTACACCATTTTCCGAAGTATTCAGTCGTTTTCTTCCCAACAAACTGGGGTCTATTATCGTAGCTGATTTTTTTGGGGATGCCAAAACGACATATAATATTTTTCCATATAAAGGCGATGACCTCATGTTTGCGTATTTGTGCGTATGCACCTGCTTCCACCCACTTAGAGAAATAATCAATTAAAAACAAAAGGAAACGTACCTTTCCTTGTCCTGTCGGAAGGGGGCCGGCTATGTCCATTCCCCATTTTATGAAAGGCCACGGCAAAGTGACGGAATGGAGGAGTTCCCCTGCTTGATGTATCATAGGGGTATACTTTTGGCACTACTCGCATTTCTGGACATAGTTTGATGCTTCCTTTTTCATAGTGGTCCAATAGTATCCAATGCGGATGATGCATCGGATGAGGGTGCGGTTCCCCGTATGTGCTCCGCAGTGACCTTCGTATACTTCCTCCAGTACTTGCCTTGCTTGGTGTGGCCCTAGACATTTGGCTAGGGGACCACAAAATGTCCTCTTGTAGAGGTCGTGATTTACCATGCTGTACCAAACGGCCTGCGTTCGGAGTTTCCTGGATTCTTTTTTGTCTTGTGGGAGTGTTCCGTCCTGTAAATAGGATACAAGGCAGTTACACCAGCCTTAGGTTAAATGTAGAGAGAGTACCTTGATGTGGTCTATTGCAGAATGTAGGAGGGTGACCATATTTCCCTTGTTGATATTCCTGGTGGCCGCAGCTAATTTGGCAAGGCCATCTGGTTCGATGTTTTGCGCCCTAGGGATCTGATTGAAGAGACACTCGTCGAACTCAGGCATCAATTTATGGATCTCTGATTGATACTTCTGCATTCTTTGCTCTTTTATTTGGAAAATCTCGGTGACCTGATTTACGACGAGTTGGGAATCGTAATGGAGGACGAGCCATTGTGCGCCATATTTGAGGGCTAACTTCAGACCTACAATCACAACCTCATACGCTGCCTCGTTGTTAGTCATCTTGGGGCATCGTATGGACTGGCAAATTACTTCGCCCATAGGGACTTCGAGGATGAGTCCTAGTATTAATCTCAAGGCATTCGAAGTGCCATCGGTGTAGAGATTCCAAAAGGTAGTACATGCGCAGGCACGAAATGCTTCTTGCTCTGCCTCTGGCAATATTTCGGTGCTGAAATCGGCGACAAAATCAGCGAGCACATGCGACTTGATCGCAGTTCGCGGGTGATAGGTTATGTCATGCTCACTGACCTCTATCGCCCATTTGGCGACTCTGCCTAAGAGCTCGGGTTTATGTAGAATGCCCCTTAGGGGAAGGTCGTTATTACTTTTATGGGATGACACTAAAAGTATGGTCTAAGCTTGCGTGAAGATGTGACTAGTGCTAGAGCAAGTTTTTCGAGGTGAGGGTACCTTGTCTCGGCATCTATTAAGACCTTGCTGATATAATAGATATGGGATTACGTACCTCTGTTTTTGCAAACCAGGACTACACTGACAGCTACCTAAGAGACGATTAAATACACGAGCAAACATTATCCTTAGTCATCTTTGATGAGTAATGGTGGTGAGGACACGTATGCTTTTAGTTTCTTCAGGGCGTTGATACATTCCTCGTTCCATTGCAGCCAATGATCTTTCCTTAGTACGTTGAAGAATTTGTGACATCTGTCTGAGGATCGTGAAATGAACCTCGACAAGGCGACTATTTGCCCCGTCAGCTTCTGCACCTATTTCTTGTTGGTGAGTGCTTCAGGTATTAAGTCAATGGCTTTGATTTGATCTGGTTGACTTCGATTCCTCATTGTGATACTGGAAAGCTAGGAATTTTCTTAAGGCCACGCTGAAAGCGCATTTTTCTGGATTCAACTTTATCCCGTACTTCCTCAATATCTCGAACGCCTCCTTCAAATGATCAATGTGGTCCTATTTCTTTTCCGAATTTACCAGCATATCATCAATGTAGACCTCCATTGTTTGCTGAGCTGTTCCTTAAATATCTTGGTGACAAACCGCTAGTAAGTGGCCCCTGCGTTTTTGAGTCCGAACGACATTACCTTATAGCAATACGTCCTTTGATGGGTGATGAATGTTATTCTTTCCTGATCCTCTTCGGCTCTCAAGATTTGGTTGTAACCGGAGTAAAAGTCTGAAAAACTCAGCAGTTCATGCCCTGCTGTTGCATCGATCAGTTGGTCGATATGGGGTAATAGGAAGGAGTCTTTTGGGCATGCCTTGTTCAGGTCGATGAAGTCCATACACATTCGCCACTTCCCGTTCTTCTTTTTGACCATGAATACATTGGCGACCCACTGGGGATACTTCAATCCTCTAATGGAACCATTTGTGAGCAATTTGTCCACCTCTTCATTGACCGCTTCGTTGATTCTGACATTGAATTTTCTCCTTGCCTGTCGTACTGGTGGATAGAGTGGGTCGACATTCAACCTTGAGTGGCGATATCCCTTGGGATGCTCAACATATCTTAGTGGGAAAAGGTAAACAAATCGGCATTGTTAGTCAGAAATTCATAATACTTAGCTGGTTCTAGGAGGTTCTGCCCGATGTAAGCCTT
Organism: Nicotiana noctiflora; assembly: GCA_032618575.1. Classification (NCBI taxonomy): domain Eukaryota; kingdom Viridiplantae; phylum Streptophyta; class Magnoliopsida; order Solanales; family Solanaceae; genus Nicotiana; species Nicotiana noctiflora. The sequence continues at coordinate 356,686 of JASVEL010014178.1, forward strand.
TTTTGTGCTGTCGGTATCATCCAGATGGACCGGGTTGAGGTTTTCTATAATTTCTTTATAGGCCTCTATGACGTCTGGGCCTCTGATGACCTCTGCTGGTGGGTCAGGCTTAGTCCCCATCATGGCTAATTACTATGCTTCCGCGCTTGCTCCTTTTAATTGTTTGGTATGTATGCAATCCTGGGTGATCTGGTAGCATTCATGGGTGGTACGTGGTTTGTCTTGAATAATGAATGCACCCCACGGGGTTGGAAATTTGAGCACTTGGTAAAAGCCTGACGGGATGGCTTGCATGGTGTGTATCCAAGAGCATCCTATGATTGTGTTATAGGCTGTTTCCTGGTTCATGACGTGGAATGTTGTTTCCAGTGTGACCCTCCTGCTAAGACAGGTAGCATTATTTCCCCGGATGTCCTCTCTACTGCATTGTTAAAACCTTTTAGTGTTATACAACACGATATTATTCTGTCCGCGAGCCTCATTTGCACGATAACTCTCGAGTGGATAGTACACGTGATGCTTCCATCATCTATCATGATTCTTTTTACATCTGTATCAGTGATGTGTAAAGTTATAACTAAAGCATTGTAGTGAGAGAAAGACAAACTGTCGGTATGTGACTTTTCGAAGATGGTACTGTCTTCGAATTTGTCATACCGTTCGTAGGCGACCGTGCGTTTGAGTTTGTGTGTGGTGGTGAACTTCACTTGGTTGATCACCGACTTGTCGTCCCTGCCAATAATCATTTGTATGGTGCATGCCGGTTATGGCAATTTTGGAAGTCCTTGAGAGGGGTCTCGCCCTCTGGCGACGTTAGCCCTTCCTTTGTCATTGAGAAGTTCCTTTAGGTACCCTCTGATTTAGCATTCTGATCACCTCTTATCACATGTCTATGCAATCTTCGATTTTGTGTCCTCTTTCCTGGTGGAATTCATATAGGGACGTTTGACCTTCTTACGCTTGGGTCTAATTTCTTTTTTGGCGGCCATTGCACCTTCGTGCCCAGTTTTTCTAGTGCATACACTATTTATGAAGGGGAAATACAAAGGTTATGAGTAGATAATAGTAGAGGCATACCCCTTCATTATGAAGGGGTGTCGTGTGTCGTACCATGGCATCTGCATGTCTCGGAAGGAGCGGGTAGGATGTTCTGACGTAAGGCTGATGCCTTTCTCGATTGAAACATGGGGGCTGGTCTCTTCTTCCGCCATTACGTCGATCTCTTCTTGCCTCGACCTGGACTGAAGTTAGTCGCTAAGTTGGACTGTTAAGATAGTCTTCATCTGCCATTACTTCGGCGTAGTAGGCGTTATGGATCTCTTCCCATGTGGTGGGAGGGTACTTCATGAGTCTGATGAGCAATTTCTTGGTTGCTTTTGATCCGCTCCTATTTAACCCATTTTGGAAGGCTGTGACTGCCATTCCTTCTAACATATTTGGCAGTCCCATTCTCACCCCACTGAATCGGGCCAGGAAGTCTCGAAGTCCCTCGCTCACTATTTACCGGATGGCGAAGATGTCGTTGACCCTAGGTTCAGCCTTCTTTGCTTCTCCATGAGCGGTGTCAAATTTGTCTGCCATCTCCTCGAACGTCGATATCGACCGTGCTGGTAACTGTGAATACCATGTTAATGCTCCTTCTGTCAAAGTCTCGCCAAACCTTTTCAACAGTACCGATGACACTTGTTCTTTTGACAGGTCATTGCCTTTTACCGCGGTGACGTAATGGATTAGATGATCTTCTGGATCCGTGCTCTCGTCGTATATTTTCAAGTAGGGTGGTGTTTTGAAGGTTTTAAGGATGGGGTAAGGAGCAGCCTCCTCATTATACGGTTGTTCGACAAACCTTCCCATATCACGTTTTGATAGCAGCTTGGAGGTGCCAGGTATTTTGTCGACCCTTTCCTGGTGCTCTTTCATTTGATCACGATGTACTTTGTTCTCGTTTTCCATTTATTCCATTTTCTTTAGGATGGTTGCGAGTGCATCACCACTTGCGTCGATGACAGTGCGAATGTTGCTCGTTCATGTAGGGCCCGGTTCGCCTGTGATGGCTGCGATTTTCAGCGTTGGTGAATCTTCGGCATTTCCCTAAGGGGATTTCTCGAGCATGTTGCTTAGGGCGCTCATCAACCATTCCTCTAGCAGCTTTTTGATCGCTGGTGGTGTTTCTTTCGTCGTAGATGTGGAACCTCCTTTCTCGCGCAAGACTGTCAGGTCCCCGTTTGAAGAGGGTGAGATCTCCCCCTCCGGTGTACCACTTGGTGTTATATTCTCGGTATCTTCCTTATTGGCTTCGTCGAGGGAGCCTAAGAGGTTGTTTGAGACATCTGCTATCATTTTCAACCTTGTTTCTTTTTCTGCCATTGTTGGTTCTTATGGGGTATGAAGAATAGTGATCGTTGCTTTTGATATCCTAGATGAGAACTATGATTTCGACTATGGAAATCCCCACAGACGGCGTCAAATTGTTTGCCTCAAAAGAAGTTAAACTCTTTTTAAGCAAATCAATCAAAAAAGATGAAAGGATAAATTGTAGTAAAAAATAATAAGCCCTAGGATAGTTTTAGTAAAAATGGGATTGCAATAGTAGAGGAAATAGACCCGCAGAGAGATAAAGAGTAGAGAGAGAGCAAATTTGTATTTCTTGTCCAAAGAATTATCCCCTATTACAAGGTATGGATCCCCCTTATATAATGGAGGATCCGTTACTTATCACCGGAACGGCAAAAGAAAAGAAGTAAATATTTTATAACGAAGCCGATGATGACGCGATGACGTCTCTCCTTTCCTCCCCGGGTCACCCCTTTCCCCTATATCGGCACGTAGGTGCCTAACAATTGGTCGTGCAACCTTTGAGACGTGATCGACCAAATTCGAACCCATACCGTTAGAATCAGCAATAATTAATTTGTGAACAATTGCTTCCAAGTTTTAATTTGTGAACAACTGCTTCTAAGTTTCAAGTTAATTTCCAGAAAACTCTAGCGTTAAGATTTTCAGAGTAACTACTAAAGTCTCGATTGTTGATACGAACCTTATAACAACTATGTTATCTAACTGTGAATAAGTACGGTAATAAGAGGACTTAAGAATCACTAGTACATACTTTTATACTGTGGAAATGATTTCGGGGCGGACGTCGAAGTTGGGTTGAAGTTGTAAGTTATTTCTTATAAATAATGTGGCCCAATAAGTTAAGGCCCATAATTAATATTTAATTAATGAATAAATCTCATATGTTCGATTGGTTACTTGATGGACGTACCAGATTAAATGAAAATCTCTATAAATTGGTCCTCTCCCCACCCATTAGGGTTACTGCTTTTCCTCTCTTCCATCTCTAAAGTCGGCGGTAACGAAAGTTAGGGCAAGGGGCGAGAAACCGATTTATCAATTAATGCTTCCGCTTCAAGATAATGGATCCCGCTTCAGGTATGTTTTTCTATTTCGATTATATGTAAGATTATCATGTTCAAGATCCTGGTATGAATTATGTTTATACTTACATGTGGTATCAGAGCCTGGATTGTTTGAACTAATAATCTTCACTTAAAGAACAATTTTCAACGAAACTGTAAGGACAAATATATTCATGATCGTTTAAATCTGTACAATTGGAATTCAATCCCTAATGCCAACGAGATTAGTACAGATCTGACCAGTTAATGCTCTTTCACTATTTTCTTATTTTAGTGTATTGAATTTGGCAGTTCTTACTAATACAATAAAGTAGGGTTGTATGAAAAGCCTATGTTTCTAAAAACGGCACAAATAAATTTATGCTTAGCCAATTTAATTGGGAATCTCACATTAGGATTTCACATGAAATCATAAAGACTAATAATTTTGTATCCTTAAGCCCACTGTATGTTTCCACACACGGCAAACTAATTTATCGTTGAGGATTTGTGTAATTTAATTATTATGCTATTTTCCTGGATGGAGCAAAGCTTCTTTAAGAAACATGAACTTAGGCTACAATTATTACAATAATAGTCTGGTCCGTTAGATTATTTTACATATTTATTTCTTGGGCCATAAAATAATATGTTGTGGGCGATTAACTGATGAAGTCATTTATTATTTATTTTATATGTGATTAATGTGTATATAGATTGTTTACAGTATTCACATACATAAAATCTTGTGATCTCTATTTTTTGTGTGCACTTATGTTATATAGTTTGTTAGTCACCAAAGTGACCAAACTATTTTGTTTATGAAAACATGCATACATAAAATTATAGTTTATCCATTAAATTAATGAAATGCCTATAATTTAAAATTAGTGGATAAATTAATTTTTACTATTGCTAGAACTTAAGGATTTACCTAAAGGTGAATCAATTATTCTATGAATAGTAAATATGATGAGGTAAAATTAATATTCTTAGTCAAATATATATTGTTTGTCCAAAGATGGCATATATATTTGGTTAAAAATATTTAAATACCTATTAAAGACTAAGTGGCATTTAAATTATGATAGTGTATCGTAGTATTTACCCAAAGGTGAATTGCGATATGCTTTAATTGTTTTGTTGAATCCATATTGATTTGTGAGCATGTATTATCTATTTTGCAGTTATTCCTTTTCATTCGCTTGCTTCGTCTGTTACTATGTTCAATGGATTGAACTTCTCTTAATGGCGTGAGCAAGTCCGGTTCCACTTAGGTGTGATGGATCTTGACTTGGCTCTACTTAATGATAAGCCCGCTGCCATTACTGATTCGAGCAGTGCGGATGAGAAGTCATTCCATAAAGCATGGGAACGCTCTATCAGGCTAAGCCTTATGTTTATGCGAATGAATATTGCCAACAACATTAAGAGTACTATTCCACAAACAGAAAGTGCTAGGGAATACCTGAAGTTTGTGGAATAACGTTTTCGTTCTGCAGATAAGTCTCTCGTTGGTACACTAATGGCTGAACTCACGACCATGAAGTTTGATGGGTCGCGTAGTATGCAAAATCATATCATCGAGATGACTAACATTGCAGCAAGACTTCAGACCTTGGGGATGAAAGTAGATGACTCCTTCTTGGTTCAGTTTATTCTGAACTCGTTACCTCCCGAGTATGGACCTTTTCAAATTAACTATAACACTATTAAGGATAAGTGGAATGTTAGTGAATTGTTCAGTATGCTTACTCAGGAGGAGTCACGACTTAAGAAACAAAGGGAGTCATTCAATTAACCTCATGGGTCAAGGAGCTGGTAAAGGACTTAAAGCAAAGGCCAACAAGTTCAAGAAGAAGAAAGCACCTGCTAAAGCTCAACAAGATGCTAACAAGGAACGTAAGGCAGATACGTGTCGTTTCTGTCACAAGGAAGGACACTATCAGAAAGATTGCCTGAAACGTAAAGTTTGGTTCGAAAAGAAAGGTACAATTAGTGCTTTTGTATGTTTCGAATCAAATTTAGTAGAAGTTCCTAATAATACTTGGTGGCTTGATTCTGGTGCAACTGCTCATGTATCTACTACGTTGCAGGGATTCCTTACGATCCAAACCACAAATCCAAATAAGGATTTCTTGTTCATGGAAAATCGTATGAAGGCTCCAATTGAAGGCATATGGACTTATCGTTTGATCATGGAGACTGGACGTCACCTTGATCTATTACGGACTCTTTATGTACCTTCAGTTTCTAGAAATTTGATTTCTCTTTCAAGACTTGATGTTTCTGGATTTGATTTAAAGTTTGGAAATGGATGTTTCAATTTATATAAGAATGCTATTTTCTATGGTTCTGGTTTTCTTAGTGATGGTTTATATAAATTGAAACTCGATATTATTTTTTCTGAATCCCTTCTTAATGTTCAACATAATGTTGGAATTAAACATAGTTCACTAGATGAAAGTTCTGCTTACTTGTGACACAGACGGTTGGGTCATATCTCCAAAGAAAGGTTAGAGAGATTAGTAAAGAATAAGATTCTTCCGAATCTAAATTTTACTGATCTTACTATATGTTTGGATTGCATTAAGGGAAAACAAACCAAGCATAGTAAGAAAGGTGCCACAAGAAGCATCCCAACTTCTTGAAATCATACACACCGATATTTGTGGACCTTTTGATGTTCCATCTTTTGGTGGAGAAAAATATTTTATCACCTTTATCGATGATTTTTCACATTATGGATACATCTATTTGCTGAAAGAAAAATCTCAAGCAGCAGATGCTCTCAAGGTGTTTGTTAATGAGGTTGAAAGGCAATTAGATAAAAAGGTGAAAATTATTAGGTCGGATAGAGGTGGTGAATATTATGGAAAATATAATGAGTCAGGACAATGTCCAGGTCCATTTGCAAAGTTTCTCGAGGAATGTGGCATATGTGCACAGTATACTATGCCAGGAACACCTCAACAAAATGGTGTTGCAGAAAGGCATAATCGAACACTTATGGACATGGTTAGGAGCATGATAAGTAATTCCTCATTACCCAAATCATTGTGGATGTATGCTCTTAAAACCGCTGTATATTTATTAAATAAGGTTCCTAGTAAGGCAGTTCCAAAGACCCCTTTTGAACTGTGGACAGGAAGGAAACCTAGTTTAAGGCACCTACATGTTTGGGGTTGCCCAGCGGAAGCTAGAGTTTATAATCCACAAGAAAAGAAATTAGATTCTCGAACAGTAAGTGGTTACTTTATTGGTTACCCAGAGAAATCTAAAGGGTATGTGTTTTACTGTCCAAATCATAGTTCAAGAATTGTTGAAACCGGTAATGCAAGATTCATTGAGAATGGTGAAGTTAGTGGGAGTGTTGAAAAGCAAAGTGTGGAAATTAAAGAGGTAAGGGTCAATATTCTATTACCCAAAAATATGCCTACTTCCACACAAATACCAAATATTGTTCCAGTTGTTGAAGAACACTTTGACAACGCCGAGCAACATTTGGATGAAACACTTCATGAAGAAACTAACTCACAAATATCTGACACAAATGAACCACAAGAAATGCCATTAAGAAAATCTCAAAGAGTTAGAAAATCGGCTATTTCGGATGATTACGAGGTTTATTTGCAAGAGTCAGATTTTGATATTGGTCTTAATAAGGATCCGGTTTCATTTTCACAAGCCATAGAAAGTAATGAGTCCGACAAATGGATTGATGCCATGAAGGAAGAGTTAAAATCCATGGAATACAATAAAGTGTGGGATCTCGTTGAATTGCCTGAAAGTTCTAAAAGAATCGGGTGTAGATGGGTCTTTAAGACCAAATGCGATTCAAATGGCAATATTGAGAGATACAAAGCCAGACTTGTTGCCAAGGGTTATACTCAGAAAGGAGGCATTGATTATAAAGAGACCTTTTCACCGGTCTCAAAGAAAGACTCATTAAGAATTATTATAGCTTTGGTGGCTCATTATGATTTAGAGTTACACCAAATGGATGTGAAAACTGCCTTTCTTAATGGAGATCTCGAGGAGGAAGTGTATATGGACCAACCAGAGGGTTTCGAAACTAAAGGGAAAGGTCAAATGGTGTGTAAACTGAAGAAGTCAATATATGGACTTAAACAAGCCTCACGACAATGGTATATAAAGTTCAATGATACCATAACATCTTTTGGATTTGTGGAAAATACCGTTGATCGGTGTATATACCAAAAGAATAGTGGGAGCAAGTTTATATTTTTAGTCATATATGTTGATGATATTCTACTTGCTGCTAATGACTTAGGTATATTGCGTGAGACTAAATATTTTCTCTCTAAGAATTTTGAAATAAAAGATATGGGTAAGGCATCCTATGTGATAGGAATAGAAATATTCCGTGATAGATCACAAGGATTATTGGGATTGTCTCAGAAAGGCTATATTGAAAGAATTCTTGAGAGATTTAACATGAACAATTGTTCAGCAGGAATTCCAATTCAAAAAGGGGACAAATTTAGTCTCATGCAATGTCCTAAGAATGATGTAGAGCGAAAAGAAATGGAATCAATTCCTTACTCTTCTATTGTTGGCAGTCTGATGTATGCTCAGACTTGCACAAGACCGGATATTAGCTTTGCGGTCGGAATGTTAGGAAGATATCAGAGTAACCCAGGAATTGATCACTGGAAAGTTGCAAAGAAAGTTTTGAGGTACCTGAAAGGAACGAAGGACTACATGCTCATGTATATGAGATCCAAGCATTTGAAAATTGTTGGATACTCGGATTCAGATTTCGCTGGATGTATTGACACTAGAAAATCCACGTTTGGTTATTTGTTCCAATTAGCCGAAGGAGCAATATCGTGGAAGAGTGCCAAACAGTCTGTCATTGCTACATCCACGATAGAAGCAGAATTTGTGACATGTTTTGAGGCCACAATTCATGCATTATGGCTGCGAAACTTTGTTTCAGGACTTGGGGTTGTCGACGCCATTACCAAGCCGCTGAAAATTTATTGTGATAATTCTGCAGCAGTATTCTTCTCCAAGAATGATAAGTACTCCAAAGGTGCCAAGCATATGGAATTAAAGTATTTTACCGTCAAGGAGGAAGTTCATAAACAAAGAGTGTCACTTGAGCATATTAGAACAGATCTCATGATTGCAGATCCGTTAACGAAAGGTTTACAACCAAAGATATTTAAAGAACATGTACATAGAATGGGTCTTGGTTGTATTTACGACTGATGTATTTATGATGTTTTGACACTCTGAGCTCATTTATATGTTTCTGATATACATTAGTGATTTTCTGTTTCTCATAATGGTGTGCACATTATTGTTTTGAGATATTACGAGATAAGTCTCAAGGAGACATTATTGTGGACCATAAAAATTTTATAGCTTATGAACCTGATACGATAAATTACTAATGTTGTAGTATATGGAAGGGAGTATATAGACAAATTATGTATAACCGCCATAACTCACATTTACTAGTTTATCGTATTGTGGTATTTATGATGGACATTATAGAAGAGATTTGTTTATGCGCAACTAATGTTCCTATATAAAATATTAATATTATGTGATTATTGGGCCAAGTGGGAGAATGTAAGTTATTTCTTATAAATAATGTGACCCAATAAGTTAAGGCCCATAATTAATATTTAATTAATGAATAAATCTCATATGTCCGATTGGTTACTTGATGGACGTACCAGATTAAATGAAAATCTCTATAAATTGGTCCTCTCCCCACCCATTAGGGTTACTGCTTTTCCTCTCTTCCATCTCTAAAGTCGGCGGTAACGAAAGTTAGGGCAAGGGGCGAGAAACCGATTTATCAATTAACGCTTCCGCTTCAAGATAATGGATCCCGCTTCAGGTATGTTTTTCTATTATGATTATATGTAAGATTATCATGTTCAAGATCATGGTATGAACTATGTTTATACTTACAGAAATTCCTCATGATCAAGGTCGATGTCACTCAGAGAGGTCAAAAGAGGGTACACTTAGAGGATATCGTTATAATTTAGTAACAACTAGAGCGAAATAACGGCAACGAACCTACCTCTAACTTCGAACTTAAGAATCACTAGTACATACTATTTTGATAGGATAAAGAATAGCCTCATTTAGTCCGACATGGGGCTCAAGAATCTGTGGTACACACAAATTACAATTTTGTTGGGGTAAGACAGTCCCATTAATTTTATTGGAAAAACCAAGGGAAAATGATGAAAAGGGAAGCCACAACAATCTCACTGATAACCAACAACACTGCACACTACTATACTTACTTCCATGCATGTACATTAATCACATCCAAATACATTCAATTTTTTTACTCGATTTCTACATGCTGTGCAGGAAGATTAGTAGATCAACATAATAACAACCCGATAAACGGTGGACTACAACAACGAGAAGGTACAGAGTGATAAAGGCTGTATGCACTCTATCCTCCTCAAAATCCAATAAACGTTGGACTAGTACTGAACAAACAACGTAATTTCAACCACGGTTCATGTTCCAGAAACCAACCACATCCTCAAGTAACTCGAGGAACAAAACCTCAGCCTTTGAAGCTTCTTCCTCCGAGGCCTGTTCTAGCCTGTTATTAGCTATGCTTTCAAGGGATTGACAATGTTGCTTGAAACTCTCGTTGGCCCATTTCTTACAAGCTGCATTGATTTCTTCTGGAGTGCTATTGCCTTCTTTCAAACAATGCGCAAAACCATAGTGATATACTGATTCCACTGCCCATAAAATGGTTACTGCCTCTGTATACTTAACGTCTGAGCTCGTCAAACGTTCAAAAAACCTGTCCCATAAATTCAGAATAAACAAAAGATTATCAAATTAACATACTTCAAGAAGTGAGTGAACATACACCACTTATTATTTATATCCTCTAGAAGTATATATCATATTTTTGGGAGGGAGGTAATAGTTATTTTATTGCTGCAAAATTTCTAGTATTCCCTAGCATCTTTAAGTAGTAATACCTAAAGTAATCAAGCACGGGTTTGTGATCAACAACAACACTGGTCAAGGAAATGTGCCACTTGGGAGCTTCTTCTTTTAACCATGATATCTTGTCATTCAAACAGGCTAACTCAGCCAACATGACTTCTACGTCAGAGCTATATTCTGACTCCTTCCAAGCTTTAAGCAATACACTAGCTGCAAATGGTGCCAACGCCGTTTTCACAAACACATATTCCCTTCCCTGCATTTTAATTTGGTTCACTTTAGATATTAAAAAACAAAAACAAATAATGTTAAGAATAACCTATATCAATTTAATCATCATACACATGGGAAAAAGAAAAGGAGATAATTAAATTATTGAGAATTTAACTTTTATACACTATATTATTAGGGGTCATTTGGTAAGATATATAAAAATAGTACTAAATAAGGGGTACTAATAATGCTAAAATTAGTAATACTGAGATTAGTTCTTTTCTACGGTTTAGTTTGGTGTATTAAAGGTTTTAAAAAGGCAGTTCTATCCTTATACATGCTCATCCATGATTTTCTATGTATAAAAATAATCAAACTTATGGTATTGCTAATGCCAAGGTATGTAACTAACACAAATAACAAGTAATTAATAATACTAAAGCTAATACATGTATTACTTTTCCTAATATATTCTACCAAACGAACCCCTTAGTGTAAAGGATTTTTGACTCTAACCACTTAAACGATAACTAAATAGTTTATGAAAGATAAACTTAATAACTTTAAAGATAAAACAAGTTATTTGCTACTAACATGTTAAACTATACTGATAAGCGTAAAAAACTTTCACAAAATTAATATATAAAAGTTAAATACTTAATTAAATTACCAGCCATATCTTGAAGGAAGAGAAGTCGATAGAAGCATCATATATGCTATTAATAAAAGGGTGTCTGGTGGCTGCAGTGTACTGCAATTTGTGCTTCCTTAGCCACTTCTCTATTTGTGTTAGTTTCTCTTTTGGTTTCTCAACTCTTACATACTGATTCATTCTTTTTCTCCATTTTCGCAATTTGGCTCTGATCTACACGGTTTAGCTTTTTTGCTCTGTTTATTGCTTGTACTAATTGCACTCTTTACTCGTTATTTTTGTTTTGATAACTGAGATGTTTAGTGCTTTATTGGAAAAGTGTCGAGTATATATGATGGACACGTGTTATAAAAAAATTAGTGTTGGCATTGTTTTTTGATAAGTGTCCAGTCTGCTGCTAGAGATGGGAGCTTCCAATTGCTTCTTGTTACTTCCTGTTGCCATTGTTCGGCGTTAGTTAGGTACTTGGTAATAGTTGGTAGGTTTTGATGATATTTTTTATTTTAAAGGGTTAAATTAAATAATAGTGGAACATCTGTAAATAAATAATTATCGTTATAAATATATTATATTATAGATATTCATTTAGTACTCCGTTATAAATAAGTTTTTAAAAAAAATTTATTCATATGGTACTCCGCCGTAAGTATGTTTATCTATTTAGTACTATATTGAAAATAAGTCTCATGAAGAAGCTTATCACTTCAGTTCTCGCTTATGAATAGACATTAGCCATAATAGAAGACTATCCATACCATGTATAATAAGCTTATCCTTACGAAACTCCGTTATGGATAAACATTAGCCCCGGTAAAAGATTATCCATACCAGTACAATAACTTATCCTTTCGATACTCTGTTATGGATAAACATTACCCCTGGTATAAGATTATCCATACTGGATACAATAAGTTTATCTTTCGGTACTTTATTATGAATAAACATTACCCCCAATTGAAGATTATCTATATCTGATACAGTAGTTGCTTATACAACAGCTTGTAGTAGCAGCTTACACAACAATTTTTTTTGTTCTATAAATAGAGGAGATTTTACTTTATTATGTACATAAGACAAATCATGAAGATATTTGTGTTATTAATAGTTGAACAACTTATGCCATATACACGGATTAGAAATACTTTTCTTATTTGCATAAGAAAAAAGCAAATATTTCAACAATTTCTGATAATATAAGTTTGACTGAAGTCTCTCGAAGAGTCATTATATTTCTCTCTAAGGGAACAAAAGTTATTATACACAATTCCTTGTTCTCATCCAAGTCCCGAGAATAAACTTGTTGAGTTTTATAAATATCTGTTAAAATTATCATGTTGAGACAACATATGAAATGAACATGAAATATCTTTGTATTACACAAAATATTTTTGGCCAAAAATGCATTGTAGAAAAGTTATCAACTTTATCTTCTGACTTATACTATTCAAAAATTAGTATAATTGAAGCACACTTTATCGTAAACCAGAAGTTAACGGATTCAAATACTTTTGCGCTTTGGTATGGCCGTTTGGCCCATCCTGGATCAATAATGATGAGACGAATTGCTGAAAATTCGAGTGGTCATCCATTAAAGAACATGAAGATTCTTACAAATGACGAATTTTCTTGTGATGCTTGTTATCAATGCAAAATGATCGCTAGATCATCACCAATGAAGGTTGGAATTGAATCTCCTTTCTTTCTAGAACGTATGCATGGGGATATATGTTGACCTATTCACCCACCAAGTGGGTTGTTTAGATATTTTATAGTCCAATAACTGCATATTCAAGATGGTCTCATGTGTGTCTATTATCATCTCGCAACCTGGCGTTTTCAAAGCTATTAGCCCAAATAATTCGATTAAGGGCACACTTTCCAGATTATCCTATAAAGGCTATTCGCCTGATGATACTGGAGAATTCTCATCTCAAGCTTTTGATGATTATTGTCTATCAGTTGGGATAAAAGTTGAACATCATGTAGCTTATGTTCATACTCAAAATGGCCTTGTAGAGTCATTTATTAAATGCCTGCAATTGATAGCAAGATCACTACTTATGAAAATAAAATTGCCCACTACTATTTGGGGTCATGCTATCTTGCATGCAACTTCACTTATCCGTCTCAGACCGACACACTATAATAAATATTCTCCGTCACAATTAATTTTTGGTCATGAACCAAATATTGCCCATCTACAAATTTTTTGACGTGTTGTATATGTGCCAATAGCACTACCGCAGCGCAGTAAGACGAGACCACAGAGAAGGATAGGAATATATATTAGGTTTAAACCACCCTCTATTTTTTGCTATCTTAAACCGTTGATAGTAGATCTATTTACTACCCGATTTGAAGATTGTCGGCTTGATGAAAAAATTTCCCACAATTATGGGAAGAGAAAAAGGAAATCAAAAGAAAAATTGTGTGGAAAGTTTCATCATTATCTCACTTTGATCCACGTACCTAGTGGCGTTTGTCGGTCGGTACGGTATAATATTTAGACATTTCAGTTCGATATTTTCAGTGTTCAATATCTTAAAATCCTATGCCAATACCATATCTAATTAAATTTGGTATGGTTTGATTTTTTTTCCTTTCAGTTTCGGTACTTCGGTTTATTCGATTTGAATAGTAACTAGTGCATAGAGCCATATACTCTAATATTTTTAATTAAAGTACTCAAAAATACAAAATTGAAAATGTTTGCTGACAAAAAATTTGTCCAAAACTAGCAAGTATCGACCCAAACAGAGAAATATTGTACATAAAAGAATATTTGATCATTAGAAATGTCTTATTGCTTGTTTAGAATTAATTGATGAACTTTGAGAATAAAGGAAAGTAAAGTTTTAGATTTTTTATATTTATGTTATAATTGATAATATGTGTTTTGTGTAATATAATATATATTTTGGTACGGTATCAGTATTTCGGTATTTTATTTTAAAATATCAAATATCATACGTACTACAAATTTTAAAAAAAATGTTAAACCAAATACCATACCAAAATATTGTATACCAAATACTATCCTTCTCGTATACCACATACAATGATAGAAATATATATTGGGTTTGAATCACCCTCTATTATTCGCTATCTTAAACCACTGATGGGAGATTTATTTACTGCTCAATTTGAAGATTGTCGGCTTGATGAAACAATTTTCCCACAATCAGGAAAAGAGAAAAAACACATCAAAAGAAAAATTGTGTGGAAAGTTTTATCATCATCTCAATTTGATCCACGTACCTAGAGGCGTTCGTCGGTAGGTACGGTACAATATTTAAACATTTCAATTCGGTATTTTTAGTGTTTGATTTCTTAAAATCCTATGTCAATACCATACCTAATTAAATTTGGTATTATTTTATTTTTTTCTTTCGGTTTCGGTTTATTCGTTTCGGTACTTCGGTTTATTCGATTTGAATACTAACTAGTGCATAGAGCCATATACTCTAATATTTTTAATTAAAGTACTCAAAAATATAAAACTGAAAATGTTTGTTGACAAAATTTTTGTCCAAAACTAGCAAGTATCGACCCAAATAGAAAAAATTGTACATAAAAGAATATTTGATCATTAGAAATATCTTGTTACTTGTTTAGAGTTAAATTGATGAACTTTGAGAATAAAGGAAAGTAAAATATAGATTTTTTATATTTATGTTATAATTGATAATATGTGTTTTGTGTAATATAATATATATTTTGGTACACTATCGGTATTTTAATTTCTTATTTTAAAATATCAAATATCATACGTAGTACTAATTTAAAAAAAAAAGTTAAACGAAATACCATACCAAAATACCGTATACCAAATTTTTTGATTTCGGTACGGTAATTCGATATTTACCAAATTATCACCAACCCTACACGTACCCTTATATGTAATCAGGAGGTCCAGAAGATCAACATTTTATAGAATATAGTAAATCAAATATCAGACGCATTTACTGATTTGAAAAGGATAACTAAGTTACCTATCCCTGCAAAGAATGTGCCTATCTGAATTAATGTTCCAGTAAGATCATCTACTAGCATGAGAGCTAGTGAACATAGAGCACACCTGAAGTTTGGTAGGCCTTTGGGTTCTAAGGATCGAAATCCTCGAAAAAGAAAATCGACAAATGATCAAAATGATACTATGAAGGGATTTCCTGAAGAGACTCAAGATTTGATTAGTTTTGAGATTCCTGAAGAAACTAATGAACCTGAAGCTCAAGTGAGTAAGGAACTTTTAATAATTTCAACTACTGATGAGATTAATTTGAATCGATCTGAAATGGTGGATAATACTTTTGCATATAATGTTGTACTTAGTATTATGCAAGATAGTGAAGACTTGAATCCTGATTTGTTGATAAATATCTGATTGGCCAAAATGACGAGAGGAAATTCAATCAGAATTGAAGTCACTTGCTAAATGGGAGGCCATTGGACCAGTAGTCCAAACACCTGCTGGTATAACGCCAGTTGATCATAAGTGGGTTTTTGTGCGAAAAAAGAATGATAAAAATAAAGTTGAATGATAAAAGGATCGCCTTGTCTCACAAGGATTCTCACAATGACCTGGAGTCGATTATGAAGAAATATTTTCACCTGTTATGGATGCCATAACATTTAGATATATCAGTAGTTTAGCTTTACACGATAGGCTTGAAATACATCTAATAGATGAGGTTACATCTTATCTGTACGGATCTGTACGAATCACTTGATAATGAAATTTACGTGAAAATTCCCAAAGGAATTAAAATGCCTGAAGCATATCCAAAATCTCGGGAATGTACTCAATCGGATTACAAATATCTTTGACGGTTTAAAGCAATCTGAGTGCATGTGGTATAATCATCTCAGTGAATATTTGCTAAAAGAAGGTTATATAAATAATATTATTTGTCCATGTATTTTTAAAAAGAAAATGGCTTCAGAATTTGTTATACTTGCTATTTATGTTGATGACATAAATCTTGTTGGAACTCCAGAAGAGGTCCAGAAGGCAATTGAATATCTTAAGAAAGAATTTGAGATGAAAGATCTTGGAAAGACAATTGTCTTGGTTTGCAAATTGAACATTTAGCAGACATGATCTTTATCTATCAATCTGCCTATACAAAAGGGTCTTAAAATATTTTTACATGGATAAAACACACCCATTGAGTACACCAATGGGGGTTCGATCACTTGAAGTGAATAATGATTTGTTCCGACCTCCAGAAGAGGATAAAGAACTCCTTGGTCCCGAAATACCCTATCTCAGTGTAATTTGTGCACCAATGTATCTTCATAATGCTACAAGGACTGACATAGCATTTTCTGTTAATTTTACTAGCAAGATATAGTTCTTCTCCTATAGAGAGACATTGAAATGGGATTAAGCATATATTGCGATATTTAATGGAAACTCTTGATATGGGTTTGTTTTATGCTAACAAAGATAGTGCAGATCTTGTTCGTTATGCAGATGCAAGTTATTTATCTGATTCCCATAAAGCTCGATCTCAAATCGATTACATATTTACATATGGAGGTATTATCATATCATGGCGCTCTACAAAGCAATCTATTGTCGCTACTTCTTCAAATCATGCTGGGATAATAGTTATTCATGAAGCAAGTAAGGAATGCGTATAGCTGAGATCAATAAGTCATTTTATTCGAGAAATATGTGATTAGGAATGTGAGAAACGACCCACATTTTTATATGAAGACAATGCTGCATGTATAGCCCAATTGAAGGCGGAATTTATAAAAGTAGATAGAACGAAACATATTTTACCAAAATTATTCTTCACACACGATCTTTAGAAAAATGGTGATATTGATGATCCGTTCAAGTGACAATCCGCAGATTTATTTACTAAATCTTTGCCAACTTCAACTTTTGAGAAGATAGTATACAATATTGGAATGCAAAGACTCAAATATTTGAAATAAAGTTTTTATCGGGGGGAGTAAAATACACGATGCAATCTTTTTTCCTTACTAAGGTTTTTTCCCACATGGTTTTCCTTATAATGTTTTTAATGAGGCACCTAGTTGCGTATTAGTAAATGTATGTACCCTTTTTCCTTCACTAGAATTTTTACCCACAGGATATTTCCTAGTAAGGTTTTACTGAGGCACAATATTTTTTAATAAACATCCAAGGCGGAGTGTCATAAATATATTATATTATGGATGTTTATTTCGTACTCCGCTGTAAATAAACTTCTTGAAGAAGCTTATCCATATAGGACTTTGGTGTAAAAATAGTAATCTATTTAGTACTCTATTGAAGATAAGCCTCCCGAAGAAGCTTATCACTTCGGTACTCGGTTATAGATAAATATTATCTCCGGTAGAAGATTATCCATACCAGGTAGAATAAGCTTATCCTTTCGATAGTCCGTTATGGATAAATATTATTCCATGTAGAAGATTATCCATACCGGGTACAATAAGCTTATTCTTTCGATACTCCGTTATAGATAAACATTATCCGCGGTAGAAGATTATCCATACATGATACAATAAGCTTATCCTTTCGGTACTTCATTATGATAAACATTACCCCAGTTGAAGAATATCTATATCTAGTACAGTAACAACTTACACAATAACTTGCAGTAGCAGCTTACACAACAACTTGCTTTCTTCTATAAATAGAGGAGATTTGAGTTTATTATGTACATAAGTTTGAAGTTGAATAATATATCAGTTTTTCTTTACACTTGTCTTTATTTTATTACTTTACAGTCGTTATTTTATAACGTTATCATTTTTTTGTTGTTAGAATAATTATAGCTCATATTATTCTAACTTTACCGATGAAAAATATTTGTAAAAATAGCACGGGCTAGCCAGTTTTTGGACTGGTAGTTGAAAAATAGCCAGCATTTTTAAGGTAATTGAAAAATAGTCACTAATTTGCTGCAACACGAAAAGTTCTAGCATAATATATTGGAGACTAATGCACCTGTGTATGAACTTCCAGCATACTATGCACCAGTATATTATAGTGGATCTCCAATACATTATGTTGGAAGTCCACGATATTATGCTGGAATATTTTTCGAATTTTGAACAGTATTTTCGTTTAGATTTATCTTTACATAAAAAAAGGCTAAAATTCGATTACTTTTGAAACTGTGACTATTTTTCAATGACCACTTGTAAATCTGGCTATTTTCAAATTTCTCCCAAAATTTTTTCAATCTCATTAAATAAACATTGAAAAACATGTTGGTCCATAACTTTCTCTTTTAATTTCTTAAATATATTTTTGCATTTGTTTTATGATATAATTTCTTTTGCTTACGAGAATATGGCCCTTAGTACGGGATGTCGAAGTCGAATATTACAATAAAAGATTAATAGGTGGTCAAGCGTACTTTTCTTTCACACTAGAAGTATTAGTATTATTGTAGTATTTTCTTATTCTTATATTTCTTTTACTACATGTTGTTTCTTTTACTTCGGCTATCTTATTATCTAGCTATTGTTACTGCTTTCTTTCTACTCCATCTGTTTCAAACTTTCACTTTAGATGACATGCTTTCCTTAATAGCCCGTTTAAAAAAGAATGATATATTTCCATGATTGGAAATAATTCAACTTTAAATTCTTCATTTTACTCATTATACCATTAATGAGAAGCTTTTATAACCATACAAATATCATGGCTCCATAAAGCTTTTACCTCTTAAGTTTTTAAGATTATAAGTTTCAAAAGTCTTTTTTTTCCTTAAACTCTGTGCAGAGTCAAATAACCTAATCTAAATCGAAACAGATGGAGTATTACTTTTACACTAATTTTTTTTTATAATTGATGTGATTTTTCTTTCCATTAGCCAGGGGTATATTAGAAACCATCTCTTTGCCTATACAAGGTAGGGATAAGGTCTACATAGACGACATAATTAAGACTTTAAGTATACAAAAATGTATTCTCTTTAACGACTTAAGCTTTTAGATGATGATCATATGGTATAAGAGCAGACAAATGTCTTAGGTTCGAGTCTTACCGTTACCCAATATAAAAAATAATTTTTACGTGCTTAACTCATCAAAATTAAGCTAGCACACAATAGGCGTGTCGAAGACAGAATTAAGTAAATAAAATTTACTATGAGAATCACATACTTCAACACATTTCCCCAGATCCACTTGTGAAATTGTTGTTGTTGTTGTTGTTAGAAGCAACATTGTAGAAAGTTATGAGGACCAAAGTCCATAAATAAATAATTGAAGAGGTGAAATCGTAATTTTAGCTTACAGATTTAAACACCGTTTGTTGGCTTCTCTCCATTCCCTTGTACCTTGCAAATACGAGGTCGTCAATAAATCTGCTGTATTTTCATGGCAGTATCAATATCACCCCAGTATTCAAATTCACCACCAATTCTACCAACCCAATCAATAACCAAATCCCTTTTTCGCATATACCCCCTTCACAGTCTCAAATTTCCATTTTCACCCCTCAAATCTCAGCCCTCAAAAACATACCCTAAAAGAAAAACCATTCTTGTTTGTGCAGCAGAAAATGGGAATAACGATAGTGCTAGCTCAGATAAAGAGGTAAAGGAAAAAAGTGATAACGGTGGAAGTAATAACAATAATGGTGGAAGGCCCAGATTGAATTTCAGATGGGTGGATCTGATATTGGACCCGGACCCGGATAATGTTGTGGCAGTTGGATTAACGGGTTTGCTGACATGGGCTAGTGTAAGTATATTGTGGCAGCTGTTTGTTATAGCATTGGCTATCCTTCTTGCTGCTCTTAAGTACTCTTTTATTGCTGCTCTTCTTATTTTCATTCTAATTACTCTTCTTTGATCACGTATTTAGCTATTTGGGTACGTAATTACCTTTTTGTGCACTAAATTTTTAGTGTAAAGCATAGTATATTCAATAGTATTTTCTTTTGTTTAGCTAAATTTGTTTGCACTCTCAAAAGTAAATTGAAACTCCATTGTATTTTTTGCACTTGCAACTTGGTTATGGAGTAAAACCATATCCATGTTTGTTATTCCTTATATTCTATTTTTTTTTTTTAAATAAAATGAGAAACCTCTAGTGGCACACGCTTCGAAAGTCGGTAGGTAATGGGCTCAGAGGCGGAACCAGGATTTCGAGCTTATAGGTTTGGGATTCTAATCGTTTAAGTTACTGGGGGTTTGAACGAAAGCTACTGGGTTCGGCTGAACCGCTGGCGGCACTCTAGCTCCGCCCCATGGATGTGCTCGTCCCATTACACTTCTCTACTTAATTTCCAGGTTGTGATAGTTTTGTGACCCATGACATGCGTCTAAATCCACATATCACAACAAACGGACACTTACCACTAGACCTAAGCCTCGGGCTAAAGTTCTTTTGCCTCTTATTTCTGTTTTTGGTAGTAATATCATTCTCAGTTCTGTAATTGTTAATTTTTTTGTTGTTTGTTTCTGTTGATTGCAATTTTACAACCAATCAATTGTTTAACAAAGGAATTACTAATTAGAAGGGGCAAATTATGGATCTCTAAGCAACCATCTTAGGAATAAGAACTCAATGACTGCTGCATGATGCAAAAAAGCATACATATAAATTAGATGAAAACAAATATTTTAGGGTTGTTTTAACATCTGGAGAGAATACTGCAATGAGCTTCAAACAATCATGAGTTATCTAAGAGAAATAAGAAGCTTTCTTTTAAGATTACAACTCTGAATTATTTTTTTATTACTGCCGGTTGTTTCCATTGCTTCGGTTATCTTATTGCTTTGTTATTTTGCCGTCGTTATAGTTCTTTATCTTCATTAATCTCAACATAGGTTCTTCACAACTGTTTTTCCTTTTCAAATCTGCTAATGAATGCTTTTCTTGAGCCGAGTGTCTATTGAAAATCGCCTCTCCACCCCCACAAGTTAGGGGTAAGGTTTGCGGACACACTACGCTCCCTGGATTCCATATTGTGGGAATGCACTGGGTGTATATTGTTGCTGTATATAACTATACGTAGTGAGTTACTGACCTCCTGTCTGCTGCAGCATTTTGTGAAAGAAGTGTATGAATTGGAGTTGCAGTGTTGCTGTTCAAACAAGTTGTGAGCAGTGACAGCATATATTATTCTGATGCTTTCACCTTTATATCTAATAGCAGTACAACTAAGGTAAAAATGAATTGGTTATACAACTAAGGGGGTGGGAAAATTACTATATTTAAGCTAGAACATCACCTCAACTCATAATAGTTCCATTTCTTATTCCGAAATGCAACAGAAAGACTTATTTCTTGCTGAGTTTAATTCAGTATGAAGTTCAGTGGTCATATGAACATGTTAACATAACAAGTGGGCAAATGCTAGCTAGAAGAGTTTAGTAGGTAAACAGGTTCTAGCTTCTTTAAAGTCTTGATCACAAATTTATCAATTATCATCACGAGAAAGATAGAAAATGCTGCCACTTTTTCCAGGAGAGGAAAACTCTCTCAGACCATCATCACCACAGAGGAAAACTCTCTCAAAAGTGTTGGAAGAAGCTCATTAACAGTAAATTCTTTTTGTTTACAGATGAAATTCAATTACTACTAATTAAGAACAAACAAGGGGAGCATATGAGTTAGGATACATGCGATCCAAGATAATAACAAAAGCCATAAATATGTGAGGTTCAAAGCCAGGTTGTACCACCAAGCTAAAAACTTCATCGCTAATCAAAATGGTAGTGCGAGTAGTAGTAGAGTTGGCTACTTTTCGTGATATATTGGCTACAATATGACCAGCAGAATTGGTTATGTTGCAATTTCGTCTACGGAATGAACCCTCTATCCTGTAATCGGGACGACTGCCATTGTCATTCTCTCCAGCAGCAGTAAACACTTGAGCCTGACATGAGTTAGTCGCGGTTGTTCGCGTCATCATAAGGAGTGACAATGGAGGTTTTCTCATTACGAACAAAGGAGAAGAGTGGCTTGGAGTGGATCCATTATTTTCATCTTCTTCCCCTCCGCTATATACTTTCCATTCGTATTGTAGTTGCATGCTCCTCATCTGTAGAATTTTTGAGATTAAGTATGACTATGTAATTAGTTAATAGAATATTGATATAATCGAAGAACTAACTAATCCTAAGTCAAAGGGTCGAGAAACTCAATATCACTATTCTTGAACAGTTTGGAGTCGGGCTTACGTTTCACACTATTGAGAATATGAAAAGTAATGGTCAAAATCAAATTCACCTATTGTGATTCCTAATGCTAGAGTCAAAATAGGAACACGCATCCATATGATCCCATAGAATTCTTTTAAGGATTCCAATTTAAAAAAAGAATTAATATTCTCTATATATGTTGTATCAATTATCATTTGAACAATCACCTTCTTCCATGTGACATCTATGCTACCCCAAGCTAAGTGAGCTACAACAATGGTTAACGCGCCTAGAATAACTAAGCTAAGAGATAATTGAACATGCCATAATGTTGTTAGGATATCATATAGGCTTTTGCGCCCTCACCTGTAAATGGACCTGAAAAGGTTCATATCATGCCTGAATTTTCTTTCATAATGGCACGGAATAATATATAGTATCATTGGAATAGATACACAAATCACTTTAAATTTAAGAAGCCGAGTTCGTGACGATGTGAAAAATTAAAGTATATGTACACATAATTAATACCTGAGGTCTCAATGTTAAGAGAGTTTTACCATGTGCATCCATGAGTACAAGTCCACCACCACCAGATCTTCCTCGGCCAGCAGCAATGGAGCAATTCTTCCTTCTGGTGTAATTGTCCACCCGGAAAACTAATCGACCTAGCTTATCAAATACTGTGAATCCATCTGTCCCTTGGAAACTCATACTCGATCTCTTCCACACTGTGAAGATAGACGCTGCACCAGCAGCCGGCAGCGGCGCCCTACTTATTAAGCGACCTCCGGGAGCTGGAGGAAGAACCACTAATTTTGATTCAATAATAATTTCATGATCGGGGCAGAGTTAGAGTGTAAGAACCAGTAATTTTGATTCAAAGAGATTCATTTAGTATGTACAAAAAATTATTTCATTAATTCAAGAGTGCTAAAACTTCGAACCTATAAGTTTCAAATTTTGATTCCGTCTCTCTTCTTCTTTATCGTCGTGTCTAGGAGGTTTGCTTCGCTTTCTATGATGATCTGCTGCTGGATGAATCTTAGACATGTATTCCAATTAGATGATGGTTAATTGCTTCCTTTCCCTTCCTCTTAATAACGTTAGAACCAATAAAATCGTGGAGATTATATTCGGATAATTATAGTTTAATATGATTAATTAATCTTTCTATTTGGTTTTGATCAATATGCATAGTGGAAGATGACGAGCCTTTGTCGCCTCCGTCTTCCGTGAATGGGTTTCAAACATAGTACTACGAAAAAGATTAATTAAATAATTATCTATTAATTAATGCAAATGGTACGATATTAATATTGTATATATGTGGAAAGAGAGACTTTTCGTTCAACATATCATGTTTGCTTCTCTATATTGTCTTTTTGTTAATGGAGGGTAGTATTAATTAGTGGTTATTAACATGTTACACATCAGGATCAGTATGTCAGGTAGGGGCGGATTGCCTGTGTCCACTTACATTCCTCGTTACATTAAATTAAAATATGCAGGTAAAGATCTTATGAACAACTAGTTGCTATTAATCAACTCGTAATCAAGAGTAGCCCACTGGAAGAGTCATGTATATTTCAGTCGAAGAATAAAAAAAAATCACATTTCAATGTGCTGAAGGGTAGGCAGTTGAACACATATCCCCGAAAATTTTACAGTGTATAAATCATATAGTATTGCCTTTTATACATATATATTAAATAGTGGCGGATCTACACGCATGTATGTCTTTGGCCAAACTTAATAAATTTACATAGGTAATTATCAAAAAATTAAAATAAGTATTGAATGAGCATTCATTACTAAAATTAATTTTCCTCATCATCTGATATTTTTACCGGTGGATACCTATGACTCTAAAATTTTGGATCTGCCATTGATATTAAATCTTAAAAAAAAAAAAATTCTATTTTCGCCGTTGAATAAGCCCATATGCACGTTGGTGGACGAAAAAATGAAGAAGAGCTTTCTTTACCTAATATAATAGATTAACCAATGAGCCAACAACCACCCTGAAGACTAGGGTCCTGCTTTTACTCCAATTTGGATTTTATTATGTTAGGGTGAAATACGAAGGTTTTTTTCTGGTTGGTTCGCATACTAATTATGCGGAGATTACAATGCAATGATTGTTTATCCAAGAAGTAGCAATGAAAGGATTGTTATGCACTTATTACTAATGAAGGATTGTTATGCACGAATTACTTACTTTAAAAGGACATTTTTATCTTTAAATAGTTTAACGCAATTTTATTTTACATGTACCCTTATAAATAATGGAGTAGATATATTTTCACATAACTTGATGGAAGTACTATTTAATACTCCCAACCAAAAACTTGATTACTTTTGCTTACGTCAACAAAGCAAACAACAACAACAATCCAGTATAATCTTACTTAGTAGGGTTTGGGGAGAATAGTGTGTATGTAAGCTTTACCCCTACCCTAGAATAGAAATACTGTTTCCAAATAAAACCCGACATCATTCTCTCCGACCAACAAAGCAACCAAACACTATTGTCTATACGAGATTTTATATGATATTAATTGTTTCAAAACCATCAACTCCTAAGAAAACGACAAATAGAGAGCTGTGGGCGGCTTTCTCTACTTATAAGGATTAAGGAGGATTTGTTAACTGTTGCCTCCAAATTTCAAAAATTAATGAAGTAACAATTAACGCAAAAATAACCAATTGAAAATCAAGAATCATGCCTGTAATCCTTCAACCAACAAATGAACTATATACAATTTGATTCCTCTATGCAAAAAAATAGTATTAGATTCATCTTTGTCCTATGACTCATCCTTTCTGCACACTTTCACTGAGTTATCTGTAAGAGCTTAGCTACCAAGAATCCTTCAGACGATTCTTACAGAGTCAACATAAGATCCTGATACTTGTTTCAATTTTTTTAGAAATTTACTTTGATGATGACAGGAAACATGTCCAGTTTCTGAGGTAGAGGCAATAAGAACAAAGTTCTCTCCATTTCCAACATCTATCTCATACAGCCCAGCAAATACTTCTTGAAATTCAGCAATGACTGACTTGTAAGACGACTGGTCTGAAGGAATCACATTTATGATAACAACACCATCTTTGCTAAGCAATGTCCTCGCGGCCAGTAACACTGACTTTTGCAGAAACTCTACTGGAGGAGCACTCGTACCCATACTAGCATTGCTCGAGTCTAAATCAACCATTATCACATCAAATTTACCATGAATTTTATCCAAACAATCCTTCCCAGCGAAATCACAACCACCACTAAAACCACCATTTTCTACTTGAGTCGCGAATTTCTCAATCATTTCTATAGCATCTCCAACACACACATGGACCAAGTCACCATGTACCAACCCGAAAAATCTCTTTGCAATGTCCAGAACAGCTTGATCGACTTCAACACCCAAGACTTGGAAACCTAATTGGGAACTCAAGAACCCAAGAAGCGCCCCTCCTCCAACACCCAAACACAAGGCTTTTGGCTTTATCCCTTTTTCAATTTGCGCATCCAAATATAAAGCGATTACTGAAAGACCAGCCACCATTGGAGTCAAATAAGGATGAACTAGAACCCAATCATCAACTACCTCAAATTCAACGCCTTCCATATCAACAAAATCCATTTTCTTGGGACGGATTCTTATCTGAGTTTGTACCAAGTTCGGCATTCTCCTGAACCTCAGTCTCCTCCTAAACTCTCTATCCCCATTTTCCAATTCGAACTCCACATCTTCAATCAACATTTCCCCAACACATTGTCCAACACATCTTTCCAATACCAAACTCCGAATCACCCCATCTTCATACGTCAAGAACGGAATTTCAGGTATTTCCGGTAGCCCATCACCTGTTCGATGAAATGCCGATGTGGGTGTCAACCCAATCAACAGAGGCAACAATTTTTCTTCAACAGCAGATGAATCAGCGGAACAATTGGGGTGCAATGTGGTAATATACGAAGTGGGGTGTGGGGAATTCGGTGAATTACCGATGATTATGAGGCGAGAGAGATGAGAGAAAGTGAGGAGGATTTGAAGATGACCTTGCTCTGTAGAAAAAATCCAGTCTGATTCGCGGTTAATTGGAACTAACATTGCTGCGATTTGAGTCGGTTTTGAAGGAAAAGGTGAATCAAGAATTGAAATGCGGAGTTCTTGAGCATGGAAGTGATTGAGATGAAGCAATGGGTTTGGGATTGTGAAGGTAATGTAGCGAGATGGGACTATGGATTTGAATATAGTTGGATCCAGTTGCGACATTTTTGAGAAAATGGGAGGGAAGACGAAAGCTGCAATAGGAAAATAGGAATTTACCAGAATTCGTTTGGGTTTTAATCTCAGCCATCCACGTCCGCTACTTAGCCTTTTCAAAGTGGTTGTTAATTTCGTTAATCTGA
>JASVEL010014179.1:0-105000 GCA_032618575.1 Nicotiana noctiflora
TGGTGATGCCGAACGATGCCCCATGAGCCACAGGATAAAAAAAAATTTAAATAAATTTTGCAAAAATAGCCATTTTGTCAAATAAGCCATTATGTGGCCAATTTTGTAGAAATAGTCATAAGTGACACCAAAAATATTCTTATTCTTGTAGAAATCTCCTACACAAGTTTGTAGTTGGAGTCGACTTGTACAATTTTTATTCAAAAAAAAATAATCAAATAAACATCTCTTTATTTCTTGCATTAATTTGCAAGAACTACGCTCAGTCTGATTCATGCGGGGTCATGATACGTAGGCAATCTCCATAAGATTCGACCACAACTGTATATGTATATATATGGAAAAAAAATGAAAAAAAAATGAAAAAAAAGAAAAAAAAATGAAAAAAAGAAAGAAAAAAAAAGGAAAAAAGAAAAAAGAAGTAAGCAAAAAATATTGATGAGGACTTACTGATTCCATTTCTACCATATTTTATTTTGAATTGTTGAGAATTGAGGTGGTTGGTTTGTGGTGAACCGGAAACAGAAGATCCAGGAAAACCCGATTATGATCCAAGATAGTGACACCAAGAATATCGCATAGAGTCCTTTACCTGCACGCCATGATGGACGCTTTGTGGGGATGTATTGACTAAAGCTGAAAATGTCGAAGCAAATAAGTGGCCTTGGTAATATTGATGCGAAGCTTAGTGGCCAAAATATCGTGCTTGATAATCGGGAAGACTCTCCATTCCTTGGTCAACCAGAATGGAGTTTTTGGTGGCTTATTTTGTTGTCATTTCTGTCGTCCAGATTATTTTAGGGTTGTAATCGGGATATTGTCATGTAACTCAAACCCTTTTTGTCGTTCTATTTTGTCCAGTTTTCTATTGGTCGTAATACCTCATTTAGTATTGTGTAGGTTTGTTCCAAGGGTGTGCCCCAGTTTATTGTGTTTGTTTTGTCGTATTAATTCATTTCTAGTTCGTCTAATGCAACTCTCTTGTTTTCCATTATTTCGAGTCATTTTTCTTTGATTTAAGTCTTTCTTCTTTATAGTCATTTTTATGTCAACACTAGTGACATGACATGCACGCATAATTGTGGCCTAATCTTAAAAGTTAATCATGAAGGAATTGGAAGATAATCATGGCATTTTAAAAGAAATAATGATTTGAGGTTATTTGGAACCCGAGTCACGTGAAATTTGGGGCGGGTAAAATACAAAGAAAGCCTTAAGGGCAAAATGGCCATGTTGACATGTGGTTCGCTCGTGATACTGAAATGAAAGTGTCGTCCAGCAATACTTTAAAATGACGGATGAAAAAGGCGAATGGACGATATGGTTATCACTCCTAGCACAACCAGAAGATATCGTGAATATGTTGTTTGTACTTGGCATGTTTTGAAAATTGGAATGACGAAGGCATTTTGTTCTGCTATCCAAACACTTTATCCATCGTCAACCCTTTGAGCTTTATTTTAAAATCTTTCATACCCCTCCTTCGGAATTAGTTGCAAAGACTAGAAACACAGGTTTGAAAGACAAGAGAAAAAGGGATAAAGAAAAAGAAAAAAAAAGAAAAGAAAACAACAAAAAGAGATAAAGAAAAGAAAAGAAAAGAAAAAGAAAAATGAATGAAAAAGAGCAACTTGAAAAAAGGGAATTGGGAACTACGTTTGACCTGATTCCTTAAAGAGGATACGTAGGCGCTTCACAGCTCGGTCATAGTGTAAATAAAGAAATAAGAATTCCCCAAATATGAAACTGGGGCAAAGAAAAATTGTATTTATTATAAATAAAGTTAGGTCCGAAGGTTGTAAATTTTGAACCCAAATGCCTTTAATACCCTTTCATTCTAGCCCTATCCGAATCCCACATTACGGTCCAAAGAAAGACCTTCCGATCAGTCTTCAAAATAGGCCAAGTCAAACAAACACGAGAGTCTCATCAGAATATGACACTTTGATTCCCAGCAGAAAAGACTCTGATTCCCAGCAGAAAGGAAATACGAGAGAGTCTTAGCAGTGACGCCCCAATCCCCAGCTAAAAGTAAATGAGAGAGTCTTACCGGTGAAAACCTTCACAGGCACCATAAGGCGATGAAAGCTGGGAGAAAATCAAAATGAGAGAGGCTTGAAAGTGAAAACCCTTCGGGCACTACAAGTCGAATAAAGGTGATAATCAGATGGAAATCACGAGACATAAATCGTGAAAGGAAATTAACGACGGAGGATAGGCCATATGTGCATGTCATGACCAGTAGAGTTGGTATCCGCGTTTGATAAGTTTTTATAGTTGTTTCTGGTTAGAGAGTCAGTCCTCCCTTATCTTCTATTTGTTGTTTCTTTTTATCTTTCTCCTTTTGTCAAAATTCTCCATCAAAGTCAGTCTAGTCAAAACATAGTAAGAAATGACTTCAAAACTTGCCACCAACTTTCCAATTATTATGCAAGGCAAGGAAATGCCATTGACGACGGAGAAGTATGGTGCAAAGAAGATTATTAAACTGGGGCAGAAAATTTTCTTTTCAGTTTGAAAATTTTCTGGAAGTCAATATCCACTTAGGGAAGAAGGAAAGTCTTAAGGGAAATGGTCTTCGAACTAGTGTCATCCTCAACAGCCTTCAAGAAGAGTGAAACACCAATTTTGAGGAAATGAAAATCCCCCAGCAATGTTATCTACAGCAAGCTCCGAGGTGGTCGGACAACACAGAGTGGTAAAGGAAGAAAGGAAATCTCATCTTCAACGAAATAACCCCCAGCAAGTTGAGAAACACAGAAAGGGGAAGGGATAAATGGAAAAACCCATCCCCAGCAGGAATATCATCTCCAGCAAATGAAATCATTCCCCTACAAGTTTTGGGAACCCCGAGCGAGGGAAAGGAGAAAAGAAAAAAAACCACCACACAGGAGCGGCACAACCGCTCACAATGTGTTGAACTAACAAATTTTCTTTGATTTGAAACAGGGAAAGAAAGTGCTATTGATAGCAGAAAGTCATGCCACAAGGAAGAACACCAATATTGGGGCAGAAAATTTTCTGCCGTTGTTGAAAATTTTCTCGGAGAAACGAGGAAGGCAATTCAAGATGACGTGTCAGGTTTGTCCACCTTCAAATAGGATGTTTCAGGTTTGTCCACCTTCGAACAGGACGTCTCAGGTTTGTTCATTTTCATACATTGATATCATGGGAGTATTCGCCCTCGAATAGAATACAATGGGAGTATTCGCCCTAGAATAGGATACAATGGGAGTATTCGCCCTCGAATAGGATACAATGGGAGTATTCGCCCTCGAATAGGATACAATGGGAGTATTTGCCCTCGAATAGGATACAATGGGAGTATTCGCCCTCGAATAGGATACAATGGGAGTATTCGCCCTCGAATAGGATACAATGGGAGTATTCGCCCTCGAATAGGATACAATGGGAGTATTCGCCCTCGAATAGGATACAATGGGAATATTCGCCCTCGAATAGGATACAATGGGAGTATTCGCCCTCGAATAGGATACAATGGGAGTATTCGCCCTCGAATAGGATACGATGGGAGTATTCACCCTCGAATAGAATACGATGGGACTATCCGCCCTCGAATAGGATATTTTACGTTGGTTTTATTTTACATTGTCCTTTGCATATTTCATAAATTATTGCCAGAATGCATTTTTAATTCAAAAGTTGCTACTAAAAGCAGGCGCCTACCTGTATAACAAAAGGCAAGTCTTCAGTCTTTACATTGCAGGTCTTGAAACCAGTAACCCACCATAAAGCAGAGAGTTACAACAAGAGTTCCCAACGCAAATTCAAGCGCATGAGTCAAAGGAAGGGAGGGAATGAAGGAAAATTTTCCCAACATCATTATCCTCAGCAGGTAAGTAAACAATTCCAAAGATATCCCCAGCAGTCAAGGGAAAAATAACACGACTTAGGAGGAAAGCAATTCCGAAACAAGGTAATTCGGAAGAAAGGATGAGATGGAGTTATGAAGTTGTAGTTGAAGTCAGGGAGCCCGCCTGAAGAATGGAGTGGCGATTTATTTTCAAGTTGTAGTTGAAGTTAGGGAGCCCGCCTGAAGAATGGAGTGGCAATTTATTTTGAAGTTGTAGTTGAAGTCAGTGGGAGCCCGCCCGAAGAATGGAGTGGCGATTTATTTTGAAGATGTAGTTGAAGTCGGGGAGCCCGCCCGAAGAATGGAGTGGCGATTTTATTTTGAAGTTGTAGTTGAAGTCGGGGAGCCCGCCCTGGAGAATGGAGTGGCGATTTTATTTTGGAGTTGTAGTCGAAGTCAGGGAGCCCGCCCGAAGAATGGAGTGGCGATTTATTTTGAAGTTGTAGTTGAAGTCGGGAGCCCGCCCGGAGAATGGAGTGGCGATTTAGTTTTGAAGTTGTAGTTGAAGTCGGGGAGCCCGCCTGGAGAACGGAGTGGCGATTTAGTTTTGAAGTTGTAGTTGAAGTCGGGGAGCCCGCCTCGAAGAATGGAGTGGCGATTTATTTTGAAGTTGTAGTTGAAGTCAGGGAGCCCGCCCGGAGAATGGAGTGGCGATTTAGTTTTGAAGTTGTAGTTGAAGTCGGGGAGCCCGCCTGGAGAACGGAGTGGCGATTTAGTTTTGAAGTTGTAGTTGAAGTCGGGAGCCCGCCTGGAGAACGGAGTGGCGATTTATTTTGAAGTTGTAGTTGAAGTCAGGGAGCCCGCCTGAAGAATGGAGTGGAGATTTATTTTGAAGTTGTAGTTGAAGTCAGGGAGCCCGCCCGAAGAACGGAGTGGCGATTTAAAGTTGAAGTTGAAGTCAGGGAGCCCGCCTGAAGAACGTAGTGGCGATTTATTTTGAAGTTGTAGTTGAAGTCAGGGAGCCCGCCTGAAGAACGGAGTGGCGATCTATTTTAAAGTTGAAGTTGAAATCAGGGAGCCCGCCTGAAGAATGGAGTGGCGATTTAGTTTTGAAGTTGTAGTTGAAGTCAGGGAGCCCGCCTGGAGAATGGAGTGGCGATTTAGTTTTGAAGTTGTAGTTGAAGTCAGGGAGCCCGCCCGGAGAATGGAGTGGCGATTTAGTTTTGAAGTTGTAGTTGAAGTCAGGGAGCCCGCCTGAAGAATGGAGTGGCGATTTATTTTGAAGTTGTAGTTGAAGTCAGGGAGCCCGCCTGAAGAATGGAGTGGCGATTTATTTTGAAGTTGTAGTTGAAGTCAGGGAGCCCGCCTGGAGAATGGAGTGGCGATTTATTTTGAAGTTGTAGTTGAAGTCAGGGAGCCCGCCCTGGAGAATGGAGTGGCGATTTAGTTTTGAAGTTGTAGTTGAAGTCAGGGAGCCCGCCCGGAGAATGGAGTGGCGATTTAGTTTTGAAGTTGTAGTTGAAGTCAGGGAGCCCGCCTGGAGAATGGAGTGGCGATTTAGTTTTGAAGTTGCAGTTGAAGTCAGGGAGCCCGCCTGGAGAATGGAGTGGCGATTTATTTTGAAGTTGTAGTTGAAGTCAGGGAGCCCGCCTGAAGAACGGAGTGGCGATTTATTTTGAAGTTGTAGTTGAAGTCGGGGAGCCCGCCTGAAGAACGGAGTGGCGATTTATTTTGGAGTTGTAGTTGAAGTCAGGGAGCCCGCCTGAAGAATGGAGTGGCGATTTATTTTGAAGATGTAGTTGAAGTCAGGGAGCCCGCCTGGAGAATGGAGTGGCGATTTATTTTGAAGTTGCAGTTGAAGTCAGGGAGCCCGCCTGAAGAATGGAGTGGCGATTTATTTTTAATTTGGTCGAGGAAAGCGGTTGAATGTAACAGAAATCCCCGGCATGAATCCAAGCTCGTAAGCAGAAGGAAGGCAACAAGGATCGGAAAAGATAGATTCATATTTCGAAGGAGAATAGCTCGAATATCACAAGTAAGGGAATTCACTTCGGAGTGCAATGCAAGATAGCAACAAAAGAAGCTTGCGACCAGAATGCGAGTCAACAGTCCGAGGGGATCAACAGAAGTTTAGTCACAATAAACAAAATGAAAAAAAAAAGAGGCATGAAGCCAATCCAAAATGCAGAAGTTGATGAAAGATGTGGCATGCTCAAGACATGGCCGAGGTCACAAGCACTGTATACCTGGTCTTGATTCGAAAAGCAGCACCTGCAACTAGCAAGTATCAAGGTTCAAATTTAGAGTCCGCATGAAGCACCAACCAATACTCAAGATCAAGCTTCGGAAGACTTATAGATAGGAATCTTGTAACTAGTAGCTGATAGGCTTAGTTAGTCTTTCTCATGTTTTGATTTTTGATGTAATAGCAGGACCACGGACCGAAACTTCGATGGAACAGAACCTCGACGGAACGACACCTCGACCTGGCTCTCCACCTCGGTATACCCCTTCCTCACTCACTTTCGAACTACACGTGGCCTGATTCCTTTATAGCCAAGGATATGTAGGCAACTCAGATACAAGGGCTCGGTCACATTCCTCTTCTTTTAGTTTAGTCCCTCCGAATAAGGGTCGGGTCAAAAAACACTTGTCTAGTCGTTCTTTGTCTGAAAACTCTTTGTGAATTATTAGATATGTAACTGTAAACGCGTGATTTTTGACCCTCCCCGAGATTTTTTATATTTTTAGCGTAAAATATTTAGTTTAGTTTTAATATAGCTATTTTAGCTAAATTTGACTCTTTTACTTTATTTTTACCTTAAAATAAAAAATAACAAAAATATAGTTTTATTAATGTTTCGTAGTCATTTTAAACTTGAAAAATACAAAATAGTACTTTATATTTTTTATCTTTTTATAAAAACGAAAATAATAAAAATAGTAGTTTCATTAATATTTTGTAGTTATTTTAAACTTGAAAAATACAAAAATAGTACTTTATATTTTTTATCTTTTTATAAAAACGAAAATAATAAAATAGTTTCATTAATATTTTGTAGTTATTTTAAACTTGAAAAATATAAAAATAGTATTTTATATTTTTATCTTTTTATAAAAACGAAAATAATAAAAAAAATATAGTTTCATTAATATTTTGTAGTTATTTTAAACTTGAAAAATATAAAAAATAGTTTTATTTTAATTATGAGTATTATAGTTATTTTGATTACCTCGGATTAATTAAATAACACCATTCTCGGTTCCGGGCGAAGAATAATATTCGGGTTCAAACCTCCCGGTTTTATAATTTTCGGACCTAGCCCGTAATAATCCGAGTCCACTACACTAAGGGGGACAATACATAATGGATGGTGAATAAGAACAAAGACAAGAAGAAAAAGACAAAGGGATAAAAACAAGAGGAAAAAAACAAAGGTAAAGGACAAAACTTGTATGGGTTTCATTTTAAAAAAGAAAAAAAAATAATAAAAAATACAATACATCTTCTTCTTTAAAAAGAAGAAGAGAAAACGGGAAGAAGAATTTTGAAAAGAGAGAGAACACAAAGGAGAAAGAGAGGAAAACAAAGAAAAAGAAACGAAAGAGAAAGAAAAACAAAGGAAGAAGAGAAAATAAAAGAAGAAGAAAAAACGGCAGAAACAGAAAGAAAAACAAAGAAAGAAGAGAAAATAAAGAGAAGAAGAAACACGGCAGAAAGAAGAAAAGAGAGACCACTGTTCGGTCATCTCTTCATGTTGATTCGAGTTACAACTTCAGTCGAGGTCGTCGTTTGATTCGAGTTCTGTCCGGAGAGGTCGAGGTTTGAGATCGTCATAAAAGGTTCGTTTTCTCGTTGTATACATTGAAAATATGCAAAAAATAAAGGTGCATGTTCTTTTCCGATATTGTTCTTCTCATTAATATTCTGGATCGTTTCTCATTTGATTTAGTTTCGTATGATTCATATTATTTTTTTGTAAATATATGATTCTGTTGAACATGCAATTTCACAATTAATGGTGGTCTTGTAGTGTCGAAATTAGCTAATGAAAATAACTAATCCTTCACATGCTCGCCAACTAGTTATGCTTCCGTTGTTTATGTAGTTGCTCGCCGTAGTCTTGAATTTGCTCACTTAGTTATCTACTCGTATGTTTACTCGAATTGGTTATAGTTGAGCATGATTTCGTCACATTATCGAAATTGGTTCCTTATTCCTCAACCGAACGGCGGAATTAGATTAAAGGAATCGGGGGTGTATTTCATGTGACCCGACTCCAATTTTGAACAAGGTTAAATAAAGCACGTCATGGACCACGGGTGCATTTCATGTAGCGTGGTTTGCAACATGTTCTAAATAATCTCGAATCAATTCTTAAATGAATATAGCGGAATGTAGTTCTCTTTTAAATTAGAATTAGAGGTGTGCCTCGCCTAACAAAATTATACAAATCGCGGGGCCCTCATAAATATATATATATATAAAAATATTTAGACTTCGGGATCGACCGTATAGCGAATTTTACGGTGTTCTCCAAGATAATAAATGCGTAGTTGCTTTAATCGCGTATTCTAATACTACCTTCTCAAATACGGGTGCACATTTATGTGACCCAAATCTAAATCTCAACGAAGTCGAAACGTGTCAAAAGTCACGGGTGCACTAGTGCAACGTGGTTCGAGATACGTTTCCACTGCATTGTAATTCATTTAAAACAATAAACAATAAAAGGGTAATGAGCCCTTAAACAATAAGTGAGACGAGCCTCGCTAAAATAACACGCGAATTGCGGGGCCCTCAATAGATAATTTTTACAAAGATGCTTAGATTCCGGGATGTGCCGTTTAGCGGATTTCACGGCATTCCCAAAACAATAACGCGTTAGTATCTTTAGGCGCGTATTTAATAATGCTATCTCCTTAAACCCGGGTGCACATTTATGTGACCCAAATCCAAATCTCAACGGAGTCGAAATGTGTTGACAACCACGGGTGCACTGGTGCGACGTTTTTCGAGATACATTTTCACAATGTTGCAATTCTTTGTAAAAATAATAATAATAATAATAATAATAATAATAATAATAATAATAATAATAATATCATAAGAGGTTAAAAATTAAAATTTATACATAAGTTAAGGCATATTATAAAATCAGATAAAGAAGCCAAATATGACAGTTGAGCGACCGTGCTAGAACCACGGAACTCGGGAATGCCTAACACCTTCTCCCGGGTTAACAGAATTCCTTATCCGGATTTCTGGTACACAGACTGTAATACTGAGTCATAAATTTCCTCGGTTCGGGATTAAACCGGTGACTTGGGACACCATTATTTTCCCAAGTGGCGACTCGAATTAATTAAATAAATCCCGTTTCGATTGTCCTTTAATTGGAAAAACTCCATCGTGCTCCCGGGTGCGTAAAAAGGAGGTGTGACATGAATCATTATATGAAATTTATATTAAAGTTAAAAAATACTGTCATTTTACATAAAGTTGTTGATATGTATCAAAATTATTTTAAGAGAGGAAGTTTTGATTGGAATCTCATAGAGGAGGAATAACACAGCGCTTACAAAATATACACATATCATATACAAACAACATGCAAAAAATATATTGTATAAAAATTATATTTAAGTTGTATGATATTGTAGTTGTATTTAACTGTGATTATAGATAAGTTGTACATTATATAATTTGTTGTATGAAATTTTATTTTTACTATGTATGTTGTTGTAGATGTTCAAATTTGCATTAAATTTGTATCAAATTTGGTTTTAATATGTATGTTGATATACCACACATTATTTTCTTTTCAAGTAATTTATGAGGGAAAGAAAGGTAGAGAATGAATTCCAAATCGACTCATCTGCGCTAATTCATATTTGTTTGAACTGAAAAAATTGAATATTTATAGGAACTGAATGATTTGGTGGATAAATTTCGAGTTTCACATTAAAAGCGTCATCGTCGTACTTCGGAGAAACTGAGTTTTATGTGAGATTTGAATTTTGTGTTAGGAATTAACTAGGCAATATAAATTCTTGTTAGAAATACTAATAAAAAGTTAATCTTAAATTTGGAGGCATTTGAATTTAATTTGACTCATGGAGCTACTTCAACATGCTCACAAGTCGCTATTAACGAGAAAGTACAACTTTAATACCCTATATAGAGGTTATGCCAATGTATATCACCTACCTTGTTGAACAAATTAAATCTAATAACTTTAGATCATTTAGACTTCAAGTTTATCAGTTGAGTTGCAACGAAATTACCATCTTCACAATAATTTCTCAAGATAAAACATGTTCAGCCTTAAACGTATAATGTGGTAGGGATGTAAAACAACTAGAAGGAATCTTATTAAAAGAGGAGTGGAGAGAAAATAGGAAAAAGAGTAACTAAATCTCCTAATTTAAGGTACTAATAATAAATTGTATATAATTTGTAAGAAATCATTGTTTAGGGCGGGTAATATACAAAATTAGGATAATTTTGGTAAATAAGTTTTAAATATTATATAGGAACGAAAAATTCCATCAAATTATGTACAACTGAGTAATATTAGGTAAGTACTTCAAATGTGGGTCATTTTCTTATGGACTGTTGGATCAAGTGCACAACTAATATTTAATAAAATAATATGATATACCAAAATTATATTTATAAAATTAATATTTTGTCAAATTATGGGCACAATGGGCGGGTTCTAACTAACTGTGTCTAATGGGTGGGCCGGATCGGACTGGATAGGAAAATTTAGGAACCGTACGGGTTGCGGTCCGGGCCAGTTACGGGTTGGAGCTTAACGGATTTAACGGGTTCGGATTCATCCGGATAAAAAATAAAATGTAAGGGTTACGAGTACACAGGGCCGGGGGTCGGGTTAGTTTTATTTTATTTTATTTTGTATAACTATTGTAAGTTATATTAATATAAAGTAAAAATATAAAGAATACAATGAAGATGGGAAAAATTACACTTATAAATTGCAAGTGCTATATTTATTTCAAAAATACAAAATTAAAGTTTATATTTAACAAGTAAATTAACAAAAAAAAAAGTAAAACTAAATTTTCATGCAAAATAATACTTCAAATTAATCTAACAAACTAAAACATTAACATAAATATGTCTAATAGTTTAAAATAAAACAAATTGTCTCAAATCAACTTAAATACGAATTTTCGAGGACGCTCAAGACAACTCTTTATATGCCTCCTTAAAATGCATGTGCCAGATGAAGATTTAATACTCGACCACATTTCTTGCACTTTACTTTCTCAACTTCTTCATTTTCTTCTACCACCTCAAAGTGTTCCCAAACATATGAGCACACTCTAAAAGTACAAGACATGATTTAACTTGAACTGAGAAATGAAAAATGAGTGAAAAAATAATGAAGAGGTGAGGGTGTATTTATAGTTTTTGGGTTAAATTTGTAATTACAAGTGTTAATTCTTTTTTTTTAAAAGGCCCAAAAAGGGGTGCAAATGAGTTGTTGGGCAACGACTCCTTGACAGTTGACCGTTGCCAACGGTTAACATGGCTGCCCAATCAACAATTTAAAAAAAAAATAGCCGTTAATTGATTTGGGCCGGGCCGATTTAACCTGTTTTATAGTATTTTTATTGAGACTTTGACCGATCCGGTTAACCGACTAGAAATATGTGAACTGACCAAACCCCTATCCTTTAACCCAGCAGCCCCACCCAACCTCCTTGTACCAATTCGGATCGGTTCTGATTTCAACTGATATGGGTCGGGCCGGAAACTAGCTGACACGACCCGTTATACACCTCTAGTTCTAACACTACTCATTAATAATGTTAATTTCTATGGGCAAACTATTATTTTTCGATCCAAACTGTTTAAAGTATTAATTTTTAGGAAGATTTTTCATTTGAAGATTACTAAAATAAAAATGTAGTTTTTCTTTTTGTTCCAAACAGATACTCACAATATTGGAAAAAAAATTCCCATCGAGGGTTACGACGAAGAGAACTGTCTTCGCCGTCGCCGGTAACTCCATTATCAACGGTAGGTTCTCGGGCTGATTACACAACATTTCCACCGCCGGTTAACTCTTTAATTTTTGCGAATACTCATTTGTTAAATTTTGTTCCGATCAATCCAAGAGGTTTTTACCTAAATTCCACCTGTTTAGTCTCTTTAGTCCTTTATCTTATGCAATATTTCCGTTTAATTGGTCCAAATTCAGTGAAACTGATACAGATAATTGATGTCCGATTTATGTGACAGACTTTTGAAACTTGTCTTCTAAAATGAGTCATAGATATTTGTGTGGCTATAAATTATTTCATTAAGGGTAACGAAGCATTTTCAAGATAAATTGTTATTAAATATGGAATTGGAACGGAGGGAGTAGTTGATTGGTTGATCATATTTACATCTATTAGATTTTTACATAAAATCATCTGTATTGTATTTGTAATGTGTTTGTGTGAAGTTGCAACTATGTTTGGTTTTGATGCTCTATGGAGGTTTCAGTAATTGGAATTATATAATTGCACATGTGAAAGCAAAATTCTTTGTTTTTGAGAAGGACTTTGTAGTTAACGGGGTAGCGAATTGGCTTCTCTCCTTTATTTGAAACCCTGATGTTTGTGTCAGCTCGATCGCACGTTCACTATTTTACCAGGCACATGCATTCTCGTACAAGTACCGGTAACTCTACCGTACCGGTAACTCTACCCATAAAAGCTTAGGCTGATGGAAAGAAATCACAAAGCTTTTTGTCATTGCTAGGCTTCGAACTATGGTCTCCCATGGTTTTCATTCTGATTTCATCGACTACTAGAACACACCCTTGAATGTGGAATTGGCCTCTCCTTTTAAAAAGGGTCTCTGTGCAATTTTTCTCATACTAATATGGTGGCACCTGTTGATTTTTCTGTTAGCAAGGAAAAAAATTGTTGTTTTTGTTGTTTTCTTAGGCGACCAAATCTCGTATTACAGACCATCCTTGCATGCATAGATTGCTTGCTTTGTTCCCCTGTTTTTATCTTTTCACTTGCTTGCAGTCATTGTTTTCAGTTGTATGGAAAATAAACAACAACTTAGTGGGATCCCACGAGTGAGTTCTGGGGAGGGTAACGTGTACGCAGACCTCTTGGAGGGCAGAGGGCAGAGAGTCTGTTGCCGAACTCAACTGTATGGAAAATGGTTTCTCAAAAAGAACATAAAAATAAAGATATACAACAGTTTCTTGAATCTGGGAAGAAGAACTAAAGTACGAAATGAGGTTAATTTGTACAAATTGCTGATATAGGTGTGATCAACCTAGAATGGGATGAGGTGAAAAATTGCGTAGAGATCCTTGATATGGGTAGATGCAGTTAACTATGAACCAGCATTGGACCTGTCAGTGACTTCTTCCTTCCATTGTGTCCTAGTTGTTTCTCAATAAAACTTTCTGTTCAGTCAGCCCGCATCTATATTAGAAGCGTCTTATTCGTTGTGTGTGACATAGATATTTTGTTGCAAACTATTAGATTTACTAAAATTTTGCTTATTTCTTTTTAGTTAATTTGGATGATGAAGTTTATGTAAACTACAAACCAGTCTAGTTGTCACAATTTGATTTGCATGTGACTCAAGTCTAAAATTTAACCATTTGGAATTGGTATATGCAACCAATATGATACTTGACATTAATGTGGTACATGTGCAAAGCAGGATTGGCTTTACTGTTGTACAAGTTCTGTACGTGAAGTTTGTTACTTTATCCTAGGAATTTGTTTTTGTGTTGATTAATAATACATTCCCACTTAACAAGCTGTCCTTAATGCCACAGATGGATTCTGAAGCTAATGAAATGCAACACAAGCAAGAACGCTTGAGAACAAGGTGGACACCCCCTCTGGACAAGGTCTTTGCTGACCTTGTTGTTGAGCAGATTAAGCTGGGGAACCGGCCAAACAATGTATTTGATAAGAAAACATGGAATTACATACGTGATGAATTCAATAGACAGACCAATCTTAATTTCAATAATAACCAGCTAAGAAAGCACCTTGATGTGTTGCGTACTCGTTACTGTAACCTTAAATCTGCTTCTGATCAAAATGATGCTTTGGACGATTCTTGCTACATTGGTTTTGACCTTTGGGAAGACATTGGGGTATTTCTGTCTCCTTTTTTGTATATCTGTTTGAATTTTCACACCCCCCCCCCCCACAGTTTCCTAACAGTTCAATGGAAACAGGCTCAGCCAAAGCCTGAATCAAGCAAACCCAAGGAGTGCCCTATCTATGAGCAGCTGTGCACAATATTTGCTGACTCAGGTGCCGTTGGGAAGTACGCCCAATCAAGTCACTACGAAGGGCTGGACAAATCTGCCGGGCTAGGCAGCTCATTTAAAGAAACTAGCAACTTGGCTCCTGTAAATCCTTCATCGCCAACACCTTTACATAGCGCTGCTACCTCACAACAAACTACAACAAGGAATGTAGCTTGTAAAAAGAGGAAGTTTTCATCAGATATAGCTCCTGCTTCTGACCAGAGCTGTGGGGATAAAGAGATAATTGATTCTATGGCGGAAGCGATGCAGGAGATGATTGCTGCTTCAAAGTTGCAGACAGTTGTTATGCCTCAAGTTGATGGGAGATTTTCAATCCATAAATGTGTCAAAGCGTTGGATGACATAGAAGGCATTCCTGACCATCTTTATTATGCAGCTTTGGATCTATTCGACAATCCCAGTCTAAGGGAGATGTTCATTTCTCTTAACAGCAGCAGCATACGACTGACATGGTTGCAGGGAAAATGTGCTAATCTTGCTTCATTTATCTAGCAATGACCCCCTGATTTACAAGTTTAGTGGCAGATACCCATTTTAACTAGCAAAGATTTTAGTGGAAATGGATATATAATTTCCTATAGCATGCTTGTAGTTACCAGCATGGGTCGAGTAAATACATTGTAGTTAAGTTAGCAGCATACATTTGGGCTTGTGGTCAAGGCATTGGTGGCTACGGAAACTAAGGCTTTACATGTTCGTAATGCCACTAAGCAGGTTAGCCATTTATTTTCTCTTGTAAGGAATGTTTTGAACGGAAGCTTTTTGTACTTTTGAATGAGATGTTGCAGCTACATTTTCATGCATTACAAAGGGGGCATGCTTTAAACTCCTTTCTTTTGTTTTTAACAAAGATCTTGTTTCTCTCACTTTTTCTTTGTTGCTATGGCAGTGGTATTGCAAGAGTACCTCATTAAGAAAGTAATTACTTTAGGAAACTCATTCTAGACTGTATTATCCGATTAATGCCTTCATGTCTAAGAGGATAATAAAGGTTCATGCTTTTTAAGGAATGAAATAAACGATTTTGCCTGCAATGGAAAGAAGATAGTAGCAGATGCGGAAATCAGAATATTGCAGTAGAGGCTTGAACGAAATAATTTGTGCAAATCCTGCAAAGACACTTGGACAGCGTTGTCTTTGGTGGCTTACCTAGAAATCATGAGTCTACCAATATTATGTGATTGAATGATTAAGGTAGAAGGGAATGCGAGTATATTGAGAAAATGAAGATCAAACCTTGATATTCAAAGTTTTGGAGTTTGGGATTTGTCAGCAGATGATCTGCTCTGCTTATTTTGGTTGATAAAATCAAAGCTCACCAACATTGCAGCAAAAGATACCTTTAATTGAACTGGTGCAAGAATCACATTTGAAAGCTAATCAACGTGCAAATTTTGCTCTACAATGTGGATTAATATTCACAAAAGGTGTAGTTTTCTGCAGATTATTCGACTAATGCTTCTTTAGCTATTATTATTTTCACTATTACAGAGAAATAGAGCCACTAATAAGCATGTTTATGAATTCATGAATGATCAGAAGCATCCATATCTCTCTTATTCAATAACTGGAATTACTGCTACTTCTCATCTTTCTTTCCTGTGAAAACATTCATGCTATAAAAAGTGCCTCGTACAACTGCTGGAGTGTCTGTTAATGGCACCAAAGGGACATTTAAGCTTTGTAATATGGTGCTGAACAGGTATTCCAATTTGAAACAAGCCTATCTGATGTTGTTCCAGGCAAGTTTCGGACGTTAACTTCAAGAGGCAGCATCCTGTATTCGATATTTAGTTCCCGGAAAATATTGATCATTTCATCGATCAATGAGGATCTTCTAATCCATCTCTGCATCATGTCTTGATGGTTCATTTTGTGCCGTGGCCAAACTGTCATTACTAACCTGTTCATATCTTGTACATCTTTCACAAAAATTACTGGCTTTGAGTACCAATGCTCACCATGACTTTCTATATACCTGTTTCAAGAAGCCAAGGAAACAATGAGTCAGATAGCAATGTAGTTCAGTCCTTTAGCCAGTGGCGAATTCTGGATTTAGAGTTAAATGGTTTTGCTCGTCAAGTTGTTTTAAAAGGGCAGCACAGTGCACTAAGCTCCTGCATGCGTCGGGTCTAGGGAAGAGCCGGACCACAAATTTTTGTAAAGCCCAGTTCAGTCCTTTAGCCAGTGGCGAATTCTGGATCTAGAGTTAAATGGTTTTGCTCATCAAGTTGTTTTAAAAGGGCAGCCCAGTGCACTAAGCTCCTGCATGTCAGCCGGACCACAAATTTTTGTAAGAGGTTGTTTCCATGGCTCCAACATGTGACCTCCTTGTCACATGGCAGCAATTTTACCAGTTACACCATGGCTCGAACCCGTGACCTTCAAGTTGTTTCACACATATATACAGGCCGAGCTAAACGCAGTGGATTCTGTCAAACCTGCTGCGTCTACTCTAGATCCGCCATTGCCTTGAGAGCTATAGAAAGTAGCAAAACACATGAAATTTATCCACATACCTCTTTATGTTTTCCTTCATAGTGATAATCTTGTCCCAGGGAGTAGAAATGTGAATAGAGAACTCAATTTGATCTGCCATATCACCACTGCGGTTATAATTACCAATGGCCTTAGTAGCTAAAATGTAGTTAGGGTATGTAACCTTTTGGAAGTCATATCTCTCAAATACAGTTGTTAGAATATTCACCTC
Organism: Nicotiana noctiflora; assembly: GCA_032618575.1. NCBI lineage: Eukaryota > Viridiplantae > Streptophyta > Magnoliopsida > Solanales > Solanaceae > Nicotiana > Nicotiana noctiflora. The sequence continues at coordinate 16,862 of JASVEL010014179.1, forward strand.
CTCTACAACCATCTGTATTGAAGAAACATGCATAAATGAGCAGGTAAGTAAGCTATAACTTTAGAGGCAGTAAAAATGATGCTTGCCTGCACTCCATCTACTTCACAACGATCACCCACGTCGAATGGGTGCATTATAAACAGAAATATGATTGCCTCAAATACTGTCTTGCAGGTGTTTCCGAAGATGAATCCCATCACGAGCAGCTGGGAGCTTACAAGCACGAGAAGATGACTTATTTGAATCTCAAAAAGGAAAAGCCAGAGGATCAAAATGAGCAACGACACAAGTACGTTCATCAAACGATGAAGTTCCTCCACTGCTGTTTTTGCATCATTTAGAGAACATAGAATATATCTCCTTTCCTTGAATGCCTCAACCTTAAAATGGAAAACATAAAGGATACTGGCATGATTACAGCAGTAAAACAACTCTAGTGTAAAACTAATAGGGACATAAGTATTGTCAGTTTTCAACTTGACCTCATAGATGTGGTATAGCCAATTGGTGGCAATAGTAAAACTAGAACTCACCATCCAATCGATGAAATATTGTTGATCGATACGTGCTTCTTCTTCTCTTCCTTCAAATAGATCAATGCCCTTCAAAGCTTTTTCATGTGCCACAAAGCATTTCAAATCCTCCGGTCCAATATGCCTTTTTGACATGGAAGCTTTAGTGAACAAAGTCTTACTCCCTTTGGTTCATAATAAATGCCTTTTTTAACTGACGACACACTTATTAAGAAATTACTAACTCCTAGGAAAAAGTAAGTGTTGTGACTAAACTATCCTTAATTAAAATTTGCACCAGTAGTTATAGTAACGCTTACCATAGCTCTATTATACTCCAACTTATGGTGGCACTTATCGAAGCAACACATAAACCTCTCAGTTCACTCCTTCAATTTATAAGACTCTTGATTAGCCTTGAAGAAACCACAAGTGAGCCTCATAAGTCTAATTATAGTAATGGCAATCAGCCTGAGAAGGTGATAAAAATGTGAGGAAGTTATTCTCACGTCATAATGCACCTCAATTGTTGAACCTATTTAATGTTATCATTAAAAATTGGAGTAATTTAAAAGACCTTTCTAAAGGATTTAAACAAGGGTAATTTTGGAAAAATAAAGTGAATTCCTTCTTGATCATGTCAAAGGATATTTATTTCGGACCAAAATAAAAAGGACTAACACCTAAACAATTCTTGCTCTGGATTACACCATCAGGCTTGAAAGGTATGTAGAGTATAAAAAGCTAACTTTTCTAGTTCTTGTATCATGTAAGCATGTAGCAACTTCTAATTTTAATGATCTTACAACAGAAAGGGCAGTCTGGTGCACTAAGCTCACGCTTCGCTCGGGATCCGGGAAAGGGCTGGACCACAAAGGTCTATCGTACGCAACTTTGCCCTACATCATGACCTCCTGGTAACATGGAAACAACTTTACCAGTTGCGCCAAGGCTCCCCTTCTATCTTACAACCGAGAAATAAAGCTTATTGCACTAGGAGAATAGTTGAGCTTAATCAAAACAAATTAAAAGTAAAAAAACTGTGTAAAAACTTACCCAGACCCCTTGCCGACTTTCTTGAATATCTTCCGGGCTAGCTTTCTAGCATTGCGACAAGATGATTCCTCATCCTCTTCATCACTTAAATCGGAAAAATCTTCGTCCATAGTTGAAAGAGTTGGGATGAGCCCTCCTTGAACTAGCCTCTTTACACTCTTCTTTCCCAAGTTAGACATATACATTCTAGTCCATTTTTGTAAACAATTATTCGAGCGTTTCTGGCTCTTTTTTCCAGCAAATCCCGATGGAAAGTATGTAGTACTACTAATATTCTTGGCATCTGTTACAATCCTCATCTCACCCTTTTGTGACATACTATTTTCACCATTTAGGGAGTCTGATAAGCTTTTTATCACATATTGTTTGACAAGATACTGTGTGATTCTTTTGAAAAATTTCTTATTGTGAAATGATGAAGCAAGAATCTTAACAATAATTACCTTCATAAGCCAGATCAAGGTAGCCACCATTATGCAGAGCAGACTTTTCGTCAGATAACGTAATACTTTGCTTTTCTTCTCGTAAGCCATCTTTTCTACTACCAATAAATGCCAAGCAATCACGATTAGAACTACCCACAGGCAATTCTGAAAAGCCTTTTTGAGTCCATACACAAAGTAAAGAACCCTCAGCTTCTGTAAAAACCCACGTTCGATACAGAAAACTATAGCTCGTACACCCCAACCGCAGAGTAAATGGCCTGATATGATGACTAATAAGAAGATTTCCCACTTCCACAATGGAAGATCCCATAGTTTTAGTTTCTTTAGTGTAGAAACTGAGAAGGTACAGGTTAATGCCATCAGAATCAAAACGAGACTCACCAGTTGAAAAATTGTCCACCAACTTAACTTCTTAGATATGGATTCCTCAAAAAAGTCTTCATCTATGAACCAATCTTCATCTTTCTCTTTGCTACTAACTTTTTCCAATCTTGTATGCTCCCATACTATGTCTTCAAACCTGGACTTCTTATTTTTAACGAGCAGCTTTGAGTTTCGTCGAGAAGTTCCTTTCTTACTGACCTCGGACATAACTGCACTTGGTGTGCACTCTATGCCCTTCTTTGAGTTGGATAAATTTGCATCACGCTCATATTTAATATCAACAACCACTTCATCAGGGTTATAGACGCTTGCACCAGTTGGTCCTTTCATTTCATATAAGGAAGTTGATCAAATGAGTAGGCCTTCATATGTGTGCTTTAAGTAGGATAACTTAAATAAGGACAAATTTTATTAACCATAGCTAGCACTTAAAAGAATCTCATCATCTGTCTTGAAAAGCATCTTTTCCGCGTAAAAGACTGGGAACAGTGAATGTGAAGTGGAATTTTATTTTGTGAAAGGTACTTGTCTTGATTGTGTATATGCTTATTTTCATTACAGCCAGAGGCGGATCCAAGATTTGAGGCTTATGTGTTCCTATCATAATTTCAGATTAATATGCAATAGTAACTGGTTTACAGTCAGCTATTTATCAATATTTAATGAATTTCTCAATATAAATACAGGTCTACGCAAGAGTTACTGGGTTCCCGGGACCCGTAGTCTATGCACTAGGTCCTTCCTTGGATACAGCTGCTAAGGAATAAAACCAGGCAGAAGAAATATTAATCTGATTCTGCTGCTAGAAATATTCGTCCAAAGAGGTGATCTATGGTAAATAATGAGCATATTGTATGAAAATGTTTTTATACTTTATAAGGAACTCTGAATCCAAGCTTATTTGTGCCAAGAGAATGTTGACCAGAATATATGCAACATCTTGTCTTGCCAGTGTTTGATGTGCACACTGGAACAGGACAAATCATTTAGAGCCATTGTACAGAGAAAGAAAGAAATGTAAGGATGATTTGTACTGTATGATGATATTGCTCAAATTATTAATAGATACATCAAGGGTGGTGATGCGATGGTTGGGAGCTCTCCACCTTTAATCAAAGATCTATATTCGAATTGGAAATAGAGAACCTCTTGGCAAAGAGCACTTTACCCCTTATAACGTGTTTGGATGGTTGTTATGTATCGTTTCATAATGCATGCACCAACAAGATAAAAGGTCAGGTAAAGGGTGAAATAGGGTTATTTAATAATTAAAAAGGGCAAGATGAGAGAAAAAATAAGGAAACGATGCAATCACGCCAAATCGGTATTTTCATAAAGTAGAACTTTTCGTTGTCACAATAAAATTTAGGTAACAATCAAAATAAATATTATACTTATCAATACGATACAATACAGCTGGTACAACAAACCAAACAGGTTGTTAGTGGGCTTACTTGGCATTTATTCACATTAGCCGGACCAATGAGTTTCAAATATCGGATGCCAAAAGCCGAAAAAAGACAAAATAAGTAGAACTATTGTCAAGACACAGAATGTAATTCAGATGCTTTCGTAAAGCTTAGTTAGACCGTTTTGTTATCTCAATTATGTCCATAAATCAAAAACTAAGAAAGGAAGCAGAATATTTAGTACCATCCACTTCAGTAAATCACCCGAATAATTATTGCTTGAGAATCTAAGTATTCTTTTAGATAATTTCTAAGAAATATCTAAATCAATACAAATATAGATTATGTTATTCCTTAAACTCCACACCTCATTAAATTGAAAATACTTTTTCTTCCCTTTTGTATTATTAGGAAAATCCTCTTTCGGAGACATGTGTCAACCTTTTAATTTTGGACTGTAGCCAATTTCCAGAAAATTATTCAAAGGCAACCAAAAGAAAACTTCAGTCGTTTAGATCAGAAATTAGAGACTGCACCACAAATAGCAATATGACTCGAAGAAAAGTTACCATACCTCAGTCTTTAGATCAAACCACATTAGTTTATCATGGTTAAGTATAAAATTGAGGTAAATTTGGTATTATATTCAACAATTGTTAAGTGATACCGGTGTACGTGAAAATACAAGTAATGTATTCTTGGATTAGTATTACCATCTGGTGTGAATAAATTTTTCGACACAATCATACTAGAAAGATAAAATGGATGGTTTACTCTGAAAAAACCAATTTAGAAAAAACAGATGCCCGGTCCACGTTCACACATGGTCCAAGGAAGGGCCGCATCCCAGGGGTGTAATGTAGGCAGCCTGGCTGATTCCACGACTCGAATCCGTGACCTATAGGTCACAGGGAGACAATATTACTATTACTCCAAGACTCCCTCCTTAGATAAAATAGATGGTTAACAGAAAAACCATTTCATCCAAAAGAATCAAAACAGGTACAAAGTGAGTAGCACTATTAGGTGCTTGGATACATCAATGCTATAGACTGAAGAGGGACAAAATTCTAGCCAAGCCAAAATAGCATATTCTTCACCATGTAAATGAAGGGAGAACATATGAAGGATATGCATTGTTTTGCAAGGCAAGAGCATGTACAGAATTATCATCTGCGACTTCTCCAAATTTGCTAAGTCCAAGTTCAGTAGCATGGATTCCACATGTAATAAATGCGGATGCAATTCCAGCTGCATTTGCACCTTTGATATCATGGTGTAGGGAGTCTCCTACGGCAATACAATCAGAGGCATCCACAACAGCCATTTCCATAGCTGACTTGTATATTATCTGCAAGGAGTTACAAGATTGTTCAATGGTGTTCAGAAGATATCCATCGCGATAATACAAGCACAGAAAAGGTCAGACAGCCCAGCTATCATGTACATAAACATTAGAACTATGTTCGTGTTATTCCACAAATTCAGTGTGACATTGTACTATAGTAGTGTGTTTTTAATCCCCTTGTATAAATTCCAGGCTCCGCCATTGCATAGGACAATATCGAAAAGAATGATCAATTTTAAGATCATAGATTGACAAAATGAAGCACCTTAAATCTTACATGTACCAGAAAATAGGTTCACAAGAAATACTCCAAGTAATGAAAATTTGTAAAACCTTAGAAACAAAGGAGAAATGCAACTTGATGAACTGGTCTTCTACTGCTTTCATTTCCTACATCTTGCTCTAATTTGAGCTCATTCCCTTTATTCCATAAAAAATCTTATTGTCAATTCTCTCATATGTTTTCTGAACCTATAGAATACATAAACACCACAAGGATCTCACAAGAACGGAGGAAAGCATATATTTATTACAATTCACCTTATCAGGTTTACCCATCCATTTTACTTCACCGCCAAGTTTTTCGTATGTGGCCGCCAATGTACCTGAAAAATAAATCCAAGAGAAGGATCTCAGTCTTGAATCTAGAGAAGGAGAAAGACAAGATACAGGGTGGAAGGCATAATCCAGTTCAATGATAATTAGAAAGAAATGCATGAAGTTGATGCGTTGCAGCAATTGTCGAGCTAAGAAAATAGAAAGAAGAGAAACCTAAAGAGTAAAAATGGAGGAATTACTCTTGAACAGAGTCTCTAGACTCAATAGTAAATTGAGTATCAATGAGAGAGAAAGAAGAAGAAGACTAGTTTATTGATATTAAACTTCACAAAATCTGAACAGTACAATCAGTAAGGATCAAACTATATACTAATACAATTGGCGGGAAAGTTAGTTATAACTAACTTTTGGAACCCTAACAACCTTCAACTAACTTCTAACTACCCAGCTTCTTATTCCTTGCGTGAGCTACTGATTTAACTAACTGCTGATTTAGTAATTGGACTAATAGGATCGTAACAATACCCCCCTCTTCAAGAACCCTTGTCCTCAAGGATAGAATTGAGGAAACTTCAACTTGAAGGAGTGTAAGTCTTCCCAAGTACAGTCTTCCGGTGGTGCATTTCTAAGTTGCTTGGACTCGGGTGTAGGTATCCGATAAGGGGACGGATCCGAGTATCAGATTCGGTAAAATCTAAAATTTAAGATTCAAGGGTGCGGATCCGGATATGGATACGGGTGCGGGGATTCGACTAATAAAAAATAGAGCTATAAAAATATTATAAATTCTGAGAGATTTTCTGTGAAAAACTTATATGAATATTGTAGAAATCAATCTTTTGTTCTCCAAGATGGACATTATTCCTTCATTGTCCTAAATCTGTTTTATTTTTTATTTTGAGAAATCAAAATCTCAATTTTTCTCCCAAATTTGTTGATGGACTCCGGTCAAAATATCCGAAGTCAGTTGACCGAATCCGGGACGTATCCCGTCCCCGTCCACGCAACTTAGGTGCATTTAACCATTTCACCAAGACTTGTGTGATAGCCTTGCCCTGCTTCTTAGCTAATCTTCTGTCCATAATAGCTTCAGGTTCCAATAAAACATGGCCAGAGTCAGAATGAACAACAGGTAATACTGTAGAGGCAGTGTGGTTGCCCAACTTCTTCTTCAACAAGGAGGTGTGGAAAGTGGGGTGAATCTTAGAATGAGAGGGTAAATCTAAGATATAAGCAACAGAGCCCACTTTGCTATGATCTTGAAAGGGCCAAAGATTTTTGCTGAGAGTTTCTGGTAGGCATGTTCCTTCAAAGAGAGCTGCCTGTATGGTTGAAACTTGATGAAAACCCAATCATCTACCTGATAGGACCTTTCAGTTCTATTTTTGTTTGCCTGCATCTTTCATTCTATATTGAGCTCTTTCTAGATGATGCTTTAGAGCCCTCAAGGTAGCTTCCCTAGCCTGCAAACTCCTAAGGAGTAATGTTTGTGGCTGAATGATAGGTGGAGGGGGCTTCTGTGCATATACTGCTTCATAAGGAGTAATGTTTGTGGCTGAATGATCGGTGGTATTGTACCACCATTCTGCCAGGGGTAACCATAGTGGCCAATCTTTGGGTTTTTCAAATGTCATACATCATAAATAGGACTCCAAACATCTATTAACAACCTCAATCTGCCGATCTATTTGAGGATGATAGGCAGAAGAAGTTAAGAGTGAAACTTTCTGCAATTTGAATAACTCCTGCTAAAATCTGCTGGTGAAAACCTCGTCCCTATCAGAAACTATGGTCTTGGGTATGCCATGTAACTTAAACACCCCATCCATGAAAACTTGAGCTACATCTAGAGTTGTATAGGGATGTTTGAGTGTCATGAAGTGAGCAGCTTTACTCAATCTGTCCACCACCACCAAAATAACCTCTTTACCCGCAGCTTTAGGTAGACCCTCTATGAAATCCACAGAAATATCATGCCACACCTTTTCTGGAATTGGTAAAGGCTGGAGTAGGCCAAGATATGCCACATTTTCTCCATTGCACCTCTAACAAGTGTCACATTCCCTTATATGCTTGTACACATCTTGCTTCATTTTCTTTCAATAGAAATCCTGTTTTATCCTCTTGTATGTAGCAGTAATTCCTGAATGACCTCCCATAGAACTGTCATGATAGAATGTTAGTAGATGCTTCCTCAAAGCCTGGTCATCTCCTACCATCATCTTACCCTTCCTGCTGAGTATACCTCCGGTGAAGGAATAATAAGGCTTGGGATTAGAAGATGACTGAATACTATGAATCAGTTTTTGCAATTGTGGATTTTGATCCCAGATGAGCTTGACAATTACAATAACTATGAAGAAACTCCAGAAATACCGAAGAGTTGAATGGCTTCCCCCTTCCTTGAAAGAGCATCTGCTACAAGATTGTCCTTCCCCTTTTTTATAGGATATGGTGTAATCATATTCTAACAGCTTCACCAACCACTTCTGTTCACTTGGAGTGGTGATTCTTTGCTCCAATAGGTATTTAAGGCTATGATGATCTGTCTTGATCACAAAGTGCCTGCCCAAAATACAAGGTCTCCATTTCTGAAATGCAATTACCAAAGCCAAGTGTTCCCTTTCATAAACTGACAGAGCTTTGTTCTTTCCTGACAAACCTTTACTGAAGAAAGCTATTGGCTTGCTGTCTTGCAAAGTACCCCTCCAATGCCTTCACCTGAAAGATCAGTTTCTATTACAAACTCCTTAGAGAAGTCAGGCAGTGTTAGAACAGGAGCAGAGGTAATAGCTTTCTTCAAGGCTTCAAAGGCTTCGGTAGCCAATGCATTCCAAACAAAGCTCCCCTTTGTGAGTAAATCATGCAGTGGTCTAGCAATCAAGCCATGGTTCTTGATGAACCTCCTGTAGCATCCAGTAAGACCAAGGAAACCCCTCAATTCCTTCAATGTTTTTGGTTGAGACCAACTCAATACTGCTGACACCTTCTGTTGGTCCATGGCTACTCCATCATTACTGATTCATTACTGATGACATGGCCCAAATAGTGTATCTGTGTAACTCCAAAAACACACTGGCTTTTTTTGACAAATAACACATGAGACCTTAATAACTGGAAAGCCTCTTCTAAATGAATCAAATGATCTGACCAGCTGGAACTATAAATGAGTATGTCATCAAAGAAAACTAAAATGGATTTCCTATGATAACTGTGAAAGACAAGTTCATGAGACTCTGAAAGGTGGAAGGAGCATTAGTCAAACCAAAATGCATGACCATGATAATGGCCATGGTGAGTCCCAAATACTGTTTTAGGAATGTCCTGCTCAAACATCCTAATTTGATGATATCCCAACCTTAGGTCCAACTTTGAAAAATATTTGGCTCCATGTAACTCATCTAGCAGCTCCTCTAGAACAGGAATTGGAAACTTGTCCTTTACTGTATTGTTGTTCAACTCCCTATAATCCACACACATTCTCCATGTTCCATCCATTACAATAGGGGAAGAGTAGGGACTGGTACTGTGCGTTATCACCCCATAACTCAACATCTCATCTACCATTTTTTCAATCTCATCTTTCTGGATAGCTGGACATCTGTAGGGTCTCTCGTTTATTGGAGTAGTACCTTCTTTTAGGACAATCCTGTGATTATGTGCCCTTGAAGGTGGTAATCCGTTAGGCTCTTCAAATATGTCCTTGTACTTTTGCAGAATCAAGTCTAATTCTGCAGCCTTTTCTTGGTCATGGCCTTCTAGTGAAAACAACCCAGCAGCTTCGCTTGAATTCTCTCCTGCTAATACCTCCATTGATATCATGCATAACTCTGTTGGCTTAGCAAGAAGTATATCCATTCTCCCTGCTTGAATCAACTTGGCAGCAGGAGGTTGAATTCCCCTTAGAGAGATCTTCTTGCCCATGATAGTGAACTCCATCTTAAGCTTTTTGAAATTCCATAGGATATCACCTAAAATGGTCAACCATTGGATGCCCAGAACCATATTACATCCTCCAATAGGCAATACAAGCATATCAGAGTCAAAAAGAGACTCCTTGTTTTCCACACCAGTTTTTTGCAAACATAATGGCTTTGCACCTTAGTGTCATCAGCTACTGATACTGCGCAAAAGGAGCTATGGCAGTAAGAACACACCCTAACTTCTTGGCAGTGTTAAGGTCCAAGAAATTATGGGTACAACCAGTATCAATAAGCACATGAACTGTCTTCCCTTTTACTGACACAATCACCCTCATGGTCCTAAAATCATGTGCACCATTCATAGCATGCACAGATACATGAGGTAGAATAGACCCCTCTGCATCAGTCTCTAGACCTTGAGCTAACATGGTTAGCAACTCTGCTGGATCCAACATGACATCTTCCTCTACTTCCACAATTCCTTTCCCTTCCTCTACTTCCATAGAGAAAAACTGCCTTTTCTTCTTGCACACATGTCCCAGAATATTTCTCATCACAATGAAAACATAACCCCTTGCTTCTTTTTTCCTCCATCTCAGCACTAGTCAAGAGCTTAGGATTTTTGTAAGTTGGTTTAGAACTGTTAGGGTAAGAATGCTGTTGTTTTGGAAAAGTTTGAGAAGATTTAAATGGTGGGTGATTCCCTCCTTGAGAAGAGAAGGGAGCAGACTGAAATCTTTGGACATTTCTGGGGGTAGGGAGGATGGCACTAGAAGAAAAAACTTGTTTCTGCACTTCGAATGTTTGCTCTTGGATTCTAGCTAAACTAATAGCTTTGGCTAGAGATCTGGGACCTAACATCTTAACACGCAGACCAATTTCTGGTTTTAAACCTCTTAGGAAACAACTAACAACATACTCCTCTTGCAACTCGACTCTATTAAGTAATTCATCAAAATTATCAACATAATTTTGAACAGAAGTTACCTACCTGAGATCCTTGAAATCACCCATGGGATCATCAAAAAGTTCAGCACCAAATCTGGCATAGAGATATCTTACATACTCTGCCCATCGAGGTCATTCCCTAGTTTCTCTAGACTTCATGAAACTTTGATGCCATTACAAAGCTCGACCCTCTAGTTTGCACGAAGCTAATTTGACCCTAGATTCCTCAGGAGTTTCATCCACATCGAAGAATTGTTCGCATTTGTACAACCAATCTTTTAACCCCGTCCCATCAAACCTAGAAATAGCCACATCTACTTGATAATTTCTGGTGGGATGTGGATTCTCAATAGGTCTGGGAGCTCGAGGTTGTCACGACCCATTTTCTAAACAAGCCGAGATCGGTACTCGATCACAAAACATGATCGAGAGAACCATATCTGCTTATTCAATCTATTATAGCTCCACACTTTATATGCAACACAACAATACTCTAACCAAATACTCTTGATTAATTCAAATATGTAAATAAATCAACTTCAAAACTTTATTCATAATAACTACTAAATTATTACTAAGTTATTATAAAATAACATATGAATCTCAACCTAATGACTATGTCTATGAAGCCTCTACTGATAAACTGACGCACTGCTCAGGACATGAGAGTTCCTGTACAGTTCTCTAAGTAAACAAATAACTAAGTACTCCACGAACGAAAGCGGAGCTCACCAATAACATTGGAAGAGAAGGAAGTCCTAACCCGTAGCCTGCTCGTCTGTAAGTCCGGTTTCTACGTTGTACCGCTGACCAACGTAAGTTCCCAAAAGAGACTGTACTCAGGGAGTCTCAACAATAGGGGGCGAAACTTTAATAATATATACATTATGAACAAAGGTTCTATATGCATGTAAAACATAAAGCTTATAAGAATAATTAAAAAAAAATTGCATGATAGCAGTTTATGAATATTCTAAAAGAAATTCTTTTCTTTTTCTTTCTAAAAAAAATACTTCACTTTATACCTTGGGAGTTCCAACTATCCTGACTTAATTCTGTTTCAGTCACCGTGTGATCGGCACGAGTTCAATCCCAACCTGATCGAATAGGCCCAATCCACGAGGTGTCACTCGCTTCATGGTTCTCAGCGCTCATGTATCATACCTTAGCATGACTAAGTAAACTCTCAGCAACGAGGCCCTCGGTTCGTGTGCTCCCTACTTTGGCACAAGTAGTTTCAGGAAGTCAACGGCTTGATCAGTACCCTAGGCCTGGATGATGACCCCTTCTCAAAATAAATGATACTCCCAAAAATATTTTCTTTCTAAAACTTCTTCTTGTGACTTTTCAAGTCTAAATCTTTTAAACATACTCATACTGGTATCCTTAAATATAAGGCATGACATAAGAGTTAAATAAATATTCAAAAGTATTTATAAAGGTTCTTGATCCTTCATGAATTTTTCAACATGAAAATGGCATATATGAATAACATAAAAATCTGAAATTTATGCACCTAAAGCTAAATAATCATCTAAACTTTAGCTAGAAAATAATTCTAAATAAATAGGTACTTACTACTCCAATTAAGTATAAAGAATAACATAAGAATCTGAAATTTATACACATATATCCAAGTAATCATCTAAACTTTAGTTAGAAAATAATTCTAAGCTACTAGGTACATAGTCCTCCAATTAAGTATATATTAACTCTCTTATGCAATTCATCAAATACTTTGTGTGCATGCTTTTGTGAGTTAAACCACTTTAGTAAAGGGTTATATCAACTCACCTCAATACTTCTCGAGCCAATACGTAGGCCCCAGCCAATTGACACCATTCAAACAATCGATTCTACAACAACAGTGCATTTTAATCAATTTTAAATTTTCACACTTAAACGTGAAATATATTGTTGATATAGAGGGAGAAGGGAATTAACTATTTGTAACACTCCCCAAATTTATAAAAGTTTCAAGATACACCAATTATAGAATTAAACTATTATTTTTCTATATATATATATATATATATAGACACGTACACACACACTTAAATAATTGGATATACAATTAAGAAAATATTAATAATTTTAATATTATTAATTATTAAAAGTGAACTAATTACTAATTAAGTCAAAAAAAAGGGGGAAAACAATTAAAATAATAAAATAATAGAACAAAAGAAGTAAAAGGGCTTAAAGCTTTATAATGAGAAGGACGGCAGAAGCTTTCCTTTCGACCAAACAAAACAAGAAAAAAAGAGGCGGAGGATACAGATACGCAGACTCATCGGAGAGGCAACCGGAAATTGCTCGAAAATCCTAGGGTTCTTTACAAACCATTAATCTTTGAACTCAGGTATATAAAATTCTCTATTAATAATTATTCTACCATGGTAATAGGTAAGAATTGAATAGTTAATCCCTTATTCCTCTATATCAACAATAAATTTTATATTTAGGTGTAGTACATGAAAATTGATTAAAACGCACTGGTTGTTGTAGAAACGATTGTGTGACTGGTGTCAATTGTACTGGGGGCCTACGTATTGGCTTGAGAAGTTTTGAGGTGAGTTGAAATAACCCTTTACTAAAGTGGTTTAACTCACAAAAGCACGCATACAAGGTATTTGTTGAATTGATTAAAAGAGTTTATATTTATTTAATTAGAGCTAGTGAGTACCCGTTAACCTAGAATTGTTCTACCAAAAGTTTAGATGAGTTATTATGATATATGTGCTTATATTTTCAGATTTTTGTGTTATCCTTATATCCTATTTTAATGTTGAAAATTTATGAAGAAGAAAGAATCTTTAGAAATACTTTTATATGTTTAATTCATTCCTAAATTTCAAATTTTTATGTTATTGTTTGTACTTAACTGGAGTAGTAAGTACCTACTAGCTTAGAATTATTTTCTAGCTAAAGTTTAGATGATTATTTGGATATATGTGCATAAATTTCAGATTTTATGTTATTCTTTATATGCCATTTTCATGTTGAAAATTCATGAAGGATCAAGAACCTTTATAAATACTTTGGAATATTTATTTAATTCTTATGTCATGCCTTACATTTAAGGATACCAGTATGAGTATGCATAAAAGATTTAGACTTGAAAAGTCACAAGAAGAAGTTTTAGAAAGAAAAGATTTTTGGGAGTATCCTTTAATCTGAGAAGGGGTCATCGTCCAGGCCTAGGGTCCTGACCAAGGCGTTGACTTCCTGAAACTACTTGTGCCAAAGTAGGGAGCACACGAGCCGAGGGTCTCGTTGTTGAGAATTTACTTAGCCATGCTAAGGTATGATATACGAGCGCTGAGAACCACGAAGCGAGTGGCACCTCGTGAATTGGGCCTATTCGATCAGGTTGGGATCGAACCCGTGCCGATCACACGGTGACTGAGACAGAATTAAGTCAGGATAGTTGGAACTCCCAAAGTATAAAGTGAAGTATTTTTATCAAAAAAGAAAAAGAAAAGAATTTTCTATTATGCAATTATTTAGAATTATTCTTATAAGCTTTATGTTTTACATGCATTTAGAACCTTTGCTCAAAATGTATATATTATTAAAGTTTCTCCCCCTGTTGTTGAGACTAACTGAGTACAATGGATGGTACTGACGTTCTCTTTTGGGAACCTACGTTGGTCTGCGCTACAACGTAGGAACCGGACTTGCAGGCGAGCAGACTACGAGTTAGGACTTTCTTCTCTTCCAGTGCTATTGGTGAGCTCTGCTTTTGTTCGTGGAGTATTGCTTAGAGTCATCTTTATTTAATTATTTTTTTGTTTATTTAGAGAACTGGCCAAAAAGTCTCATGTCTTGAGTAGTGCGTCAGTTTATCAGTAGAGGCTTCATAGACATAGTCATTGGGTTGAGAGTCATAAGTTACTTTATAATAACTTAGCAGAAATTTCAGTAGTTACTACGAATAAAGCTTTGGAGTTGATTTATTTAAATATTTAAATTAATCAAAAGTATTTGTTTAGAGTATTGCTTTGTTGCATATAATGTTTGGAGTTATAAGAGGCTTGATATGCAGAGCTGGTTCGCTCGGTCATGTTTAGTGATCGAGTGCCGGTCTCGGCTTGTTCAGTAAATGGGTCGTGACAAACTTGGTATCAGAGCCTCAGGTTTATGGAGTCTTAGGGGTCTATGAAGCCGTGTTAGTATAGTTTTGTTTATGGGTATGAAGCGCACCATACTTATAAATAGGAGGCTACAAGCATTTAGGAAAAATCTCATTTTTTTTGTCATACTTTAGATCGTGCAGTAGATCCTACCTCTAAGTAATTATCTAATGTATTCGTTTCTCCAAAATTCGCAGAAATGGCTCGTACTCGCAACTCTCACACCGACACTCAGGATGCTGCTCAAGAAATTCTTGCTACTATTATGGCCCAAGGCAGAACTAAAAAGGCTTCAACCCAGAAAAGGAAGAGTAAATCCACGGAGGGGGTTCAAGTACGCCGGCGTGAACATAAGAAAGGGGTGGAGCATAATCCAGTACCCAAGGATCCAGTACTGCCCTAACAGCAGCTCCGACTCGGGCAACTATATCTCCCGATGTAGGTCAGATGTTTAATGTTGTCAACAGTGCTATGGAGATGTTTAAAGCCTTTATGGCCAACCAGAACGAGAGAAAAGATGAGATTCCGCCTCTATCAAATAGACAGAACAATTCTGAGTCCTCAAGGGTTAATGAATTTTTAAAGTTGAGTCCTCCAGTGTTCCATAGTTCTATAGTTGATGAAGATCCGATGTTGTGGCTGGAGGGTGTCAAGAAAGCCCTCCGAGTGATGAAAGCATTTGATGATGAAACCGTGGAGCTGGCTGCTTACCAACTTAGAGATGTGGCCGGCGCTTGGTTTGAGATGTGGGAAAATGAAAGAGATCAAGATGATAGTCCGCTTACCTGGGAAGAATTTGAAGAGGCCTTCATGGCTAATTTTATCCCAGAAGAGGATAGGGAAGCTAAGGCTACAGAGTTCGAACAACTCAAACAAGGGAATAGAAGTGTCCAAGAGTACTACATGGAATTCATAAGGTTGGCTAAGCATGCTCCTCACATAGTTAAGACAGAAAGAGCAAAGATTCGCAGGTTTGTTGGCGGTTTGGCTTACCACATTAAGGATACGACATCAGCTGCAGCGGTAGGAATGATAGCTTTCTCATCTGTCGTGGGGTTCGCCAAGCACTTAGAAAAAGACAGACAACAAAGGAGAGAAGAGAAAGAGCATAACAAGAAATCTTGGACAACAGGCAAGTTTAATGGTACATCCAGCGGAGGTGGAAGGGATTCCTCTAATAAGGAGTCATTAGCACTAGCTCAGTCCAATTATCAGTCGGGTGGTGGGTCTTCCTTCAGATGTACTCAGAGTTATGGAAATCAGTCTCGCCAAAATCAGAATTTTAGGACAGCATCCTCACATAGCCAAAGTCATGCTGAGCAACATTCACACCAGCAAGGTATTTGTGGAACATGTAAGCGGCAACATTCAGGTCAGTGCAAGCTCGAACTTCATGGTTGCTACCATTGTGGAGACATTGGTCATATAAAGGCCAACTGCCCAAAGTTGCGACGTAATTTCAGTGGTAGATCAACTCGTCCTTCTAGTTCCTCAGCTACTGCAGTTGCACCACCTCAGGCCCGTAGTTCTCATAAACAGATCGGGCATGTAGCAGGCAGATGTGCAGACGGAGTTACTTAGGGAGGGGGACATCCCCGTTTGTTTTCTACACTTGATCGTCAGAGTGCAGAGGCATCTGCAGAAGTTATTACAGGTATACTTTTAGTCTGCTCACGTAATGCTTATGCCATAATGGACCCAGGTTTAACGTTTTCATATGTGACTCCATACTTTGCAATTAACTTTGGGCTGGAACCTGAACAACTTAGTGGGCCACTCTTAGTATCTACTCCAGTTGGTGAGTCAGTGAAAGTAACTAGAGTCTATAAATATTGTATAGTTTTAGTCCAAGGTCGCAACACCAAAGTCCATCTCATAGAGTTAGAAATGGTGGATTTTGATGTGAGCATGGGTATGGATTGGTTGTCTTCCTATTATACCATGTTAGATTGTCATTACAAGATATTCAAGTTCCAATTTCTAAATGAAGAAGTCTTAGAGTGGAAGGGTAGTTCAGCATCGCTTGTAGATAAGTTTATTTCTTACCTCAAGGCACAACTAATGATCGGGGTGTCTCGCTTATTTGGCTCACATCATTAATCCAGAATCAGAACCACCAGCTCTTCAGTCAGTGCCAATTGTTAGAGAATTTCCAGAAGTTTTCCCAGATGACCTTCCCGGACTTCCTCCCGAAAGAATCATAGACTTCAGTATTGATCTCATGCCAGGCACTTAGCCCATATCTATACCTCCTTATAAGATGGCTCCAGCAGAACTTAATGAATTGAAAGAACAGTTGAAAGATCTTCTTGACAAGGGCTTCATCAGACCGAGTGTTTCACCGTGGGGTGCCCCGGTCCTGTTTGTCAAGAAGAAAGATGGGTCTCTCAGAATGTGCGTCGACTATCGACAATTGAATAAAGTTACAATTAAGAACAAGTACCCACTGCCAAGAATTGATGATTTATTTGATCAACTTCAGGGTGCAAAGTACTTTCCAAAAATAGACTTGAGGTCGGGATACCATCAGTTGAGAATCAGAAAAGAGGATATATCTAAAACAGCCTTTAGAACTCGCTACGGACACTATGAATTTCTAGTGATGTCCTTCGGGTTGACAAATGCTCCAGCTACATTCATGGACCTCATGAACAGAGTTTTCAAGCCATTCCTGGATACCTTTGTTATTGTGTTTATAGACGATATTTTGGTGTACTCTAAGAGCAAGGAAGATCATGCAGAACACCTCAGAATAGCCTTGCAGACCTTGAAGGAGAATGAGCATTATGCCAAGTTTTCAAAATGTGAGTTCTGGTTGCAGTCCGCGGCATTCTTAGGTCACATGATATCTAGTGGAGGAATAAAAGTAGACCCTCGGAAGACAGAAGCAGTCAAGAACTGGCCTAGGCTGACAACGCCAACCGAAATCAGGAGTTTCTTAGGGTTAGTTGGCTACTATAGAAGGTTTGTGGAGGAATTTCCTCACTTGCAGCTCCATTAACTAAGTTGACTCAGAAAGCAGTTAAGTTCCAATGGTCAGACGCTTGTGAGTAGAGTTTTCACGAGTTAAAGAAGAGGTTGACCACTGCACCTGTGTTAACCTTGCCGACAGGTTCGGGTGGGTTCACAGTATATTGTGATGCCTCCGGAGTGGGCCTTGGCTGTGTTCTGATGCAAAATGGAAAGGTTATTGCTTATGCTTCCAGGCAGTTCTCATGAAAAGAACTACCCCACACACGACTTAGAGCTTGCAGCAGTGGTGTTTGCATTAAAGATATGGCGACACTACCTTTATGGCGAGCATTCTGAAGTGTTTACAGACCACAAAAGCCTCCAGTACATTTTCAAGCAAAAAGAACTAAATTTTTGAGACAGAGAAGGTGGCTCGAGCTATTGAAAGATTATGACACCAATATCCTTTATCGCCCGGGCAAAGCTAATGTGGTAGCAGATGCACTTAGTAGGAAGTTAATGGGTGACTTGGCCCATCTTGCAGTACAAAGGCGATCTTTGGGTCAAGAAATTCAAAAACTAGCAAATGATGGAATTAGATTGGATGAGACCGAAGAAGGAGATATAACTACTTATGCCTTGGCGCAATCCTTCCTTGTTGCGCATGTTAGGGCTAAGCAAGACGAAGATCCGTACTTAGTGAATTTAAAAGAAGGAGTCAGAAGCAAAGAAATCACTGCTTTCACTCTAGGAAGTGATGGAGTTTTGAAGTTGAATAATCGGTTATGTGTGCCTGATGTAGGTGGTCTTAGGAAGGCCATAATGAAGGAAGCTCACAGTTGGAGGTACTCTATCCACCCAGGTGCTACCAAAATGTATCTAGATTTAAAAGAATTTTATTGGTAGAAAGGCATGAAGAAACAAGTAGCAGATCATGTGGCTAAATGTTTGAATTGCCAGCAAGTCAAAGCCGAGCATCAGAGGCCTGGTGGCCTAGCTCAAGACATAGAAATACCACAGTGGAAGTGGGAGATGATTAATATGGATTTTGTAGTAGGTCTATCTCGCACGTACCGTAAACATGATTCAATTTGGGTTATTGTAGACCGACTGACAAAGTTCGCGCATTTCCTACCAGTAAAGACGACGGATTCCGCAGAGCAGTATGCGCAGTTGTACATCAAAGAAATAGTCTGATTGCATGGTACTCCAATTTCAATCATATCTGATAGAGGTCCTCGGTTAACGGCGCATTTTTGGCAGGCATTTCAGAAAAGATTAGGTACCAAGGTCAATTTAAGCACCGTTTTCCATCCACAGACCGATGGCCTGGCAGAAAGGACCATTCAGACTCTCGAAGATATGTTGCGTGCATGTGTTATAGATTTTGGTGGTAATTGGGACGATCACTTGCCGCTTATAGAATTTGCTTACAATAACAGCTATCAGGCCAGCATTGGTATGGCTCCTTATGAAGCATTGTATGGGCGGAGATGTAGGTCTCCAGTGGGTTGGTTTGAGCCAGCAGAGGTGCCGTTGATTGGTCCAGAGTTTGTTTGTGAGGCCTTGGAGAAAGTTCAGCTAATTAGAGAAAGACTTAAATCGGCTCAGAGTCGTCAAAAGTCTCCGACAAGAGGCATCGTGAGTTAGAGTTCATGGTTGGTGATAAGGTGTTTTTGAAAGTTTCACCGATGAAAGGAGTTATGAGGTTTGGTAAGAAAGGGAAACTTAGCCCTAGATTCATCGGACCTTATGAAATTCTAGAAAAGAAAGGAAACATGGCTTATAAGCTAGCGCTACCCGTTGAGTTGTCCTCTGTTCATCCTCTCTTTCATGTGTCTATGCTTAGAAAGTACATTCGTGATGAGTCGCATATAATACCTGCCGATACTAGAAAAATTAAATAAGGCATGACTTATGAAGAGGTACCTATAGAAATTCTCGATAGGCAAGTAAGAAAGTTGAGAACAAAAGATTTAGCATCAGTAAAAATTTTGTAGAGTAATCATGATTCAAAAGAGGCTACATGGGAGGTCGAGGAAGATACGAGAAAGAAATATCCATTTTTATTTGAGGAAAAAGGTATGTGAACCTAATTTCGGTTTGACATTTATATTTCACTTATTAAATACAAGTTAGTAAGTGTTTTTGTCCTTCCTAGATTATGCTTAGTTGTTGTAGTAATTTAGTTATTCAGTCGTATATTTGATTCACTAAAGTGAGTTACTTATGCTAAAGTTGTTGTGCTTTAGATTCTTATTAGTTATTGTGATACCTCCTTGCCGGAGTATGAGTAATTAATTTGTGAGTTGTGTATTACTGTATGGTGCCTATCAATGGCCTGTTACGGTATATTTGGTGGTTGTTAGTGTAGTTGTGGTATTTGTGACAGGGATTTTTTTAAAATTGTCCAATTTACAAGGGAAACTCTACCGAAATTTTTGAAAATATAGGGAGTTAGCCAAAAAATTTAGTCTGTTGGAAAAGTGAGTAGTGCTAAGAAAACTTAAGAGGTTCAAGGACCTAATTTATGATTGTGAGCTTAAGAATATGGCCCTAACAGCATTCGAGGATGAATGTTTTTAAGGAGGGAAGATTGTAACACTCCCCAAATTTATAAAAGTTTCAAGATACACTAATTATAGAATTAAACTATAATTTTTTTCTTGCCTATAGTGAATATATATATATATATATATATTTGAATTAGACTAGATGACATACCTGTGTGATGCACATGCCCAATTGTTGCTCCCTTTTCTTATTTTCTTCTTTTTAATATCTTTTGGTCTATTGCTAATTACACACTTTATTCGTCTTTAGGGAAAGAAAAAAGAAAACAGACATTTGTGTAATAATGTATAGAATCACATTTACCTGTATTTTTTTTTAATCTATCGCGTTATGTGTATTTTAACTTTTATGAAATCGTATTACTATATCACTTTGTTATATTTGTCGAAGTCCGACACTTTGTTGTATAAAGATTATACAATACTTCAAGTACAATATAGAGTATTTCTAGGTAGGTTCTACACATATCTATTTAAAAAAATAGTTATGCACCACCAAGCATAAAATTGATGGTAAAAAATGATTGAAAAGTCAATTGAAAAATAATTCATGATATTTTTTTTTATTGAGAATATATATACTTCTACTCTTTTGTATTTCAATAGTGTTAATGTGTTGATTTTCCTTCTCATATTAATCAAAATTTGAATAATAAAACATATTTATTTTATTTTCAAATAGTTGACGATTTTTTTGTTTTATGAAATAATAATCGTATTTTTTAGTTACCCAAAAATTTTACAAGAAATTTATATTTTATTCTAGTTTAATGACATACTTGAATAATTTACTAAAAACAAAATTATTTTTCAATCACTCTAAATACTAATAAAATTGACCTTAAAAAAGCATTACAATCGTTTTCTAGTTTCATTTTACAATCGTTTTCTAGTTTCATTTTTTAGTTACCCAAAAATTATTTGTCGAGATTTTTTTTTTTTAAAATAGTTAATTTAATATTTATATATTTTAATATTTATATTATGTTGAATTCTTTATTTAATACACATGAAGTACCCAATTAACTTTAATTATAGAGGGAAACGTACAATCCTGCATAATGATACTTCTTATGTTGCATAATATGTAATAAAAAATCCAAAATTAATTGTCTAATATTTTTCAGATTATTCTTACATAATTTTGTATAGAGGGAATCATTATAAACAATATTCAATATTCTATAATAAAAAAAAGAGCTTGATACTATATTTTATTTTTAAATATTGTTTCCTAATTTTATAAAGTGTTCCAATTAAAATTGTAATTTAATAAGGACTTGTATAAATAATATCAATTGACTCTAATATAAGAACACCTAATAAAAATTTGCGTAATTTATTTCCACTTTTTTTGTTGTTAAAATATAGTCAATAAATAAAACAAATGAAATAATATTTCTTAAGGAGATAATATAATTGCTATATATAAATGTATGTAGCCATTGTATATTTTGTATCAAATGAACGTTGAATTATAAAATTATCAAACAGATGATTTTTTAATTAAAAGTACTAATTAGGAGAAAAAAGTAAAGTACAAATAGTTTGCGTTTAAACAAATTGAAGAGTAACATTAATTAAGTAGTGCATTTAAAGAAAAAGATAGTTAAGGTTGAATGGGAAGTGGGTTCACAAGAATTCATTGGTTTGAGCTATGTTACTTTTAGATTTTTCCCTTATTACAAACCCAAAATCAATCTTTTAAGCCTATTGTACAAGTAAACAATGTGGTTATATTTTTCAAATGACCGTAATGCCATTGGTCAACCTCACTTCTCTTTTCTATATAATAGAAATATATATATATATATATACAAACACGTACACACACTTAAATAATTGGATATACAATTAGGAAAATATTAATAATTTTAATATTATTAATTATTAAAAGTGAACTAATTACTAATTAAGTCAAAAAAAAGGGGAAAACAATTAAAATAATAAAATAATAGAACAAAAGAAGCAAAAGGGCTTAAAGCCTTATAATGAGAAGGACGGCAGAAGCTTTCCTTTCGACCAAACAAAACAAGAAAAAAAGAGGCGGAGGACACAGATACGCATACTCATCGGAGAGGCAACCGGAAATTGCTCGAAAATCCTAGGGTTCTTTACAAACCATTAATCTTTGAACTCGGGTATATAAAATTCCCTATTAATAATTATTCTACCATGGTAATAGGTAAGAATTGAATAGTAAATCCCTTATTCCTCTATATCAACAATAAATTTTATATTTAGGTGTAGTACATGAAAATTGATTAAAACGCACTGATTATTGTAGAAACGATTGTGTGACTGGTGTCAATTGTAGGGGTGGGCATAATACCGACCGGACCGAAAAAACCGGCCGAACCGTGAATTTTGGTTTTTCGGTTTCGGTTTAATCGGTTTTTCGGTCGGTTTACGGTTTTAAAATTATTAAATTTCGGTTTTTCGGTGCGGTGCACGGTTTATATAGTTCGGTTTTCGGTTAAACCGAAAAACCGAAATTTAGGGGTATTAGATAATTAATATATTTATTCAAGCAGTGACTTGTTCTCTTGTTTTGAATACAAGCAGTGATTTATTCTCTTGTTTTGAATACAAGCAGTGATTTGTTCTCTTGTTTCGGCTAAATCATTCTCTTGTTTTGAATACAAGTATTTTCGGCTACAAGCAGTGACATTTTCGGCTACAATTTCATCTTGTTTTTTCTAATTATGTTGCTCCTAAAAGTGTATATTTTGCTGTAGTAATGTACATGTAAGAGTTCACCTATTCATTTATTTTAATTAAAGAAGTTTCTCTATGTGGCTACCTTTAACATTCGATTGTATTTTCATTAAATAAGTACACTCCTTAATTATGTTTTCATTCGATTTTCTATAGATGGCAGAAGGTGAAAGTAGAGTAAGTGAGGTGGGTTCATACTTTGGTAAAACCGAAAATATAAACCGAAAATAACCGAACCGAATTTTGAAAAAACCGAACCGAACCGTAAATACTTTGGTTTGATTTGGTTATTAAAATTACAAACCGAAAACCGAATAAACCGAACCGAAATTCTACAAAACCGAGCCGAACCGACCGATGCCCACCCCTAGTCAATTGTACTGGGGGCCTACGTATTGGCTTGAGAAGTTTTGAGGTGAGTTGATATAACCATTTACTAAAGTGGTTTAACTCACAAAAACACGCATACAAGGTGTTTGTTGAATTGCTTAAAAGAGTTTATATTTATTTAATTATAGCTAGTGAGTACCCATTAACCTAGAATTGTTCTAGCAAAAGTTTAGATGAGTTATTATGATATATGTGCTTATATTTTCAGATTATTGTGTTATCTTTATATGCTATTTTCATGTTGAAAATTTATGAAGATGAAAGAATCTTTAGAAATACTTTTATATGTTTAATTCATTCCTAAATTTCAGAATTTTATGTTATTCTTTGTACTTAACTGGAGTAGTAAGTACCTATTAGTTTAGAATTATTTTCTAGTTAAAGTTTAGATGATTATTTGGATATATGTGCATAAATTTAAGATTTTATGTTATTCTTTATATGCCATATTCATGTTAAAAATTCATGAAGGATCAAGAACCTTTATAAATACTTTGGAATATTTATTTAATTCTTATGTCATGCCTTACATTTAAGGATACCAGTATGAGTATATAAAAGATTTAGACATGAAAAGTCAAAGAAGAAGTTTTAGAAAGAAAAGATTTTTGGGAGTATCCTTTATTCTCAGAATGGGTCATCGACCAGGCCTAGGGTCCTGATCAAGGCGTTGACTTCCTCAAACTACTTGTGCTAAAGTAGGGAGCACACGAGCCGAGGGTCTCGTTGCTGAGAATTTACTTAGCCATGCTAAGGTAAGATACATGAGCGTTGAGAACCATGAAGCGAGTGGCACCTTGTGGATTGGGCCTATTCGATCAGGTTAGGATCGAACCCGTGCCGATCACACGGTGACTGAGACAGAATTAATTCAGGATAGTTTGAACTCCCAAAGTATAAAGTGAAGTATTTTTATCAAGAAAGAAAAAGAAAAGAATTTTCTATTATGCAATTATTTAGAATTATTCTTATAAGCTTTATGTTTTACATGCATTTAAAACCTTTGCTTATAATGTATATATTATTAAAGTTTCTCCCCATGTTGTTGAGACACACTAAGTACAATGGATGGTACTGGCGTTCTCTTTTGGGAACCTACATTGGTCTGCGGTACAACGTAGGAACCGGACTTGCAGGCGAGCAGATTACGAGTTAGGACTTTCTTCTCTTCCAGTGCTATTGATGAGCTCCGCTTTTGTTCGTGGAGTATTGCTTAGAGTCATCTTTAATTAATTATTTTTTTGTTTATTTAGAGAACCGGCCAGGAAGTCTCATGTCCTGAGCAGTGCGTCAGTTTATCAGTAGAGGCTTCATACACATAGTCATTGGGTTGAAAGTCATAAGTTACTTTATAATAACTTAGCAGAAATTTCAGTAGTTACTACGAATAAAGCTTTGGAGTTGATTTATTTAAATATTTGGAGGTCACGGGTTCGAGCCGTGGAAACAGCCTCTTGCAGAAATACAGGGTAAGGCTGCGTACATTAGATCCTTGTGGTCTGGCCCTTCCCCGGACCCCGCGCATAGCGGGAGCTTAGTGTACCGGGCTGCCCTTTTTTTTTATTTAAATATTTAAATTAATCAAAAGTATTTGTTTAGAGTATTGCTTTGTTGCATATAATAAAGGGCCGACCCAGTTCAATACCCACTTCGTGGGTGTCTGGGGAAGGGAATACTCTAGGCAGCCTTCCCCCTGCTTTGCAGAGAGGCTGATTCGAACCCGCGACCTGACACACAACTGCAAGCAAGCTTACCGCTGAGCCAAGCCGGCCCTTCATATAATGTTTGGAGTTATAAGAGGCTTGATAAGAAGAGATGGTTCGCTCGGTCATGTTTAGTGATCGAGTGCCAGTCTCGGCTTGTTCAGAAAATGGATCGTGACACAATCCAATTCTTACCTACTATTACTTTAGGGTAATTGACAATAGAGAATTTTATATACCTGAGTTCACCAATTAGTGATTTGTAAAGAACCCTATATTTTTCGTTGCGTGCGTGAAAGAATCCTTTGTTGAGTAGCGAACTCTTCTGTTTCTTTTGTCCAAGGCAAAAGCATTCTGTTTCTTTTGTCCAATGACAGAACGTGGGTTTCTATTAAGGCTTGGAGCCTTTTACTTTCCAATAGCCTTTTTATGGGCTTTTAGGCCATTTTCCCTTTTTCGTTTTTTTTAATTTTTTTTTTTATACTTAACTAATAATTAATGATACCCACTTTTAATAATTAGTAATATTAAAAATTATTAATATTTCCCCTAATTGTATGTCCAATTATTTATAAATAGAAAAGTAACTCAAAATTAATCACAAGGGTTTAAATCCGTAATAAATATAATTTACGATTATAAAGATTAAATTTTATATTTAGCGTGTCATTAAACTTTTATAAATTTGAGGAATGTTACAATCTTCCCTCCTTAAAAACATTCGTCCTCGAATGTTACTAGGGCCTTATTCTTAAGGTAACAA
This sequence comes from Nicotiana noctiflora, assembly GCA_032618575.1. Classification (NCBI taxonomy): domain Eukaryota; kingdom Viridiplantae; phylum Streptophyta; class Magnoliopsida; order Solanales; family Solanaceae; genus Nicotiana; species Nicotiana noctiflora. The sequence goes on from JASVEL010014179.1 coordinate 42,681, forward strand.
TCATTCCTTAGGTTGTTGAACCTCTTAATTTTTTTCTTAGCACTACTCACTCTTCCAAGGGACACAAAATTTTGGCTAACTCCCTAAATTTTAGAAAATTTCGGCAGAATTTCCCTTGTAATCTGAACTTTCCAAAAATATCCCTGTCACAAATACCACAACTACACCAACAACAACCAAATATATTATAACAAGCTATTCTTAGACACCATACACAGCTCAAAAATTAATTACTCACACTCTGGCAAGGAGGTACCACAATAACTAACAAGAATCTAAAGCACAACACTTTAGCAAAAGTAAATCCTTTTAATGAATTAAATATACTCTGGCATATACTAAATCACTACAACAACTAAGTATAATCTAGGAAGGACATAAACACTTGCTAATTTGTATTTAATAAATGAGATATAAATGTCAAGTCAAACCTAGATTCACATACCTTGTTACTCAAATAAAAAGGATACTTCTTCCTCATATCTTCCTCGACCTCCCACGTAACAGCTTTTGAATCATGATTACTCCACAAAATTGTTATTGATGCTATATCTTTTGTTCTCAACTTTCTTACTTGTCTATCGAGAATTTCTATAGGTACCTTTTCATAAGTCAAACCTTCTTTGATTTCTATGGCATTGGCAGGTGTTATAGGCGACTAATCATGAATGTACTTTTTAAGCATAGACACATGAAAGACAAGATGAACAGAGGACAACTCAACGGGTAGTGCTAGCTTATAAGCCACGTTTCCTTTCTTTTCTAGAATTCATAAGGTCCGATAAATCTAGGGCTAAGTTTCCTTTTCTTACCAAACCTCATTATCTGATTATATTCTTTTGCCGCGCACTATTTTTTTTTTTTTTAAACTATGTACATATATCACACTTAGGGAATTCTTCCATCTTAAACAAAATTAGAATATCTAACACCAAACTTTCTATACAATACTAAATCATATCATACTATAAACACCCTGGGTAATCACTTAGTCACATATCCTAAGGGGGAACTACCATATCGTTTATCTTACATCAATAGTTGCTTCTTATAGTAGCTTACTAACGTGGTACTTCTAGTTCTGATTCGAATAAATCTAAGCAACTTAAAATCATTCCCTGAAATTCACTATTGGTTGCTCTTAGTTCTCATTGCATACATCATATCTTCTAGTCATTTTCATGCGTTGTACGAAGTCACATCTTTGGTGATAACAAACGTTTCTGATTCCTAGGTATTTTACTTAGGCTCTTTTCTGTCCAAACTATAGTGACCAATATTAGGGTCTGACATCTGAACTATCATCATCCTGCATGTGGCTCCATTTGCAAGAATTAAAAGAAATTGTTTTCTGAGGTCAAACATATACGATTTCCATACACAAGCTTATCCTTCAGAGTATACCATTATCTAATAAATCACTTCTTGTGCCATCCGGTGAGTCTTGGTCTTAATCCAGACCTAAAATATGCTAATGTTTCACTATAATCACCGTTACTTAGATATTTGGTAAATATATAACTGAATACTAGAGTATTGAATAACCACAACTTGCTAATTGAAAGAGTGTATAACTGGTAATATTCGATAAACACTCCTCATGAGGGGCTACAGTGACATATCCCATATCTATCATTCTCATCCCTTTAGCGTTAATTTAAAGTGAGTGTTTGGTCAACGAATCTCTATTGCGTGCAGTTACCCGTCCCTTCTTGATGGTCCTAGAGGAATTTAGGACTTCTACCTATAGGTGGTTCTAGACAGACCCCTAAGGTTTTAAAGGTAAAAATATTAAGATGACAGGCAATAATAATTAGAACTCTTAGCAAATAAGAACAAAAGGGAGCAATTATAGGCTCAAAGTTTCCTCCTTAAACAAGCCACATAAATAGCACGACTCAAGCACAAATAAGGACTTTTGTTAAATAGTATCCTAAGGTATAATGTCGACAAACTTATTTCTGTGAAGTTTCACAATCCAAGAAGAGAATTTCATCTACCCAAGGTTAGAAAGTAGTTATCTTGAAGAACCACAACTTCTTCCGGTTCTTTTTAAGTATAGTGTGTTTTTGGGATATTTCTTATGGTTCACGTTTTGGTAGATTTAGGCAACACAGAGATGAGGAGTTCATGAATATATAATCTCATTCTTTTTCTTGATCTGTCCGAAAAGGGTGTTGGTGTATTTATGCTGCAAAGAATGAAGAGTCTACTATAATGCACTTCAAATAAATCAACAACCAACCACAAGTAGAACGTTATAGTTATATTTCTAAGCCTATCAGTCACTAGCCTTGAACTTATACACCTCAAGCTATAAGAACAATAGACACCTATCTTTCAAACACTAAAGTATTCATCAAGTGTTAGGTAGACCCAGTAGTCATCTTTATTAGCCTGTTAGATCTTATACGTAAGTTTTCTTAGCTTGTTAGCCTTAAAGCAAACAACTACAACAAAGATATGGAAAGTGAAACTACAACATGTGCAAGTCACAACATCATAAAACAGATCAAGCAGCTCGATCGAGCCTAGTATGCACTACTATCCATCGTATCCCACTTTTAACATCCTCTAAAGTCTCATATTGAACAACATGTACTTCATGATTATACCCCAATGGGAAATTATCCTCTCTAGGACCTTACATTTCTCCCGTGCGTCGCTTGGGCATCCAATACATTTGGAATTCAATAGGAAAAGAAGGTTAACTATTGCTCTAAGCTCCATGACACGATCTAGAGTAGAAAGAAGTGAGACAATTCTGAATGTCTTGGTAGTTAACCGTTTATATGAGTGGTCGGCACACACATATAAAGGAAACTCCACTAGACACAGCTTCATAGACTCCCTAGGACTCTTGAACCTAGTGTTCTGATACCAAATTTGTCACGACCCATTTTCTAAACAAGCCGAGACCAGCACTCGATCACAAAACATGATCGAGAGAACCATCTCTGCTTATTCAATCTATTATAGCTCCACACTTTATATGCAACACAACAATACTCTAACCAAATACTCTTGACAAATTCAAATATGTAAATAAATCAAACTCCAAAACTTTATTCATAATAACTACTAAATTATTACTAAGTTATTATAAAATAACATATGAATCTCAACCCAATGACTATGTCTATGAAGCCTCTATTGATAAACTGACGCACTGCTCAGGACATGAAATTTCCTGGACAGTTCTCTTAGTAAACAAATAACTAAGAAGTACTCCACGAACAAAAGCAGAGCTCACCAATAGCACTGGAAGAGAAGGAAGTCCTAACCCGTAGCCTGCTCGCCTGCAAGTCCGGTTCCTACGTTGTACCGCAGACCAACGTAGGTTCCCAAAAGAGAACGTCAGTACCATCCACTGTACTCGAGGAGTCTCAATAATAAGGGGCGAAACTTTAATAATATATACATTATGAGCAAAGGTTCTAAATGCATGTAAAACATAATACTTATAAGAATAATTAAAAAAAAATTGCATAATAGCAGTTTATGAATATTCTAAAAGAAATTCTTTTCTTTTTCTTCCTAAAAAAATACTACACTTTATACTTTGGGAGTTCCAATTATCCTGACTTAATTCTGTTTCAGTCACCGTGTGCTCGGCACGGGTTCGATCCCAACTTGATCGAATAGGCCCAATCCACGAGGTGCCACTCGCTTCATGGTTCTCAGCGCTCATGTACCTTACCTTAGCATGGCTAAGTAAATTCTCAGCAACGAGACCCTCGGCTCGTGTGCTCCCTACTTTGGCACAAGTAGTTTCAGGAAGTCAACGCCTTGGTCAGGACCCTAGGCCTGGACGATGACCCCTTCTCAAAATAAAGGATACTCCCAAAAATCTTTTCTTTCTAAAACTTGTTCTTGTGACTTTTCAAGTCTAAATCTTTTAAACATACTCATACAGGTATCCTTAAATATAAGGCATAACATGAGTTAAATAAATATTCAAAAGTATTTATAGAGATTCTTGATCCTTCATGAATTTTTCAACATGAAAATGGCATATATGAATAACATAAAAATCTGAAATTTATGCACCTAAAGCTAAATAATCATCTAAACTTTAGCTAGAAAATAATTCTAAACTAATAGGTCCTTACTACTCCAACTAAGTATAAAGAATAACATAAGAATCTGAAATTTATACACATATATCCAAATAATCATCTAAACTTTAGTTAGAAAATAATTCTAAGCTAATAGGTACTAACTCCTCCAATTAAGTATATATTAACTCTCTTATGCAATTCATCAAACACTTTGTGTGCATGCTTTTGTGAGTTAAACCATTTTAGTAAAGAGTTATATCAACTCACCTCAACACTTTTCGAGCCAATACGTAAGCCCCAAGCCAATTGACACCATTCAAATAATTGATTCTACAACAATAGTGCATTTTAATCAATTTTAAACTTTCACACTTAAACGTAAAATTTATTGTTGATATAGAGGAAGAAGGGGATTAACTATCCAATTCTTACCTACTATTATTTTAGGGTAATTGACAATAGAGAATTTTATATACCTGAGTTCACGAATTAGTGATTTGTAAATAACCCTATATTTTTCGTTGCGTGCGTGAAAGAATCCTATGTTGAGCAGCGAACTCTACTGTTTCTTTTGTCCAAGGCAAAAGCCTTCTGTTTATTTTGTCCAATGACAGAACGTGGGTTTCTATTAAGGCTTGGAGCCTTTTACTTTCCAATAGCCTTTTTATGGGCTTTTAGGCCCTTCTCCCTTTTTCTTTTTTTTTTAATTTTTTGTTTTATACTTAACTAATAATTAATGATACCCACTTTTAATAATTAGCAATATTACAAATTATTAATATTTCCCCTAATTGTATGTCTAATTATTTATAAATAGAAAAGTAACTCAAAATTAATCACAAGGGTTTAAATCCGTAATTAGAAGTATAATTTACAATTATAATGATTAAATTTTATATTTAGAGTGTCTTAAAACTTTTATAAATTTGAGGAGTGTTACACAGGTTCTATCCTTTCTTCATTCCTATCCACAGCTGGGCCGTTTTGGACTGGATTTCCCCCACTATTAATCATCATTCTTTTGATCTCTTCCAAGGCTTAAGCCATTCTCGATTCTTCAGAATTGGTCAGTTCTGTTACAGAATTGACCACAGAAACCATAGATCCTTAGAGAGCATCAACATCCTTGTGTAATGCTGCCATGCAAGTACGGTGATCACCCATTTCCTGTCCAAGTAATCACTCGCTCTGATACCAATGATGCGTTCCAGCAATTATCGAGCTAAGAAAATAGAAAGAAGAGAAATCTAAAGAGTAAAAATGGAGGAATTACTCTTGAACAGAATCGCTAGACTCAATAGTAAATTGAGTATCAATGAGAGAGAAAGAAGAAGACTAGTTTATTGATATTAAACTTCACAAAATCTGAACAATACAATCAGTAAGGATCAAACTATATACTAATACAATTGGCGGGAAAGTTAGTTATGTTAGTTATAACTAACTTTTGGAAGTCACATTCCCTAACAACCTTCCAACTAACTTCTAACTACCCAGCTTCTTATTCCTTGCGTGAGCTACTGATTTAGTAATTGGACTAATAGGATCAAAACAGAAGTCAGTTGATGTGAGAATTAGTGGAACCTTAAGAAACAAGATACTTTGCCGTCTTAAACAGATTAATAGAAAAACTGAATGCTAACACCTATGCTGAATCCCTTATTTTATAAAGGCACGTTCCCTCACGCACAACGTAACTCAACCATCCAAAGCATGAGTACAAGAAAAGCATTCTTACCGGGCATAACACGCAGAGCCCTAGCCTCAACAGTTACAAAATCAGGATTTGCTACCACCATCGGAATTCTTTTAGCAGCACACTGCTCCAGTATTTTCTCAAGGTCCTCAAGTTTCATGGGAAGTGCGGCACCAGAAGATAGCCCCAAAGCTTCAGTTCCGTGAGCCAAAATAAAATCAGCTTCTTGAACATTTTCCACAACTTCTAGTCCGAGGCCCTAACGAAAAAAGGAGTGCCACTTAGTTGAGAAAGACAACATTTTATTTCAATTCAAACACTCATGAAAAACAGTGGAGACAGACGAAAATGAAACTCTTCAAAATTGGCACATAAGAGTCACATTTGGACATTATTTCAATTCTAATGAACGTATAAAGCTTGATATACCTCAAGTGATATAGCACCCCTGTCACTCCAAGTCATGTGAATACATGATTTTCCCAAGGAGGCAAACCAAGTGTCGTCTCTCCTGCCCATAATCAAATGTAAAGAAACACATTCACTTACTTATATGGGAAAAATGCAAAAACCTCATTCATTTGACAGTCTTTCATTTGGAACTGGGGAATGAGGATTAAGTGAAAATAACAGACAACTAATGAATGAATAAAGAATGCACTGGAGAATTAGGGTGTGTTTCGTATGAAAGGAAAACATTTTCTAGAAAATGTGTTTTCCAATTTTTCAATGTTTGGTTGGCTTAAATGTTTTGGAAAACATTTTTCTTATCAATTCATTTTCCTCCAATTGGAGGAAAATGTTTTCCTTATCAAAAGAAGGGAAAACATTTTCCAAATCTCCTTCTCAACCTTATCACCCTCACCAATCCACCACACCACCTCTCAAAAAAAATATCAAAACTCACCTGTTGCCTTAAACAGGCTGTCACTCGTTACCGACCTTTCCACTTTCCAAAACACGCCCTTTCATTATCCACCCTTTAACAACAACAACAACAACCCAGTATATTCCCACCAGGTGGGGTCTGGGGAGGGTAATATGTAGACATGCCTTACCTCTACCCAAGAGGGCAGAGAGGCTGCTTCCAATCGACCCTCGCGCATGGAAAAAAGGCAAACAAAAACAAAAAACAAAACCGCATTAGTTACTCCAGTATACACCTCATAAAAATTATCTAAACATAAGATGCATATGTACCATAAAGAAACAGGCATGCAATGATATCAAAACAGTAACTACCACAAATGACTACCAAAGAGAACACAAACTAATCATCTATGGGCGGCCCTACCACGCCTCACACCTCGGGAAAGGAGTATGGAAAATCTAGAAACCCCTATCCTACAACCCCGATACTAGACCTCCAGACTTTTCTATCAAGGGTCATGTCCTCGGAAATCCGCATCCTGGCCATGTCATGTCTAATTACCTCTCCCCAGTATCTCTTAGGCCTCCCTCCGCCTCGCCTCACACCGACCACCGCTAGCCGCTCACAACTCCTCACCGGGGCATCGGGGCTTCTCCTCCGCACATGCCCGAAACCACCGAAGTCTCGCCTCTCGCATCTTCTCATCCACTGGGGCCACCCCCACCTTCTCCCGAATAACTTGTTCCTAATCTTATCTAACCTGGTTAGCCCGCACATACACCTAAGCATCCTCATCTCCGCCACCATCATACTCTGAACGTGAGATTTCTTCACCGGCCAACACTCCGTCCCATATAGCATGGCCGGTCTAACCACAACTCTATAAAACTTCCCCTTGAGTTTCTGTGGCACTTTCTTATCACACAAGACTCCTGATGCAAGCCTCCACTTCGACCACCCCGCCGTTATACGGTGAGTGACATCCCCGTCTATCTCTCCATCCCCCTGGATCACCGATCCAAGGTATCTGAAACTATCCTTCTTGGCTATGGCCTGAGATCCAATCATCACGCTCCCTCCCACTTCGCTCGACTCAGCGCTAAACTTGCACTCCAGGTATTCTGTCTTAGACCTGCTTAGTTTAAACCCCTTAGACTCGAGAGTCCGTCTCCATTCCTCTAGCCTCTCGTTAACACCGACCCTCGTCTCGTCTACCAGGACTATGTCATCAGCAAATAGCATATACCAAGGAACATCCCCTTGAATATGCCGCGTCAAAGCATCCATTACCAAGGCAAACAAGAGGGGGCTAAGCGCAGATCCTTGATGGAGCCCCATAACCACCGGAAAATGGTCTGAGTCACCACCCACCGTCCTAACCCTAGTCTTAGCTCCATCGTACATGTCCTTGATTACTCTGATGTAGGCTTCTGGCACGCTCTTCGCCTCCAGGCACCTCCATAGCACTTCCCTGGGACCTTGTCATACGCCTTCTCCAAGTCGATAAACACCATGTGCAAGTCCTTTTTCTTATCCCTGAACTGTTCCACCAATCTCCTGACAAGGTGGATAGCTTCTGTAGTGGACCGGCCAGGTATAAAACCGAAATGGTTCACGGAAATAGATGTCGACTCCCTCACTCTGGCCTCGATCACCCGCTCCCAGACCTTCATGGCGTGGCTTATTAATTTGATGCCCCTATAGTTGTTGCAACACTGGATATCCCCTTTGTTTTTATACAAGGGCACCACTGTACTCCACCTCCACTCCTCCGGCATCCTTTTGGTCCTGAAGATCGCATTGAACAACCTGGTGAGCCACTCCACTCCCGGCTTACCCATGCATTTCCAGAACTCCACCGGGATTTCGTCTGGCCCGGTCGCTCGACCCCTACTCATCCTACGTAAAGCCCCCACGACCTCTTCCACTCTAATGCGCCTGCGGTATGAAATAAGTATTTGTCAAATATTTTTGTCAGCTTTCATTTACTTGAAGATTCTCCTTGTATCCATGCTTGTTTTTGGAAGTGGTAGAGGCTGGTAGCCTGGTACTTCCCATCTCCTATCCCCCCACAAAAAAAGTATTTTTTTACCTCAATTTTTTTTTTGAAATTTTAAATTTCTATTTTTTTTTCGTTTTACTACCCCCAGCCCCGCTCCCACCCTCTGCCTCCCCCCCTAAAATTAAAATATATTTTTCAGTTTTTAATTTTATTATTTATCGATTTAAAGACTCAAAATTTTACAAGTTCCAAAATTATGAGTTTGGAGGTTTTTGTGTTTGGAAGTTTCCGGGTTCGAAAATATGCGATTTTTGCTTTAAAAAGTAAAGCATCACCACTAGTTCCTTTATATTGTGTCAATTTTTAGAGACTTAGGGAAGGGATGGGGGAGGGGTGGGGGAGGTGGGAGGGGAGGGGTGAGGAGAGTTGCATAAAAAATATTTTTCTAAAAAAAAAACTATTTTCTACTCTCTAACCAAACAATAGAAAATATTTTCCGGAATGTTTTCCATTTACCAACCAAACAAGAGAAAATAAGTGATAAAACCACTCATTTTCCATGAAAACATTTTCTAGGAAAACATTTTCCTTCCTACCAAACACACCCTTAGTTACTTCACCATTTTTAGTTGATAATCTGTAGTTCAATGCTCATCTAAACTGATAGACACGACATGTGATTTCCTTAAGTTTCTGTTCAAAACAGTGACAGTTCTAAAAGGCATAGCAAAAAAAGACATAATGTGAGGGATGAATGAGAAAAGAAGCAGTGATAATCGTTGGTGGTGACTATGTGCAAGGAACCAATTGGTAGATGAAACATCAACTGAGACATGCATAATACAAGAAACTTAAAGCAGCTTATGTTCAAACATCTTAACTGTTTGAAGTTAAATTTAGAATGATCAATAGAAAGCAAATAGATTCTCATATAAGAGACCTATATGCAGCAGATATGCTGGTGAATAACTCCAAAATTGATGATCAATAGAAAGTTAGCAATAAAATTATTCAAAAGGAAATCCACAGAGCGCAGAGATGCTACTGAACAAAATCCCAAATTGAACCATAATATAATTTGTTCCGTATCTACTTAAACGTAAAATGTGTAACCTTTGAAGGTACTGATGCGTTAATTCTCCACTGGTAATGGCACCGATAAAGAGTGACGGATCAAATCCAAGGCTCCTCAATTTTTCCAGGGTAGTAGATGCTCTTCTTGAAGAATTACTAATGATCACCATCTTTGCACCATAAGTTGCCAACTTTTCCACTGCTTAACATCATTAGTTATCCACTAAGGAAAAACTAAAACAGTAAGGAACCACTCAAAGTATATATAGACAAGCTTACCAAAATCTCAAAGCTAACAGATGAAAACGTACATGTCGAAATGGCACCAGGATAAGGTTGTTTCCCATCATGAAGCACTCCAAACTGATCCAGAAACCATGCCTGAAGACAAGTTACAGTAGAATCTTTAGAAAGATACATGAAAAATGGTTCACATGCTGAGTACATTAAAACCTCAGTTCAAACAAAATTCCTAGAAATGTGTAGATGCATCTAAGTATAACTAGATTTAATAACCTAAGGATCAACCGTCATACTTGCAGCTCCGATGAGCGTGCCAACAACCCTATATCCTCTATTCATTCCATTTAGAGGATATATGTGAACTGACCAAGTACTGAAATTATTTAACACTCCAGAGCAGATACTGCAACATTCATGTGATTGATATGGCGTTAAAATATTCTCCTTGACGATTTTCTAATGATTAGTTGACTTATATTAATCAAAATGTTCTTCTAAATGAAAATATTTTACAAAAAACAGGAGAAACTTATCGTAATTGATGGGCGCAAGCCATTTTTCTCTATAGCTACTGATCCATGTATCTCGTTCCAACCAACACATTAACATTATTGGCAACCTTCAAGAATCGAATATCATCAAGAAACCACCCTCGCCCCCATCCCCATATCCTACTATTGAATATCCCACGTCGGTTGGGATTGGAGTATTGGATCCCCACCTTTTGGGTTGAGTTAGGCCAAGTTTCATTTCTTTATCATAACTTAACTACCTTAATTATTTTTACCCCTCACCTCGACTAATCCACCACAATATATACTTCAACCTGCTTTAATAAACCACCCTAACACGGTAAAATGATAAATAAAGTGGCATTCCAAGTCTAAGAAAACTTCAAGAAAAATATGTTTCATAGAAGAAAAAAAATTACATCACATAGAGCACAAAGTTTGGAACTTTTTTATCCCATTTTACATTTTTACTTGTCGGGGAAACATTTATGTTATTCCTAATCGACATTTCACCTATGTTCTTAACACAGTAATTATAAACATGTTGCAAAAAAAATATCTGATTTTTTGACTGTCAGATTAAAGAACATTCAGTACCTTGAATTGGCGAGTTTCAGCTAGCTCTTGAATACCATTCAAAGTTCGAAATTTTAGCTCGTTTGGCTTTGATGAATGAGCTGATACGCATCTTCCAATCATGGTTTAACTCCTTTCTCTGTATGTCTGAATTGCGATTGAGGTTCATTGTTCTTTCTTGTCCAATTAGAAATTAGCCTATTCAGCCCTACTCTCCCCCCGCCCCCCCGCCCCCCCACTCCTCCCCAAAAAAAATTACCCGGAAAAAACATAAATAGAAAGAAAAAAGAAACAGGAACAGAAAATTAATTCTATAAGTAGTAAATTCGTAAAAGATATTGGAAGTAAATAAAATAACTAGGAGAAAAGGAATTTAGAATTGCCATTTCACCTTTTTTGGATCAACCATGCTCATTGTTTTATAATATATTATATTGTATTGTATGGTATTTATTTGACCCAAAAATTTCGGAAACAGCCTCTCTGCCCTTTCAGGGTAGGGGTAAGGTTTGCGTACATATTACCCTCCCCAAACCTCACTTTGTGGGATTTTACTGGGTAGTTGTTGTTGTTGTTTGACCCAAAAATTATAGGTTTATTTATGGGTTAGGGACAATCAAAGAATAAATGAATGGTAAATCAGAATCAATGATAATATATCTTAAAGATCGATCTTTGGATTCGTGTATAACTTGTCACGACCCAAACCCTGGTCGTGATGGCGCCCAACACAATGCTAGGCAAGCCCGACCATATTATCCCTTAAACCAACCAGTTATTAATCAAATTAAACTCAAACAATAATTAATTATATCAGGTGATAATCGAAACGTAAAACATACAAAATACGGTCCCAACATATCGTGGTGTCACGAGACTGAGCCTCTATAGAATAGCATCCTAATACAACCAAGTCTAGGCAAATAGGAAATCAACAAGATGATAAAGAAGGAGAAAACAAGCTCTGCGGACGCCTGGCAGCTACCTCGTAATCTCCGCAAAAGTAGACAAGGATCGGCAGCTAAAATGTCTCAACTGCTCTCGGGTACCTGTGGATCTGCACAGAAAGTGCAGGGGAGTGGGGTGAGTATATTTCAACTCAGTGAGTAACAATAATAAATAATAACTGAAGGTAAGAAATCCTGTGCTATCACTTAGCAGTTCTAAGGCAACCCTCACAGGTACGTCATCACTATAGTAGTACTCTAATTTCTAATCTACGTTTATCTCTACAAGATTCCACACTGAACTAACCCTCACTCGTACCCCTACGGTGTACGGCCATCTCAACATATGAAGACACATACTTGTGTCTATAATGTATAAGTATTTAAGTAAATAGTAGGGTATGAATAAGTATAATGTTGCGGCGTGCAGCCCGCTCCAATATATATAATGATGCGGCATGCAGCCCACTCCATTTAACATCGACGGCGCTCATCGGGGGTGTATACGGACTTCGGAGGGGCTCCCTTGGCCGAAGCGCTATGATACTGCGGCGTGCAGTCCGATCCACACATATATCACTGCGGCGTACAGTCCGATCCATTATATATATATACTATTGCGGTGTGCAGCCCGATCCATTAATATATAACAGCGCCCACTGAGAATGTGTGTAGACTCTGAAGGGACCCTACATCCAAAGCACAATAATACTGTGGTGTGTTGTCCATTCCACATAGATATCTCTGCGCTGTGCAGTCCGATTCACATAGATATGCTGCGGCGTGCAGCCCGATCCAATGTAGGTATATATATATAATACCTCATAATGGGTCCTCGACCCTATCCCAGTCAATATATGCTTGGCCTCTCAGGCCCAATATAATATATCACAGTGGGTCCTAGACCCTGTCTCAGTCAATATAGACTTGGCCTTTCAGGCCCACTCAACTAGAACAAGGAATTCCACCCTAGATAATCTCTCTCAATGTACACATCTAGTACGGGCTCATATTATGCTATACAACTAGAGCTACGGCTGAGTGTATGTTTCCAATCACGATATAAGGGTCACCTAGCTCTATAGGTTCCCTAATACTCTACAGATCGGCACAAGGCCCCAAACATGGCTATTAGCCCAATTGTACAGTTATAGTATCAGTAACCGTCATACAACACAGTATTCTATCAGCCGGGAAGGACTAAGTCCGAACCCCTAATCACAATGTCACCACACCCGTTATAGAACGTGTGTCTCATCTCAATATAGCACTGTGAAGTGCTAGTACGGGGTTTCAAACCCTCAGTACATTATTTACTACTACCACTCACCTCGAACCGGTAGAAGCTTCAATCCGCCTTGCGCTTGCCTCGCAAATCAATCTCCTCGGATGCCAAATCTGCTCAAAATCATAGAGAATGCATCAATATCCGCTAATTTCACGAAATTCATTCGAAATAACCCAATTTATATCAAAACCCACAAGTTGTCAAAACCCGACTTTTGGTACACTTGTCGAAAAATTACAAAAATCACATATTCGGAATCCTCATCTCGATACGAGTCTAGGCATATAAAATTTACCAAAATCGGACTTCATTTGCCCACTCAAATCAGTGTTTTTCTTCAATTTAGGCTTAGGGCTCAAACCCACCTTAAATCTTCCATTTACATGGATTTAACCAAGGATTTCATGTTAAAATGATGTAATTAAGCCACAAAACTTACCTCCAACGAATCCCCGATGAATTACCAGCAATTCCCGTGAGTTTCTCTCCCTAGAACTCAAAAATGGCGTCTTGGGTATATGAACCCGTGACTGGTTCTGTTCTGATTTTAATTTCACTGCCATAATTATTTCTTCTACGCGATCGCGATCTTCTTCACGCGATCGCGATGCTCAAAATCTCGGCCTCACGCGATCGCGACATCCTTCACGCGATCGCGATGCACAATCCCCCTGCTTCACGCGATCGCGTCCTTCATCCCTGCGATCGCGTAGTACATATTTGCCTGGACCCATTTCTCTTCTACGCGATCGCGTAGATTCACCTGCGATCGCGATGAGCCCCCTTTTAACTCTACGCGATCGCGACTGCTTCCCCTGCGATCGCGATGCCCTAGCCTCCAGCTCTACGCGATCGCATCCCCCTCCCCGCGATCGCGGAGAGCAAATGTCTGCTGCGTTTATGACAGCAGCCAGCTTTTCTCTTTTCTTCCAAAAATGGTCCGTTTGGACCCCCGGATTCATCCCGAGACCCCCGGGACCCCAACGAAAACCACCAACGTACTCCAAAACATGATACGAACTTGTTCCAACCATAAAAACACCATACTAAACATCAAAATCACCAATTATCCACGGATTCAAGCCTAAGTTACTTCAAAACTTTCAAAACTAACATTCAATCCTAAACCCGATCAAACGATGTCCGAATGACCTGAAAATTTGCAGACATATCCAAAATCACATAACGAAGCTACAGAAATTGTCGAATTCCATTCCGACCCCCGGATCAAAATATCACCTACCATCCGGTTTTCGCCAAAATTCAACATTCGCCAATTCAAGCTTAAAACTACACCGACCTCCGAATTCAATTCCGATTGTTCTCCTAAGTCATAAATGATCCCCCGGAACTAGTCGAATCATCAGAATCCGGTTCCGAGCGCTCTAACTCAATAGTCAACTCCAGGTTGACTTTCCTTATTCAAGTTTCATTTAAAAAGGCTATATGCCTCATTTTCAATCCAATGCACTCCTAACTCCCCCGATAGACTCTAGCACTGATATAAAAACAGGAAATATGTAATTACCACATAACGGGGTGGAAATTCCCGTGACGACGGGCCAGGTCGTCACATTCTCCCCCTCTTAAGCAAACGCTCGTCCTCGAGCGGGTCAAGAAACATACCTGAAGTCTCAAATAGCTGAGGGTATCTGCTCCGCACCTCCTGCTCAACCTCCCAAGTAGCCTCCTCTACGGGTCGACCTCTCCACTGAACCTTAACTGACGCAACCTCCTTCGACCTCAACTTTCTTACTTGGCGACCCAAAATAGCAATAGGCTCCACGTCATAGGATAGATCACCATCAAGTTGAATGGTACTGAAGTCTAATACATGGGACGGGTCTCCAATGTACTTCCGGAGCATAGACACATGGAATACTGGATGAACGCTGGATAAGCTGGGTGGCAAGGCTAACTCATATGCCACCTCTCCAACTTTCCTGAGTATCTCGAAAGGGCCAATATACCCGGGACTCAACTTCCCTTTCTTCCCGAACCTCATGACACCCTTCATAGGTGAAATCTTCAACAATACTCTGTCACCAACCATGAAAGACAACTCGCGAACTCTACGGTCAGCATAACTCTTCTGACGAGACTGTGCTGTGCGAAGCCTCTCCTGGATCAACTTTGCTCTATCCAGAGCATCCCGAACTAAATCAGTCCCTATCAATCTAACCTCACCAGGCTCAAACCATCCGACGGGAGATCTACACCGTCTGCCATACAATGCCTCGTACGGGGCCATCTGAATACTCGACTGGTAGCTGTTGTTGTAGGCAAACTCGGCAAGTGGTAAGAATTCATCCCACGAACCACCAAAGTCAATCACACATGCTCGCAACATATCCTCTAGGATCTGAATAGTATGCTCAGACTGCCCGTCTGTCTGGGGGTGAAATGGTGTACTCAACTCAACCCGCGTACCCATCTCTCGCCGAAATGCTCTCCAAAACTGAGAAGTGAACTGAGTACCTCTGTCAGATATAATAGACACTGGAACCCCATGCAACCTGACAATCTCCCGAATAAAGATCGATGCCAACCGCTCCGATGAGTAAGTAGTACTAACCGGGATGAAATGTGCGGACTTAGTCAGCCGATCAACAATCACCCATACAGAATCAAACTTCCTCGCTGTCCGAGGAAGCCGAGTAACAAAATCCATGGTGATCCTCTCCCATTTCCACTTGGGTATGACCATACTCTGAAGAATACCGCCCGGTCTCTGATGCTCATACTTGACCTGCTGGCAATTGAGGCACTTAGCTACATGCCTAACAATACCCATCTTCATTCTCCTCCACCAGTAGTGTTGTCTCAAGTCTTGGTACATCTTTGCGGCACCTGGGTGAATAGAGTACCGCGAACCGTGTGCCTCCTCAAGTATCAACTCCCGCAAACCATCAACATTGGGCACGCATATACGGCCCTGCATCCTCAGAACACCATCACTGTCGATAGTCACATCTCTAACATCATTATGCTGCACTCTGTCCTTAAGGACAAGCAAATGTGGGTCATCATACTGTCGCTCCCTGATGCGATCATATAAGGAAGATCGAGAAACAACACAAGCCAACACCCGACTCGCCTCCGAAATATCTAATCTCACTAGCCGATTGGCTAGAGCCTGAACATCATAAGCAAATGGCCTCTCCCCAACTGGGATGAAAGCTAAGCCGCCCATGCTAACCGCCTTCCGACTGAAGGCATCGGCCATCACATTGGCCTTCCCCGGATGATACAAAATAGTGATATCATAGTCCTTAAGCAACTCCAACCACCTCCGCCTGTCTCAAATTAAGGTCCTTCTGTCTGAATAAGTGCTGAAGGCTGCGATGATCCGTGAACACCTCACGGGAGACACCATACAGGTAATGCCTCCAAATCTTCAAAGCATGAACTATGGCTGCTAGCTCCAAATCATGAACAGGGTAGTTCTTCTCGTGGGGCTTCAATCGACGAGAAGCATAAGCAATGACCCTACCCTCCTGCATCAACACACAACCAATGCCCACTCCTGAGGCATCACAATAGACAGTATAAGAATCTGAAGCTGTCAGTAGAATCAAGACTGGTGCTGTGGTCAGTGCTGTCTTGAGCTTCTGAAAGCTCTCCTCGCACTCCTCGGACCATAAGAAAGGAACACCCTTCCGAGTCAATCTAGTCAAGGGTGAAGCAATAGAAGAGAACCCCTGAACGAATCGGCGATAATACCCTGCCAATCCCAGAAAGCTACGGATCTCAGTAACTGAGGTCGGTCTGGGCCAACTCTGCACTGCCTCGACCTTCCTCGGATCTACCTGAATACCATCACAGGACACCACGTGTCCTAAGAATGCCACGGACTCAAGCCAGAACTCACATTTGGAGAACTTGGCATACAGCTTCTCCTCTCTCAATCTCTGCAACACAATACTCAAGTGCTGAGCATGCTCCTCCTGGCTACGAGAGTAGACTAGTATGTCATCAATGAACACGATCACAAATGAATCAAGATACGGCCCGAATACGCTGTTCATCAGATGCATAAATGCTGCTGGGGCGTTGGTCAGCCCAAAAGACATCACAAGGAACTCATAGTGACCATATCCGGTCCGGAATGCAGTCTTCATAATGTCAGACTCTCTAATCTTCAGCTGATGGTAGCCTGAACGAAGATCAATCTTCGAGAACACCCTAGCTCCCTGGAGCTGATCAAATAAATCATCGATACGAGGAAGAGGATACTTATTCTTCACTGTTACTTTGTTTAGCTGCCTATAGTCAATACACATCCTCATAGATCCGTCCTTCTTCTTAACAAACAGGACCGGTGCACCCCACGGCGACACACTCGGCCGAATGAACCCCTTATCTAGGAGTTCCCGGAGCTGCTCCTTCAATTCCTTCAACTCAGCTGGTGCCATACGATACGGAGGAATAGAAATAGGCTGAGTGCCTGGCACCAAATCGATACCAAAATCAATATCCCTGTCCGGCGGCATGCCCGGCAGGTCTGAGGGAAACACATCAGGAAAGTCTCGCACAATGGGAACGGAATCAATACTGGGAGTCTGGGCCTCGACCTCCCGCACAAATGCTAAATAAGAGAGACATCCCTTCCCAACCATTCGTTGGGCCTTGAGGAAAGATATTACCCTGCTAGGTACATACTCAGCCGTGCCTCGCCACTCGATCCTCTGAATGCCCGGCATAGCCAAAGTGACTGTCTTAGCATGACAGTCCAGAATAGCATGACATGGAGATAGCCAGTCCATGCCCAATATAACATCAAAATCAATCATGCCGAGAAGCAACAGGTCTACTCGGGTCTCCAGACCTCTAATAGTGACCAAACAGGACCAGTATACGTGGTCCACAACAATAGTATCCCCTACCGGGGTAGATACATGCACTGGCAGCTCAAGACTCCCTCGGATCGTGCCTAAATGAGGAGCAAAATATGTAGACACATAAGAATAAGTAGAACCGGGATCAAACAATACCGAGGCATCTCTGTGGCAAACTGAAATAATACCTGTAATGACAGCATTAGCAATGGCCTCAGATCGGCCATGCAGAGCATAACATCTAGCCCGTCCGCCCGATCGGCCTCCCCCTCGAGGGTGACCCCTAGCTGCCTGACCCTCACCCCTAGCTGGCGGGGCGGGTGCTGAAGTAGAAGGACCAGATGACGAGGGCTGCCCCCTCTACTAATAAGATCTGGAAGCAAGACGGGGACACTCCCTACGATGATGCCCAAACTCTCCGCACTCGTAGCAACTCCCCGCGCCGGGTACCGAGACCGATAAGGACCTCTCGGCGCCGGAGTGGCCACCGATGAACTAGGCCGAGACGAACCCCGAGCGGATGGGGCCTGCGAAGAACTCTGAGCTGGCATGGCACTGAGAGATGGCTGGCTCTGGTGCGAACCCTGATAACCCTGTCTAGGAGACCATCTGCGACGATCTGAGCGACCCGACTGCGAAGACCTGAAAGAGCGACCTCGGCTCTGCTGACTCTGGCCTCTGGTCTGAGTGCCACTGGAACTAGCTGCTCCTCGAGGCCTCTTGGCCTCCCTCTCATCCCGCTCCCGGCGACGATCTGTCTCTATGTCGCGAGCAATATCCACAGCATCCTCAAATGTACGACTCAAAACCCTCTCCCGAGTCATCGGAATACGAATGGGATAAATGAGGCCGTCCACGAAGCGCCCAATCCTCTCTCTGTCGGAATGAACCAACCACGGTGCATATCTGGACAACTCTGTAAACCCGATCTCATACTCTGACACTGACATGTCCCCCTGACGGAGACCCTCAAACTGCCTACGCATCTCCTCTCTCCGAGATCGAGGCACCCATTTCTCCAAAAACATAGTGGAGAACTCCGGCCATGATAGTGGTGCTGCTCCGGCTGGCCTGCGGCGTTCATAAGCCTCCCACCAAGCAAAGGCTGGTCCCTGAAACTGAAAGGTAGTGAAAGATACCCCACTGGACTCCAATATCCCTGCCGTACGAAGCATCCGACGGCACTTGTCCAGAAAACCTTGGGCGTCCTCGCCCGGAGCACCAGTGAACACTGGAGGAGATAACCTAGTGAACCTCTCGAGACGATGCTGCTCATCGTCTGTCAAAGCTGGGACCCTGTCCCCCTGAATCTGATCTGCTGGCTGAACCGAAACCACCGGCTGAACTGGAGGAGCCTCTGGTGTCTGCAAGCCCTGCACCGCTGGCTCTGGAGTGCGTGCTGCGGGGGTCTGATGACCACCCCCGGTCCCTGATGCAGCTGCTGCAGTAGTAACTGAAACCGCCTGTGCCAGGCCAGTGCAAACTGCTAGTATCTGAGCCAGGGTCTCCTGTAGACCCGGAATGACAATGGGCACAGCTAGTGCCTGATCTGGTGCTGTTGGCACCTCTGCAACTGGGGGCTGTGGGTCAGCTGGTACTGCCTTAGCTGCCCTAACTCCGCCACGACCACGACCGCGTCCTCAGCCTCTAGCAGGTGGTAGTGGTGGTCGTCCTCCACGTCCAGAAGCTCGAGTTCTCGCCATCCGCGAGAGAATAGAATGTCAAAGTTCAGCTCAAGTCAAAAGTAATCGCACGACAAGAATTCCAAGAATTGAAACTTTTCCTAAAAAGGTTTGCAGAGCCTCCCGAGGATAAGTACAGGCGTCCCCGCACCGATCCACGAGACTCTACCAACCGGCTCATGACTCGCGAGACCTGTTAACCTAGGCTCTGATACCAACTTGTCACGACCCAAACCCTGGTCGTGATGGCGCCCAACACAATGCTAGGCAAGCCCGACCATATTATCCCTTAAACCAACCAGTTATTAATCAAATTAAACTCAAACAATAATTAATTATATCAGGTGATAATCGAAACGTAAAACATACAAAATACGGTCCCAACATATCGTGGTGTCACGAGACTGAGCCTCTACATAATAGCATCCTAATACAACCAAGTCTAGGCAAATAGGAAATCAACAAGATGATAAAGAAGGAGAAAACAAGCTCTGCGGACGCTGGCAGCTACCTCGTAGTCTCCGCAAGAAGTAGATGTGAGCAGGCAGCAACAATGTCTCAACCGCTCTCGGTTACCTGTGAATCTGCACAAAAAGTGCAGGGGAGTGGGGTGAGTATATTTCAACTCAGTGAGTAACAATAATAAATAATAACCGAAGGTAAGAAATCCTGTGCTATCACTTAGCAGTTCTAAGGCAACCCTCACAGGTACGTCATCACTATAGTAGTACTCTAACCTCCAATCTACGTTTATCTCTACAAGATTCCACACCGAACTAACCCTCACTCGTACCCCTACGGTGTACGGCCATCTCAACATATGAAGACACATACTTATGTCTATAATGTATAAGTATTTAAGTAAATAGTAGGGTATGAATAAGTATAATGCTGCGGCGTGCAGCCCGCTCCAATACATATACCGCTGCGGCGCGCAGCCCGCTCCATTTTACGTCGACGGCGCTCACTGGGGGTGTATACAGACTTCGGAGGGGCTCCCTAGGACCAAGCACTATAATACCGCGGCGTGCAGCACGATCCACACAAATATTACTGCGGCGTGCAGTCCGATCCAATATATATATGTATATATCTCTATACTGCTGCGGCGTGCAGCCCGATCCCATTATATACACCAGTGCTCACTGAGAATGTGTGCAGACTCAGACTCCGAAGGGGCTCCTACAGCCCAAGCGCAATAATACTGCGGCGTGCAGTCCGTCCCACATGTATGTTACATGTATATTACTGCGGCGTGCAGTCCGATCCAATATATATACTGCTGCGGCGTGCAGCCCGATCCAATGTAGGTATATATATATAATCCAATACATGTATATGTATATACTGCTGCAGTATGCATCTCGACCCGGTATATATATCAATACCTCACAATGGGTTCTCGACCCCTCTTAGTCAATATAAACTCGGCCTTTCGGGCCCACTCAGCTAGAACAGGGTATTCAACCCTAGGTATTCTTACTTAGAGTACACATCTAGTACGGGCTCATATTATGCTATACGGCTAGAGCTACGGCTGAGTGTATATTTCCAATCACGATATAAGGGTCACCTAGCTCTATAGGTTCCCTAATACTCTGCAGATCGGCACAAGGCCCCAAACATGGCTATTAGCCGAATTGTACAGTTATAGTATCAGTAACCGTCATACAACACAGTATTCTATCAGCCGGGAAGGACTAAGTCCGAACCCCTAATCACAATGTCACCACACCCGTTATAGAACGTGTGTCTCATCTCAATATAGCACCGTGAAGTGCTAGTACGGGGTTTCAAACCCTCAGTACATTATTTACTACTACCACTCACCTCGAACCGGTAGAAGCTTCAATCCGCCTTGCGCTTGCCTCGCAAATCAATCTCCTCGGATGCCAAATCTGCTCAAAATCATAGAGAATGCATCAATATCCGCTAATTTCACGAAATTCATTCGAAATAACCCAATTTATATCAAAACCCACAAGTTGTCAAAACCCGACTTTTGGTACACTTGTCGAAAAATTACAAAAATCACATATTCGGAATCCTCATCTCGATACGAGTCTAGGCATATAAAATTTACCAAAATCGGACTTCATTTGCCCACTCAAATCAGTGTTTTTCTTTAATTTAGGCCTATGGCTCAAACCCACCTTAAATCTTCCATTTACAGGGATTTAACCAAGGATTTCATGTTAAAATGATGTAATTAAGCCACAAAACTTACCTCCAACGAATCCCCGATGAATTACCAACAATTCCCGTGAGTTTCTCTCTCTAGAACTCAAAAATGGCGTCTTGGGTATATGAACCCGTGACTGGTTCTGTTCTGATTTTAATTTCACTGCCATAATTATTTCTTCTACGCGATCGCGATCTTCTTCACGCGATCGCGATGCTCAAAATCTCGGCCTCACGCGATCGCGACATCCTTCACGCGATCGCAATGCACAATCCCCCTGCTTCACGCGATCGCGTCCTTCATCCCTGCGATCGCGTAGTACATATTTGCCCTGGACCCATTTCTCTTCTACGCGATCGCGTAGATTCACCTGCGATCGCGATGAGCCCCCTTTTAACTCTATGCGATCGCGACTGCTTCCCCTGCGATCGCGATGCCCTAGCCTCCAGCTCTACGCGATCGCATCCCCCTCCCCGCGATCGCGGAGAGCAAATGTCTGCTGCGTTTATGACAGCAGCCAGCTTTTCTCTTTTCTTCCAAAAATGGTCCGTTTGGACCCCCGGATTCATCCCGAGACCCCCGGGACCCCAACGAAAACCACCAACGTACTCCAAAACATGATACGAACTTGTTCCAACCATAAAAACACCATACTAAACATCAAAATCACCAATTATCCACGGATTCAAGCCTAAGTTTCTTCAAAACTTTCAAAACTAACATTCAATCCTAAACCCGATCAAACGATGTCCGAATGACCTGAAAATTTGCAGACATATCCAAAATCACATAACGAAGCTACAAAAATTGTCGGAATTCCATTCCGTCCCCCGGATCAAAATCTCACCTACCGTTCGGATTTCGCCAAAATTCAACCTTAGCCAATTCAAGCTTAAAACTACACCGGACCTCCGAATTCAATTCCGATTGTTCTCCTAAGTCATAAATGATTCCCCGGAACTAGTCGAATCATCAGAATCCGGTTCCGAGCGCTCTAACTCAATAGTCAATTCCAGGTTGACTTTCCTTATTCAAGTTTCATTTAAAAAGGCTATATGCCTCATTTTCAATCCAATGCACTCCTAACTCCCCCGATAGACTCTAGCACTGATATAAAAACAGGAAATATGTAATTACCACATAACGGGGTGGAAATTCCCGTGACGACGGGCCAGGTCGTCACATAAGAATGTGATGAAGCTTAATCAAGTGATCAAACAAGTAAGCAATAAAGAGATAACAATAGAGAGAAAATGGTAGAGAGAGAGTGTTGTATTATTAATGATCAATAATACTTGTCTTACAAATGAGGGGGACTCTTCCTTATATAGAAGGACGACCCCCTCGCCAACATATTACATCGCCTCAAAGCTATTGCTATTACAACGAAAACACTGGAGAGGGGGAGTCGGGGACGTCTACTCGGACGAGCTTGCTGATACGCTACTATGGATGAATACGTATCCTTTTTACCATGCGGACACGAAGAAGGACGTCACCCAGTGTTAGCGACCACGTGAGGAGGCATGCCTGAGCCGTATTGCATCCTAGCCGTATTGCATCCGAGCCGGCTGTACATATATACATGCTCGCCTCATTTTACCCCTGATTCGCCCCCATACAGATAGTCCCTCTGCCTATTGGAGATGTACTCGAAGTGTATCTGCAATGGGTGGATAAAGTCGACCCGTATTGGATCTACCTATATGCATACACGTGGCACGTTCTTCTGAACCGTCAGTCGTCTGCTGACGGCGTGCGTCATAAGTGCTGTTGTTTTCAAGGCAGGTCATAAAGGCGATTTAACGTTTTGTTTTTCCGCCTCTTTTCCGGTGCAAAAACTCTTTGAATTTCGTGTAACGACTCATTATAAATAGTGGACAGTTTCAAGACTTTCCACTCTTTGGATCATCAGAAAGTTTTCCGATATTTTTATTTCTTAGCTTTTCCTGATAGAACTTGTAACTCTTCACGTTGATCTCGCGTTCGTACTATTGTATCTTTAGTACATAAAAAGAAACTTCCAAAATGGCTAAGAGTAATTGCCGCCGGGGAGCAGAAGAGGGTGAGGCTACCTTTAGAGTCTCCCGGCCATCAAAGGATGGCAAGAAGGTTCGCAAACCTCTTGTCCCTTTGTCTGTGGACAATATTCTCCCTCGTGAACTATATGTTCGGAGGGATTTCCCGATGAGGGTGGATACCCCTGCATAGGAGAGGTCCACCTACACCGGGCCTCTCTTACATGACCTCCGGGTATCTTGCCGGATTCCGGAGGCGGCCGTTATGCAGACGGCTGGAAGGGACCTGGACAATGTTCATAGGCCGGGATTCGGTGTCTTTTATGAATATCCTTTCATAATGGGGTGCGAACTCCCGATCTACCCGTTGGCGGAGGAACTGTGCCGGTTTTACAACATATTCCCGGCTTAGCTTACTCCATATACATGGAAGATTTGTCGGATACTGACGACATACGCCGAGAGAGCCGGTTTGGAACCATCTACCACATGCTGCAGCAATTCAGCCCTGGATTTATGAGAGGGACAATGCTGCAGCTAAAAAATCGAGCGGCGAAAGGCCTAGTCGTCGAGGAGGACGATAAGCCCAACCGCCAATTTTGGCTGAAGTACTTCTTCGTCCGTACCTTGGACTTGGTATCGGACCCGGCCGGGTTTCCATAAGCGTGGAACGACAACCGTAAGTATCGTTCCTTGTGTTTAGTGTTTTTATGTCTGCTCGACTTTTCGTCACCATTAGATATTTATATTTGTTATTTTCTGTGGATGCAGCGAGGGCGCGCATGCCTCATTCCATGCCAGGCATAAAAGTCTGGGTGGGGCGGTTGATCCCCTACGCTGAGGAGTGTAGGACGTGGGTCACCTTCACCACCAAGTACGGCCTTCTAGGTATGGCGGTTGTTTTGATCTGTCGAACTTGCCTTTTATTTGGACGTCGTCGACGTTATATCTGACATTCTTATTTGTTTGTATTTTGGCAGCTCGGAATGTGTCGCGGAGACGGAGATGCAGCGCCTCCAATTCCCCGCCGTTGGATTCTGAGCTTATATTCCTCAGGATGAGGGAGGGTCTCCTTGAGGATGCTCAGCCTGAAGATGATCGAGCGGACGTGGGAGTATCCGGTGTTAACGTTGCCGACGCTGCCTGTTCGGAGAGTGACATTATAATCCGGGAGTCAGTCTTTGCTGACGTTCCTGGGCATTCTCATCCCGCGACCGAGCCGGTGGTTGACCCGGCGTCTGGAGCGAACGTTGAGCCTTCGCCTGTTCCTGTTGAAGAGGGCGCTCCATCGGACGATGAGCCGTTGGAGCGGAAGAGGCGTAGGTTGCTCATTGGAAAAGGGGTGGCCATAGAACAAAGAGAGGTGGTTACTCGCCGCCCTAATTCAAGACCGGTCTTTATGGCTGACGCCATCCGGTCGGAGAGGGCGACACTCTTGAGGGCGGCCGCGGTAGACGTTGCTCCCTCGTGTGTCGAGGACAATAGCACGCCGGATGTCGCCGGTGGAGCTATAGACGAGGGGGAAGCTGCTGCTGAGCCGGCTTCTGAACCTACGGACGTGCCGTAGCCGGAATGTGCTAAGGCGGCCCCTGAACATGCGGACGTGCCGTAGCAGGAGTATGCCCGGGTGGATATGGCGGTGACGGGTCCTAACCGTCGCATTATGATCCTCACGAGGTACAACTTGCTACTGGAGAGCGAGTAGGCCACAACGGACATGTCCTTGCTGTGCGGGGTTGCCGAGGCGGAGTCTCTAAAGTCTGTAAGCGACAGAGACCTGTCTCGTCGAGTTGCTGGTGCCGCTCTGCAGGTATGATTCGGTCATTACTTCATATTCTTTTCTTTTGAATTCTAAGGTTTTTTACATTTTTGACTTGTCTTCTTTTTTCTTTCTTTTTCTTTTTAAAGACCCTCATCTTGGAGGTGGAGCGGAGTCGGAGGGACCGGAAGAAGGATGCTGCCCTCCGAAAGGCATCGAAGAAATATAAAGAGGTCTGGACAAGCATAAGACGCTGGCGGACGTCTACACTCAAGACCCCAACTTCCGAGTCTTCCGTGAAGGCTTGCAGGCAGCGGAGGAGAAGCTGCGTAAGCGTACGGCCCAACTAGAGAAGGTGGACGCCGATTTGCTGGCCGCTGTAACCCGGAACATTGAATTGGAGAGTCTTCTCCAGCAGCGGGAGGGGGAGCTAGACCTTGGTCGCGTGGCAATGATAGAAGCGGCGGAATTACGTGCCAAGGTTGGCGCCCTGTTGGCCGAGCTTCAGACAGCCACGGCCAGGATGGCAGTCCCTCAGCAGGTGAAGGTTGTTGCCCCGGCTGGTGACACGTCCCGC
This sequence comes from Nicotiana noctiflora, assembly GCA_032618575.1. NCBI lineage: Eukaryota > Viridiplantae > Streptophyta > Magnoliopsida > Solanales > Solanaceae > Nicotiana > Nicotiana noctiflora. Next base: position 69,007 of record JASVEL010014179.1, read on the forward strand.
GAAGCTCAAGACATGCTCGTGTATGCTGAGGCGAGGCGGATCGTGTTCGACGAGTTGCTAGCTGCTGGTAGAGCCACCGAGGCGTAGGTTAACGCTCAACGTCGCCTGGTCAGGGTCGCTCGTAAGGCTGGTGGGTATGACCCCGACTCTCCGGGCCAGATGGGCGGCTCCTTTGCAAAGGCGGATCAGTTGGGCAACGAATCCTGGATCGATAGGGTGTTCCAATATGAAAGTGAATATGGTGCGGCCGGTGCGGAGGAGGGCGGCGGGTGTCTAGGTAGTTAGCTAGGATATGTATTTTTTGTTATCAAGACTCTTCTGTAATCTTGTGATTTATTTAATAAGACTTTTGGCAATTTCTCGAGAACTGTTTATGCCTCCTTTGTGTCCCCTCTTTTTTATTTCTATAGTGCTCGAGGCGTAGCCCTTTATTTATCGCGGTTTCTTCTTGCGTCGCTAAGATCTTGGCCTTTTATTATTAATGGAGGAGACCGTAGTCTCTTCTTTCGCTGTTAAGGCCTTAGCCTTTTATTTCGGATGGAGGAGACCGTAGTCTCTCCTTTCGCCGTTAGGGCCTTAGCCTTTTATTTCGAATGGAGGAGACCGTAGTCTCTCTTTTCGCCGTTAAGGCCTTAGCCTTTTATTTTGAATGGAGGAGACCGTAGTCTCTCCTTTTGCCGTTAAGGCCTTAGCCTTTTATTTTGAATAGAGGAGATCGTAGTCTCTCCTTTCGCCATTAGGGCCTTAGCCTTTTATTTTGAATGGAGGAGACCGTAGTCTCTCCTTTCGCCGTTAAGGCCTTAGCCTTTTATTTTGAATGGAGGAGACCGTAGTCTCTCCTTTCGCCATTAAGGCCTTAGCCTTTTATTTTGAATGGAGGAGACCGCAATCTCTCCTTTCGTCGTTAAGGCCTTAGCCTTTTATTTTGAATGGAGGAGACCGTAGTCTCTCCATTCGCCGTTAAGGCCTTAGCCTTTTATTTCGAATGGAGGAGACCGTAGTCTCTCCTTTCGCCGTTAAGGCCTTTGCCTTTTATTTTGAATGGAGGAGACCGTAGTCTCTCCTTTCGCAGTTAAGGCCTTAGCCTTTTATTTTGAATGGAGGAGATCGTAGTCTCTCCTTTCGCCGTTAAGGCCTTAGCCTTTTATTTTTAATGGAGGAGATCGTAGTCTCTCCTTTCGCCGTTAAGGCCTTAGCCTTTTATTTTGAATGGAGGAGACCGTAGTCTCTCATTTCGTCGTTAAGGCCTTAGCCTTTTTAACGTTGGTGATGGCCGAAGCCCTTCAGGTCGTGGCCTTTCTTGCATTTAAGGTGGTCGTAGCCTTTCATATATTTGAGATGGTCGTAGCTTTTCTAATATTGGAGATGGCCGTAGCCTTTCGTGCATTTGAGATGGCCATAGCCTTTCTAACATTGGAGATAGCCGTAGCCTTTCATGCATTTGAGATGGTCATAGTCTTTCTATTATTGGAGATGGCCGTAGTCTTTTGTGCATTTGAGATGGCCGTAGCCTTTTTAACATTGGAGATGGTCGTAGCCTTTCATACGTTTGGGATGGTTGTAGCCTTTCGTGCATTTGAGATGGCCGTAGCCTTCCTAACATTTGAGATGGTCGTAGCCTTTCATACATTTGAGATGGTCGTAGCCTTTCTAACATTGGAGATGGTCGTAGCCTTTCATACATTATGGTTGTAGCCCTAGTCCCTGTGATATGCCATTCGTGCCGATCGGCGGTGCGCTTGGGGTATTAGAATAACCTCGTCAACGTTTATGGGCATCTCCTTCGTTGCCTCATTAAAAACCTCTCTGAGAAAACCCAATTGGGACAAAACTCGGATAAGGGAAAAAGAGTGGCTTGGGGGATACCTTTCAAAAGTGGAAACGTTTGAGGTGTGAGATGTTCCAGTTGTTTTGGAGTATCTTTCCGTTCATGGTTTCTAACTCGAAGGAGCCTTTGTCTGCCACTGCGATGATTTTATAGGGCCTGTCCCAATTGGTGCCCAACTTCCCTTCGTTAGGGTCTTTAGATGCTAGTGTTTTGGCCTTTAGCACATAGTCGCCTATCTTGAGCAGACGGATTTTCGTCCTTTTGTTGTAGTATCTCTCGACTTGTTGCTTTTGGGCCACTAGCCTGACGTGGGCCATTTCTCTTCTTTCTTTCGCTTCATCTAAGTCTTGTAGTCGGCTCGCGTCGTTCTCCTCTCCGCTTGTGTGCGAGTATCTGAGGCTTGGTTCGCCGACTTCGACTGGTATGATGGCGTCGGTCCCGTAGACTAATGAGTAGGGAGTCTCTTCTGTGGAGGATTTGGGGGTGGTCCTATATGCCCATAATACTTCTGGTAGCACTTCGGGCCACAATCCCTTGGTGTCTTCGAGTTTTTTCTTCAGGATGTTTAGTATGATCTTGTTGGACGACACTGCTTGACCGTTAGCGGCTGGATGATATGGGGTTGAGAGTATTCTTTTGATGCGCCATTTATCGAAGAAATCGATTGTCTTTTGTCCTATGAACTGTCGTCCATTGTCACACGTTATCTCTTTGGGGATGCCGAAGCGACATATGATGTTTTTCCAGATGAAGGCTATGACCTCTTGCTCGCGGATCTGGGCGTAGGCACCTGCTTCCGCCCACTTAGAAAAATAGTCAGTTAAAACTAATAAGAAGCGTACCTTCCCTCGTCCGATAGGTAGTGGTCCGACTATGTCCATTCCCCATTTGATGAAGGGCCATGGAGATGTGACCGAGTGGAGGGGCTTTCCTGGCTGATGTATCAGGGGGGGAGAACTTTTGACATTTTTCGCATTGGCGGACATATTCTGCCGCGTCCTTTTTCATGGTGGGCCAGTAGTATCCAGCACGTATTAGATATCGTATGAGTGCTCGGTTTCCTGTATGGGCGTCGCAATGGCCCTCATGGACTTCTTCTAACACTGGCGTCATCTGGTTGGGGCCCAAACACTTAGCTAGGGGTCCTCCAAAGGATCTTTTGTAGAGGTCGTTATTCACCAAACAGTACCTCGCTGCTTGTGTGCGAAGCTTTCTCGCTTTTTTTTGTCGTGTGGTAGGTTCCCATCCTGCAAATATGATACAAATTGATTGCGCCAGTCCTAATTTAGATGCAGGGAGAGTACCTCGCTGTGGTCGATTGCGGAGCAGGAGGGTGACGGTGCTTTCTTTATTCAGGTTGGTGGTTTCCGCGGCCAATTTAGCCAACCCGTCTGCTTCAACGTTGTATACCTTACGAACTTGTTCGAAGCGACATTCGTCGAATTGGCCTATCAGCTTAGAGATCTCTACTCGGTAGTTTTGCAACCTCTGCTCTTTGACCTGATAAGTCCTGGCGACTTGATTTACCACAAGTTGCGAGTCGCAATGTAGGATCAGCCGGCGGGCCCCGTACCTGGTGGCTAGTTTCAAACCTGCAATAACAGCCTCGTATTTTGCCTCGTTGTTAGTCATTTCGGAGCATCGTATAGACTGGCGAATGACTTCACCCGTGGGGACTTCGAGGATGAGTCCCAGTCCCGATCCCGAAGCGTTCGCAGCCTTATCGGTGTGGAGTATCCAGGGGTCGGTGTTTGGAGTTGTTTGCGGGGCCTCATTCTCTGCCTTAGGCAATATTTTGGCACTGAAATCGGTCACGAAGTCGGCGAGGACTTGTGATTTGATGGCAGTTCTGGGGATATAGGTGATGTCGAACTCGCTGAGCTCTATGGCCCATCTGGCGAGACGGCCCGACAGTTCGGGCTTGTGCAGGATGTTTCTCAAAGGGAAAGTGGTAACCACTTGGATGGGATGGCACTGGAAGTAGGGTCTCAGCTTTCTGGAAGTCGTGACCAATGCCAACGCCAATTTCTCGAGGTGTGGATACCGGGTCTCGGAATCCACTAGAGTTTTGCTAATGTAATAGATAGGTGATTGTGTACCTTTTTCTTCGCGGATGAGCACTGCGCTGACCGCGACCTCTAAGACGGCCATATATGTTAGTAGGGGTTCACCCAGCTTTGCTTTTGATAACAATGGTGGCGACGACAGATACACTTTCAGACCTTGGAGGGCTTTGACGCATTCGTCATTCCAGTGGAATCCGTTGTCCTTCTTCAACACGTTGAAGAATTTATGACATCTATCTGACGATCGGGAGATGAAGCGAGAGATGGTGGTTATTCGACCTGTCAACTTCTAAACTTGTTTCTTGTTGTTGAGTGCTTCGGCTATCAAGGCGATCACCTTGATCTGGTCGGGGTTGACTTCGATCCCTCTTTGGGATATGAGGAAACCAAGGAATTTTCCCGACGCCACGCCAAAGGCACATTTCTCGGGGTTCAGCTTCATTCCATACTTGTTCAATATCTCGAAGGCTTCTCGCAGATGGTCGATATGATCCTCCTTCCTTGCCGATTTCACTAGCATGTCATCGATGTAAACCTCCATAGTTTTCCCAAGTTGTTCCTTGAACATCTTAGTGACCAGCCTTTGGTAAGTAGCTCCCGCATTCTTTAGCACGAAGGACAACACTCTGTAACAGTAGGTGCCTTGGTGGGTGATGAATGTGGTTTTCTCCTGATCTTCCTCGGCCATTAGTATTTGGTTATAGCCGGAGTACGCCTTCAAGAAACTTAGTAGCTCATGTTCGGCGATGGCGTCGATCAGTTAGTCGATGTGAGGCAGCATGAAGGAATCCTTAGGGCATGCCTTGTTTAGGTCGGTGAAGTCCACGCACATCCTCCACTTCCCGCTCTTTTTTTTGACCATCACCACGTTGGCGACCCATTGCGGGTATTTCGGCTCCCTGATGGAGCTGTTGGCTAGCAACTTGTGTACTTCTTCGCGGACCACCTCATTAATAGCGGCATTGAACTTTCTCCCGATTTGTTTTACCGGCGGATGTAATAGATCCACATTGAGCCGGTGGGTGGCGATATCTGGCAAGATCCCTGGCATGTCTGCATGAGAAAAAGCGAACGTGTCTGCATATTTAGTTAAGAATTCATGGTACTTACTCGGGTTGGCGAGCCCGTGACCAATGTATGCCTTCTTCTCGGGGTTATCCCGATCTCGTTGAACCGGGTCGATATCTTCGACCGTGGCTTCGCAGGCTTCTACGACATCTGGGTCTCTTATAGCATTGGTCGTCGGGTCCCCTTGGGTCCCCGACATGGCTGATTCCTATGCTTCTATGCTCGCCCCGTTCAATTGCCGGGTGTGGGCGCAGTCTTGAGTTATTTTATAACATTCATGTGTTATGCGTGACTCCCCTTTAATGCTGAATATTCCCTATGGGGTATGGAATTTGACCACTTGGTATAAGCTTGAGGGGATCGCTCACATGGCATGTATCCATGGACACCCGATGATGACGTTGTAGGCTGTCTCTTGGTTCATCACATGGAAGGTAGTTTCCAGGGTGACTCCTCATGCGAGGACAGGTAGGGTCACTTCTCTTGATGTGCGCTCTACTGCATTGTTAAAACCAGTTAGAGTTATGCAGAAGGGGTTATCCTGTCCTCGAGTCCCATCCGCGAGAGGACTCTCGGATGGATGATGCAGGCGCTGCTTCCGTCATCGATCATGACTCTCCTGACATCAGTATCAATGATACGTAGAGTAATAACTAAAGCATAATAGTGAGGGAAACATAAACCGTCGGCGTTAGACTTATCGAAGGTGATACTTCCTTCGAGGTCATCGTACCGTTCGTAGGAGATGGTCCTCTTCAGTCTGTGTGTGTTGGCAAATTTGATGTGATTAATGGCGACGTCGTTCCCTTCTCTGACAATCATATTTACCGTGCGTGTCGGAGAGGGCGATTTTGGTGGTCCTCGGGAGTGCTCTCGTCCGCGTGAAAAATTGGCTTTCCCTTTGTCGCTGAGCAGCTCCTTTAGGTACCCCTGGTTGAGCATTCTGACAACTTTTTATTGCATGCCGATGCAATCTTCGGTCCTATGCCCTCGTTCCGGTGGAACTCGCACAAGACATATGATTTCCTTGTGGCGGGGTCCGATTTCATCTTTTGGGGATACTGCACCTTGGTGCCGAGCTTCTCTAGTGCGTATACTATTTCTGAAGGAGAGACACAGAAGTTATGTGAGGAAAGTAAAGGGGGCGTACCTCATTCGTTCCTAAGTGGGGCGAGGTGGCGTTGCACGACGTCCGTATGGCGAGGGGGCGGAAGTGAGGACCTCGTATAGGGCTGATGTCTCTCCTTACTAGGACGAGGGGGAAGTTCCCGATGTCCCTCGCGTTGTCGATCTCTTCTAGTATCCTGGTGCACGGCTGCTAGCCGTCGGGTTGGTCCATTGAGATCCTCATCGTCTGCCCGTACCTCGGCGTAGTAGGCATTTTGAATCTCGTCCCAGGTCATGGGAGGGTACTTCATGAGCCGGCTTAGCAGTTTTTTGGTAGCTCTGGAGCCGTCCCTATTGAGTCCATTCTGGAAGGCCGCTACCGCCATCACTTCTGATACGTTCGACAGGCTCATTCTTACCCTGCTGAACCTGGCGAGGAAGTCCCTGAGGCCCTCGCCCGTGGTTTGTCTGACGACGAAGATGTCATTCACCCTTGCTTCTGCTTTCTTAGCGTCGGCATGTGCTGTGACGATCTTATCCCCCATTTCCTCGAAGGTTGAGATTGTTTTGGCGCGCAGTTGGGAGTACCAGGTCAATACTCACCTGGTCAGCATTTCGCCGAACTTTTTCAGCAGCACTGATGGTACATATTCTTTAGACAAGTCATTACCTTTCACGGCGGTGACATAATGGATGAGATGATCCTCAGGATCGGTGGTTCCGTCGTACACCTTCAGGTAGGGAGGCATCTTGAAGGTTTTCGGAATGGTGTAAGGTGTGGCTTCCTCGGAGTAGGGTTGTTCTACAAACCTTCCTACATCTCGTTTGGGTAGCAGTTTAGGTGCTCCGGGGATCTAGTCAACCCTATCTTGGTGCTCCTTCATTTGGTCGCGGAGGGCCTGATTTTTGCGTTCCATCTCCTCCATCTTCCTCAGGATGGAGGCTAACGTGTCATCGTGTGTTTTTGTTTCGACGGGTTGGCCGTTAGTTCGTGTTCCTTCCTGTTCATCTGTCGCTGTGGTGTTGCTTGTTGTTGGTGCTGCATTCTCGCAGCCTCGTGGTGGCTTTTCCACTAAGTTGCTCAGGGTGCTGGTTAGCCATTCCTCCAGTAGCTTCTTGACTGCGGGGGGTGCTTCTTTTGAAGTGGAGGTGTCCCTTTCCTGTGGGGTAGCAAGGTTCTCAAAGGGGGGAGGTGAGGCCTCTACCTCGGGTGCGATACCAAAGATAGGTTGATGGCAGCGCTACCACCGGCCTCGTTCATGGAACTCAGGAGGTTGGTGGTAACTTTTACCACAACTTTGGATCGAGTGTCATTTTCGGCCATTTCCAGACTTTTTCCGATGATCGGATCTTGTGAATGTATACTACAAGTTTGATTCTCGAAATTCCCACAGACGGCGCCAAATTGTTTGACCCAAAAACTATAGGTTGCTTTACGGGTTAGGGACAATCAAAGAATAAATGAAGGGTAAATCAGAATCAATGGTAATATATCTTAAAGATAGATCTTTGGATTCGTGTAAAGATTTTTCTTATAAGAATGTGATGAAGCTTAATCAAGTGATCAAACAAGTAAGAAATAAAGAGATAACAATAGAGACAAAATGGTAGAGAGAGAGGGTTGTATTATTAATGATCAAGAATACTTGTGTTACAAATGAGGGGAACCCTACCTTATATAGAAGGACGACCCCCTCGCCGACATATTACATTGCCCCAAAGCTATGAAAACACATGGGAGGGGGAGTCGGGGACGTCTACTCGAACGAACTTGCTGATACGCTACTATGGATGAAGACGTATCCTTTTTACCGTGCGGACACGAAGGAGGACGTCATCCAGTGTTATCGGCCACGTGAGGAGGTGTGCCTGAACCGTATTGCATCCGAGCCGGCCGTACGTATATACATGCTCGTCTCATCTTACCCCCGATTCGCCCCCATACAGTATTGTATTTTATTTTTTTATTAATATAAGATTTGGGTAGATTCTATTATTTGTTATTGTTAAATAATATTTTACTGTTTGATTTGACCGTATCATATTGTATTGTAACTTATAAGTTTACTAAAAATACCTTCAATTGTTTAAATATTAAATTTATCAAAAAGTTTGCATAAAAATAACTTAAGAAAGCATAACAAAGGAGCGAGACAGAAAAAGGCAAAACAAAGGAGCACAACTAATTAGAATTGAGTTAAAAGTAAACTAAGAGATAAAATCAAACAAAAGGTGGCAAAATACATTTAATGTTAGCGGCAGAAGTTTTGGAAAAAAAAAAGTAGGTTGTAGGTTGGAGATTTGGAGTTAAAATAGAAAAAAGTTAAAGAGTAAAATAGAATTATAGAATAATAAGTTATGGCATAACTGAAAAGAAAAATATGAAACAATCCCACCACACCAAATCGGAGCTCGCAAAAGCGGGACCGCACCTATGATGAAGAAGGCGCAGATGCAAAATGGAGGGGGCTGGAGGAGGATCGCAGAAGCGGGCCATGTGCCACACCTGCGGAACCATAGAAGCGGTCAAATGACCGCAGGTGTGGAAGTGCTGAAGGCAGTGAGTTTTTTAAAAATCGGGATTTGGCCCATTGTCCTCCATTTTTCTTCTTGGTTGGGCGATTTTGGAGCCCTGGAAGGGGGGGGGGGGGATTTCATCATCAAAACATGAGGTAAGTTAATTTCACCCCTTGTGAGTTAAATACATGGTATTATTACGAATAAAGTATGAAAATTGGTAAAAACTTGGGGTTCGAGGAAAAACCTAGAAAATTCGTATTCTTGAATTTTGTCCACAATTTCTGACATGAACTTGAGAGTAAATTATATAATTGAGTTCGTGAGGTTATGAGTAAACATTATCTCAGGGCATGTGGGTCTAGGGCATTTTTATCAACTTTTCGATCGAGGTTAGGAATTGTTATAAATTGAATTATTATAAGTAATTAAACATATATTAATGGATTTGCATCATTATTGGCTAGTTGTGGAGCGTTGTGCATCAATTTGAGTCTTCGAAAGGGCGTGGAATGTCGGTTATCGAATTTCGAAGTGATGTGCGTTTTCTTTTCTAACCTTGTAAGAGGGAATTGCCTCAATAGGTGAATTAATTAAATATGTGCTATTAATTGTGGGGGCTACGCACGTACGAGGTGACGAGAGTCCGTGCGTAGCTACTATTATGCTTAAGTCCGGATAGTCTAGGCCCAATAACATGCTTTAATTACAATATTTAAATTATTGTTGTTAATTTAAAATGCTTAAAACACATTGAACATGTATAATGATTTAATAAAAGACTGGACACTGTTTCTTGATTTTTTTAAAAAGAGAAATTATTTTTCCTTGAATAATTGCTCCTTGATGAACTCTTGATTGACTGTTGGTTGTGTTTATTTATATTTGACCGCGATGCATGTATGATTCGCGAGCGGGGTAATAAATGCATATGTGGTTCGCGCCATTCGACCCTCTGGCAGAGCACAATTTAAATGTTGTTGGATCGTCCCGTACGTCCTCAGCATAATTTGCACATGCATGTATTGCTTGTTTTGAAATTTATTGAAGTGATATTATTTATTCCCGGCTTGAGAATAAATATATAAATGATGAAAAGGAATTTGAGAATTTCCTATAAAAGAAAGAGTTGTTTACTTGTTTCATTCTATTGAATTACAATCATATTTATAAAAATCCTCGATTAATTATATTATCGACGTATCATTATTGGATCACTAGTAAGCGTCGAATTCGACCTCTCGTCTCTACTCTTCGAGATTAGGCGGGATACTTACGGAGTACACGTTGTTTTCGTACTCATGCTACACTTGTTGTGCATTTTTATTGCACATGCACCTGTATTTCTAGTCGCCTATTAGGCGTAGCAGCATGGATGATACGGGGACTACGTGAGCTGCATTTCTCGAGGCGACCCGCAGTCAATATAGTCTCGCTCAGCGTATTGTATTTACTTTCTGTCCAATTTGTATTCCGGATAGTTATTATACTTTATTTGATTCCTTAGTAATTGCTCATGCACTTGTGACATCGAGTTCTAGGATGATTATGGGGTATTTTGTAATAACTTCTAAACATTCTTTATTTATTTTGTAAAGATTATCTTTTACTAGCCAAATTGAAAGAAAATTATAGTATTCACAATTATTTTGAATGAGAATTTAATTAAGTATTTATAATTGGCTTGTTTGACAGCAATGTCTGGCGCCATCACGACCCTTAATGGATTTTGGGTCATGATAATATTGACATGAAAATATATTTTTCCATCGACATGAAAATAGTTTCTAGACAATAAAAAAACTAATGCTTTAACAAAAAAGAACCTTTACTTTCAAATTTCAACGAGTTCCAACGGAAAAATTATTATGTATATTGTTGATGGAAATAAAAAAAAGTTTGGCAAATATTTCTCTTCAAGTGTAGAATAAAACTCTACATGTTCTAATTTGTTTGGTATAATTTGACACAAAAGATTTAAGAAATTAAAAAAAAAATCAAAACTCATGGTCTTCACTCCACATTATAAGATATTTTGGAATTTATGATCTGAAATATTGAGTAAAAGTTTATTATTAAGAATAAAATAAAAAAAATCCAAAGTTAGCTACTTTCGAATATAAAAAAATAATATTAATTTTTAGTGGACTAATAGAAAATTGTACTAAATAAATTGGAAAGAAAGTATATTGGCGTGACTTGCACATATAATTGATGAATTGATACTTACCGACCTGTTGTGTTTCTTCAGGGTGTCAAGTCACATCACGTAATTTTCAGCTGGACAAAGCCGAAATAGTTTTGGCACCAATCATTGGCTATTTAGGTCGGATACAAGGACATTATAATCATCCACAGTAATAAATATTCCTTGGATATTTTTAAATGGATTCATTTTTTGTACACTAAACATGTAAGGTTCGATTGGACACAGCCTCTCTGCCCTCTCGGGTAAATGTAAGGACTGTCTATATATTACCCTTCCCAGATCCCACTTTGTGGGAATATACATTATTATTGTTGTAAACATGCAACTATGTATGAATAGACTAAAAAGAAAAATTTTAGTATACTCATTTTGGTCAACCAACTCTAGAAGCCCCTACTCAAAAATTTGGTGATCAATAGAACTGATGCACTTCATTTATGAAGGTGAAAACCTTGAATCAGCGTACCCGATTATTATTGACCATCGAACACAGTCAAACTTCTCTATAACAACCTTATTTGTTCGAGAGTATTTTCGGCTGCTATAGTGAAGTACTGTTATAAAGAACAAATGTTATAACATAACACGAAATATTGGTTCCAAAATAAACTTGAATGTCATAGTGAACTGCTAATATAGAGAATGACGAAGAGTTTGACTGTATTTAAAACCAATTACAGATAACTATCAATAATAAGCATGAGGTATTACACTCTTAAAAGATATTTACATTCAACTTGGATTTTCTATACACACTACCCTCCCCAGACCCCACGGTGTGGAATAATACTGGATATATTGATGTTTTAAGTATATAGCTCGAATCAGAGACGATGAGTATGCGTCCAGGTTGTCCACCTGCTGCTTATACGTTGAATCTGCTTCTAGTTCACTGGCATTCACCCCACATCAGATAGCTCCGGCAACCATTTCAATCATCTTAAGATCGACTAAGCACAAATTGTCCAGTTAGAGGGAACTCTACTTGATGGCAATGGTGGCAAGTTACGAACGTTGACATCAAGAGGCAGCATACGGTATTCAATATCAAGCTCCCTGAATATCTTTACCATCTCTTCAACCAAAAGACTTCTCCTTGACCATCTCTCTCCCATATCTTGGTGATTCATTGTATGCGAAAGCCACACTGACCATTGTATCCTGTTTAAGTCTTCAACGTCCCTCATTACAATCAATGGAGCTGGATACCAATGATCGCTCTTGTTGTCGACAAACCTGCCATTGCAAAAGCAATTCATGAGATATGCAAAAATGCAAGAAACATTAATCAGTTTCTCTTGATTATGCTTAGATACAAAGTGAAAAGTATCTACGGACAATGTAAAGATTTTTCACACTATTAGGTTTAGGTTCAAAAGAATGAGTTGGTAAATTGGAAAGTAAAGGAAGTAACTTGCTTCAACTGGTTAAACTACAATGAAGTTATAAAGTCATAGTACAAGATACCAATTTGAGATCCTTATTGCCGCCCAGTAGTAGTAATGTTTCAAAGAATACGAATATCCCAATTCCTCTGGTGTTTTGTGTCATAAAACAGTAAAGGAGGACATGCCAAGACTGAAATAAAGTACGTAATAAGAAAAAGGAGATGATCTTTGCAGATACCTTGTGATTTTCTCCTTCATTGCAGCAATCTTGTCCATAGGAGTGGAAATATGAATGCAGAAGTCAATTGCATCTCCCATGTGTGGACTGCGATAGTAATTACTTATGGGCTTTGTGGACAAGACACTGTTTGGATAGATGATCTTTTGGTTATCGTATCTCAGGAAAACTGTCGTCAATATATTCATCTCTTCTACTATCATCTGGAATGCAAACATCAATATTTTTTTTTACTACTACATAAATGATAATACAGTCAGATTTTTTATTTTAAAGTGGAAATGAATTTCTCACCTGAACTCCTTCGACTTCAAGACGATCACCTACATCAAATGGGTGCATAACGAATAAAAAAATGATTGCCTCAAAGGTTGTCTTGGCTGAGTTACCGAACATGAATACCACCAGGAGAACTTGGGAACTCATCAAAACCAAGAAATGTGTGTTGGCAACTCTCAGTATAAGGAGCCAAATGACCACTATGATAACTGCCACAACGACATTCAACATATGATGCAGTTTCTTCACAGCAGTCTTTGTATCATTCAAAGACAAAGCAAGAGCTCTACGTTCTCTAAATGCATTCACCTGGAAGCAAAAAGAAAAACTTACTACCTCAAGTGTCGATCCTATCAATCAAGTTGTACGAATGGATGCTCCCCCTACCCAGTACATAGTAAATATTCAGAATCTTCCATTTACTTTTAGTTCAAATTTATTCAGCTATATTCATCTAACACAACCATATTAGATTCTCTGGATACTCTTACTTCACGCACCAATATCCATCAATACAATGTAAAATTAATGAATATACGTTTTTTGAAACTAAGACATCTTTCACTCATTTTGTAAGCAATGCCTTGAAATGAGTTTGAAGATCATAAACAGCTACATTTCCTTTAATGCATATTCCTATTAAGCGAAAAAAGTGAAACTGTAAGCTTTTTCAAAACTTCATGGAGAATATAGGGAAATTGTACTCACCACCCAAGTTTTTAAAGCCCCCTTACTGACACCTTTGGCTTCAGTTCCACCTTCAAAGAGGCGTATCGTTTTCAGAGCCTCATCTTCTCTCATAAAACGCATAAAATCCTCCAGATAGATGAACCTGATGGCAATCCCAGAGTATGCATTAATGATAAAGAAAAAGCAGGATGATGTAACAGCATAAAAGCTTGGAATATAGCGGACTTGTAGGCAAAATATTTTGCTCCAGCTTTCAGGATAACAGGCACTTATCATTGCCCTGCTGATTTTGACTCAGCCAACAACACAACGAGGTTCAGCACATTAGCCTGAGATACTAAAACTTTCAACAGAAAAGCTACAACGCCAGTATGTAGCTTACATATGCAAGAGCATCACTCTCCTTTAAAAGCATGGACTATTGAAAGCAACCCCACTATGCGAAACCGAAAAAAAGAACTCAAAAGGCACTGACGGAGCAAGCATAAAACAATACAGAATGAAATAATGGGCATACGTCTAAAACTCTCTTTCTCGTCCACTTTAAAAGTTAGCAAGGTATTCATAATGAAAGAAATGTATGAAAATCCAAACATAGGAACTTAATAGCAACAATATAGGCAGATTAAAAGGTATATTGGTTCCGATAAGGAGCAATAAGCTTTGTTTTCTAGAGGAAATAACTTACTTGGAGCAAGGCTTAGCCACATTGTTAAATATCTTCCTGGCTGCAACTTTAGCCAGTTTTTCACTTGTGATCTCTACAGATTCACCCTCATCTGTTGATTCCTGTAACTGATCATGCAGAGTTGACAGCACCCCTTTCCTAACAATATTTGTCAATCTTTTCATATTCCAAGCTGAAATGTTCTTCTGATTCAACCTATGCAGATGATCTAAAGTGATACCCCCTTCTTCTTCCTTTTCATTCTTCGACAAGACCCTGGAGAAAACAGGACTCCTTGGAATAGCAGACGGGGGACTCGTCCGTGCTGTTCCAATTGGTCTCTTCTGTAATATGGCTGCTTTTATATCAGCAGGTAATGTAGCTCCAGCATTCTGAAGCTTCTGCACCTCGTCCATAACTTTCTCCTCCTCCTCTTGTTCGTTCTCAATTTCAACAAACGGTGGCCCAGACAACGTCTCAATCACGTACTGGTTAAACAAAGATTCTTGAATGCGATCAAAGAATGCAGTAACATGAAACGACATAGCCAGTACCTTTACAAGTAGAGTTTTCAGCAGCCAAATAAATGTACCAACCAAAAGACACACCCAAATGCGAGAAACGTAAGGTAACACCTTCCCATGGGTCACCCTCTCAACTTTCTTATCAAAAATAGATTGCCAAGCTATCAACACAAAACTCAACCAAATACAGTTCTGCACTGCATTCCTCAATCCATAAACAAAATACAAAACCCGCTTTCGCCACAAAAAATTACGCTCAATGAAGTAAACCACAATCCTAATCAACCAACCAGAAACCAATCTACCAGAAATTAACACTAAAACCATTAACTCCCATTTCCACAATTCAAGCTCAAATATCCTCTTTTTCCTTAATAGTGGAATTGCTAAACTACAAACTAAAGCAGCAATAATCAAAATCAAACTTACCAACTGAAGAACACTCAATGTACTGTACTTCATCTTCTTATATTCCTCAGGTAAATCCTCATCCCAAAAAGGATCCTCTTCATCAATTTCACTTCCTTTTCCCAAGAATCCAGATTTCATTGTAATCTTCTGAGACTTGTGATCTTGTTCAGGTGGGTCCATTAATCTTGATTTTGTCTTCGTTTTCAATAGAGTAGATTTTGACCTGAATGAAGAGGTGGAACTGCATAACAAAACTTCGTCTTGTACACTGGCTTCTCCACCACTAGCATTAGAACGGCGTCGTTTTGTTTCGTTAAGGTGGTCGTTACATGAAACCTTAGCATCCCTCGGTGTAAGAACACCGCCGCCACCGTTGTAGGGACTCTCTTCATTAACTCTAGATAACGGTGACTCCGTTACAAAATCAAAATCTTTGTTACTTCTCCATTGTTCTTTCATAACATCATCATGTGTAAAATCATAACTGGAATCTCTCCACGTTTTACTGTTACTGTAACCGCCATTTTTACTGAACTGGGATTTTAAAGAAGATGAAAATTCAGTATCTTTAAGACCTTTTGGGGTTTCTCTGGTGTTAATTTTGACGACAACATCCATAGCATCGGATGTATCCATAGCAGGGGAAGAAGAAGTCATAGTAAAACTGGTTTTTTCTTGTTTTTCAGTTTGGTTCAAGAAAACTTGGAGTTCTTCTTCAGAGTGTATGGAAGTGTTAATAGTATTATCAGGGGAAAGAGATTTAAAGGATTTTCTAAGTTTGTCCATTGATTAATTAATTAAATAGAAGCAAAAGTGGGTAAATAAGGTGTAAAGTAAAAGAAGGGAGACGTGATATTTTAGAGTAAAAGAATGGAGAAGATTATGAGGTGTTTGAGTTTGAGGCGTTGAAGGTAAGTGGTAGAAGGTGAGAGGTGGGGAGATCGCAGAGCAATTTAATAATTTAATAATCCTATTAAACAAACTATATAGTAAGTAATAAAGAGGGTGCAATAAATTAGCTTTAGGTAAGAGCACAATTATTCTCTCCCTTTCTTGAATATTTATTTATGTCCTAATTTAGGAAATAATTTTGTTTCCTTTTTTTTTTCGTTTTTTTTCTGAAAGAATGAAATTTTTATATTTAAAATAATCTAAGTTTAATGAAATAATTCAGAGTTACAAAAGTATTTATTTCCTTCGGTCCAAAATAAGTAACTTTTTGGCTTTTTTTTGTGGTCCAAAATAAGTGATTTTTCCAAATTTCAAGAATGAATTAATTTTTCTTTTTTCTGACATTGTCCTTGGAGTAAATGTGTTGGAATATGTGTTAGGAATGTTTATGTGAGATAGAAAAGGTTAATATGGTCAATTTCATTTCTAATTAATGCTAAAAGGTGAATTTTTTAATCTGTGTGAAAACATCCAAAAAATTATTTATTTTGGACCGGAGGGAGTACTATTTAGGACTCGTTTGGTACGAGGGATATAAGATAATTAATTTTGATATTAAATTCAAGAAGAGTTTATCCCATGTTTGGTTGAGATAAAATCGCGATATAACTAATCCCTGAATTAGTTATCACGGGATTGTAGTGTTAGTTTTATCCTTATGAAATGGTGGGATAAAAATTCCGGAATAACTAATCCCAAAATAATTAATCATGAGATAACTTATTTCTCAACCAAACGACCCCTTAATATTTCTCTTAGAACACAAATTTTCCGAGTATCTAATCAAATAACATCACATAATTGGAACGGTTGATTTATTAGATCTTTCAAACTGAATAAATTTATCTAAAACTATTTAATTTTAAATAATAGTACATTATTTATCATTTCTTTTAAAATACATAATTTTTACTATTCTAATTTGTGCAGTGTAATTAGATTCTTAAGAAGATGTGAAAGGTAATCTAGACAATACTCTTATAATTACGATTATTAACTATTTTTCTTAATAGCTCTATAAAAACTTAAAAAAAAGTTAATATGGATAAAAATTAATGTTGAGTGATGACTATTATATTGACGAATAGTTACATAAGAAATGTCATGGTGAATAATGGTGCAAATATTATTACACTATTGTAAATATGAAGTATCAATTATGTATGTACATCATTGTGAAAGTACTTAAGGAGCTTATTTATGAGCCAATCTAATTATTTTGGGACTAAGTCACCAAACTATTTTCTTCCTATAAATAGGAGATTTTATTTACCCATTGTAAGACATCAAAATTCTAGTATAATCTTGGGCCAAACTATTTTCTTCGCTTTAAGTTTCTTTTTTACTTTTTTGGTTTTGCTTTTACTTTATATTATTTCATATATTGTGCTATGAATTTGTAAAAGTTATTAAGCAAGAATTTCGTTATCAACTCAAAACGTAGTTTAACAATATTTTTGGTATTTTGGTGCTATTATTATTCAGATTATATACATACTCTCATTCTTATATCTTGTATAAAATAATACAAATTAATATAAGATATTTTAGTCTTAATTCCAAAGCCTGAGACGCAATTAATACAAAAACTTTGTGTAGAAAATAAGACATTGCATTTTTATTATACATGTTTTGCATCACTAATAGTTTTGTGCATATTTCAACATAAAAATCCAATATTGTATAAGCTTTAAGTCTAACTTTGTTTTTCTTATGCAACTGGATCTCGAGTCAATTACTTAAGTAGTCATTCAATAACTATGATTATCGCACTCAGAAAGTCACTCAACTAGATTTTAAACTTTGGATTGTTAAATAACTATTTTACCCTCTAAATTATAAACATTTATCTTTTTTTTTTAAAAAAAAACTTTTTGGTATTAACAACAATAATTCAAAAATTTATTTATACGATTCAGAATGAAAGAAAATAAAGGTTGTAAAATATATATTCCATACATGTAATAAAAATAAGTATTTAAATAAATATATTTTTATAATATATATTATATATTCTTGAAAATTATACGCAATTATATTATTATGTTTCTACCAACTTTCTGACGACACAAAGTTATATCACCGGAAAGCAGGGAGACAATCTGTATATAGGGTAAAATATGATATTATATATATATATATATACACACACACACACATATATGGGTATAATTTTCTAGGATATATAATGTATATTATAAAAATACATTATTAAAATAATTATTTTATATTACGTGCATGGAATATATATTTTACAACCTTTATTTTCTTTTATTCTGAATTGTGTAAATAAACTTTTGAAATTATTCTAATTAATTTTTTTTACTATGCTTATTATTTTATTATTCCAACATTATATATGCTTAAATACTTTTTATTTTCTTAGTTTATAAATAATATTTATTCATTCTATAGGTAAGTCTATAATGTAAATTAAAAAGGGAAAAATTATAGTATTAAAAGGCTTAAAAAAAATAAAAAGACGACAAATGTTTATAATTTAGACGGTAAAATAGGTAATTGACAATTCAAAATTTGGAAAAAACATAATTTCAACAAATTTGTAAGTTCAATGAGAAATCTGGAACATAAAAAAAACTCTTGTGAACTTTGAACCAAAAAATTAAAAGATGAAGTTGGAGTTTCTTCTATCTTGCCAAATAATTTGACATATGAATATCGTTGAAATAATTTTAAATTTAATATTTTTTTGATATTTTATAACATAAAAATTTAAAAAAAATAATACTTTTGAATATATTTTTTTAAATTTATAAGGAGATTATTATAGAATAATATGTCGGTATTGCAAACCATATGTGTGAATCTTGAACGAAATGGTTTGTTTGGAGGATTCGGCGCGGTGAGTCGCAACCGTACTTATGGCTGGGGTTAGTGATAGAATCATGATGTGGTTCTCAGTCGACGTAACCAGGCATTAATGAGTTGTATCGATAGTGATAACAATTTGGTTTTACTTTGAATTGGATACACGTAATCCTTTTGCTGTATTTAAATTATATTCCAACCTACGGTGCTGTTCCATCTGAACATGTTGAAAAAATAAATAAACGTTTAATTCCTTGTCATTCTTTTTGCTTTCTGAAGAGTGAATTAAGATTTTCCCATCCTTAATTATTACTACATTTTTTTAGTTTAAGTTTTGAAATGAAGAATCTTTTAGTAATAATACAAATTTGAATAAGTGGGGTTAGTGACTTTGAATACTGAATCCTTTTCGAAAAATACAATAATTGCTGCTATTATATTTTGATGTATATCAGCTAAGTGCTAAATGATAATTGCATGGGTGAATCTCAAGACTTTATGATTTTGGTAAAAATAGTGTTGCAGTTAATTATTTTGAGATTTCACAATCAGTTGTTCTGGATGTAGCTAGGATGTCCCTATAAAATGATACCTGTAGGATAATAAATTATGTTGCTATCAGACACGTGTCATCTATTTATTGATAAGTTTTTACCATTATAGAGTTGGGTTACAGTTGCACTTTATTAGAACATAGTTGACGAATATATAACACTTTTCTTTTAAGGTTTGGCTAATTATGCAAAAAATCGTGGTTTCCATTTTAATCCCGTAGTAAACGCAATTATAAGTACAAACCAATGTTTTAAAGGGGCGTAAGGCGAGGCGTTTTGCCTCGGACAAGGTCAGGCGTAAGCACTGAGATATGTGGCGTAAATCTCACGAATCATTAAATTATACTAATTTCAAGAATTTTAAAATAGTATAAATAACAAAATAATTATAAATATTACATTAAAAATATAAAATTATAACAAATAATCTATTTAAATTATTTATAAATTTTAATTCAACTATGAATAATACAAAAAGTATGACATATATCATAATATGCAAATAATTAGTTGCAACGTCGTTACAACTCACACATCAAAAGTAATATATTCGATGCGAAATCTTATATGTATCTCTTAAGGAGTAATGAATATTGAAAGAATTTTGATATTATAATTTGATATTTTTTAAAATACTCTTTTTATTTAATATGCTTTCTATTTGAAAGAGAATTTATATAAAAATATAATTTATAATTTAAATATGATTCTCTAGTCTAATTTATTTTTAAGTTTCAACAAGTTAATAAAGTAACACATAATTCACCATACTATATCGTGATAACTAATTATTTATAAATAGTTACTAGCTAATACTGAGCTATTAAATTAACAACTATTGTATCTCGTAAACGTGAAAATAATATTTAGAAAAATAACTATAAAAACAATTATGGACTAATATAATAAAGACATAACAAAAGTTAATAAATAAATACTTATAAATAAAAGATTTATGTAAAATCTACTATTATAGTAGTCTTAGTGGATAACATGAAATAATTCTTATTTTAATTATGAACATAAAATACTCTCAACTTAATGATTTATGGTTAAGAAAATAGTAATTTTGAATAGTGAACAATTTATTAAGAAAAACTGATGATTTACAAGGTTAGTTACACACAATTGCATAAAGTTCTACTAGGGGAGTGTTCAAAAAATATTTTTTTAGTCAAAACTAGAATTTAGAAGAACTCGAGTTACTGATAATCAAGAAAATATAAAGAAAAGAGATAATTAAGGAGAGTAAAATGATAATCAAGAGAAACAAATAATTCAATGTATTATTCTCCAATATTTCATGTCTATAACTTATAGTATCTCCTTTTTTATATATACTTTTGGAGATATCCGTTTTATTCTAATTATTGTGACAGTTTGGCCCGTTGTCACGTGAGTTACTGCCCAATTTTTCCTATTTTCTGCTTCCTTATAATTCATTATAAGAGTCTTGGGTGAGCGAGTTGAAATAGATTGATTTTAGATGGAAATGAGATGCTTAGTCTCTTTAAGGAAGGTTGATATTGAAAAAGCCAATCGGATGTTGACTTATGAGTTAGAGGGCTCGGATGTAATCACGGTATTTCGGTTAGCTTCGGTGAATGATTTGTGAATTAGGAGTGTGATCGGAATTGATTTTGGAGGTCCGGTGTAGAATTAGGCTTGAATTGGCGAAGTTAGTATTTTAGCGAATTCCGGTTGATAGGTGAGATTTTGATCCGAGGGTTGTGATGGAATTTTGAGAGGTGATGTAGCTTCGTTAGGCGATTTGTGATGTGTGTGCAAAATTTCAGGTTATTCGGACGTCGTTTGGTCGGATTTTTGATCGAAAGTGTATTTCAGAAGTTTTGAGAAACTTAGGCTTGAAATCGATGAGTTTTGAATAATTTGATATTGTTTGAGGTGTTTTGATAATTGAAGCAAGTTTGAATGATATTATGGGATATGTTGGCATGTCTGGTTGAGGTCCCGAGGGCCTCGGGTGAGTTTCGGGTGGTCAATCGGACCACTTTATGCCTTAAAAGATAGCAGAAAATTGCAGGTTCAGAATTGCAGGATTTTTGTTCTCTGCGATTGTATAAGAGGTCTTGTGATCGCATAGGAGGATTTGTGGGGTTTGTTCCATTGTTCATTGCGTTCGCATAGAGTATTTGGGCAGTGCATAGCGATCACATGGCATTTGATGTGTTTGCATATAATTAATTTGGAGATAAGAAAATTTGTGCATTACAATCGCAGAGGGGTATTGCGATCGAATAGAAGGAAATATATAGCTGGGCAGAATGTTTTAAAAGCTCAGTTCCGCGATTTGGGTCATTTTTCCTCCATGCTTGATCATTTTGAGAGCTTTTTGGTGGAGATTAAAGAGAGATTCGAGGGAAATCGATTGGAAGTAAGGCTTTTGATCTCAATACTCGTTTTTATTGTGAAATCCACCTAGAAATTTATGTAAATAATAATAGTTAAATTTAACTATAATGAGGCCTTAAATAACCACTTTCTTGTATAGTTTTGATGATAAAAGTGATAACAAAATATTTTTATTAGTGCTTTTCATGATTTACCTCGACCAAACAACGATGGGTTAATATGACGAAAGATTGAAATAACACTCTTAAGGCCAGAGGCCTCCGCCAAAAAGAAGAAGTCGGCTATCACGACCCCAAGCTGCCCTCCGTGAACATGTTGTGATGACACATAGTCCCTACGACTAGGTAAGCCTAATAATGCGGAAACAACATAAATTGCGAATAACAAATAATTAAACCAAACAAACTAGAAGGATAACTGTATATAAATGCCACCCGGCATATACAACCCAATAATACGGAAGTCTACAATATTATCCAAAAACCCGAAAACTCATGGAAACACAAGCTAACGGAAAGTAAAACACGACTCTAACTCCAGAATGTCTAAAGCATAAGTACGAAAAGAAAAGCTAACTGCTAAAGCTAGAATAAGATACAGACTCCTAGTCTGCAGACGCGGCAGATGTACCTCGAAGTCACTGCTAGATCTCTCTACCTCGAGAATGATACGCATGAGATGAAGTACCTGGATCAGCACATGAAAAACATGCGTACATGAGGCATGTGTACACCACAACGGTACTCAGTAAGTGCCAAGCCTAACCTCGGTTGGGTAGTGACGAGGAAGGTTAGGGCCCTACCGAGAATAATAATAATAATAATAATAATAATAATAATAATAATAATAATAATAATAATAATAATAATAATAATAATAATAATAATAATAAGTCTTGCAAACATATGAAATAAACATAATATTGGGTACAACTATGAAATAAGACAGGCTATACAAGACAACAATTAACACTCAGAAATTAAGATAACACATAGTAAAATAGCTCAATATCAATACTAATAACGGGGATCTCCCAGGATACCGTCCTGTAGTCTGTTTCATCAACTGTCCAAGGAGCTCCCGGGATACCGTCCCGTAGTCTGTCACATGAATATATTAGAACGATCTCTCGGAATAACGTTCCATAGTCCAACTTTCAATGTGCAGAGGATCTATCATAAATCTAACCCGCAGTCCCAAAGTAAATGTGCAGGGGGATCTACCGGGAATCTAACTCATATTCCCAAAATAAACAAACAAGGATGGAGGAGCTACCAAAATCCACATCCGTAGTCCCAATATAAATACGTTTTCACAACACGAAGATATTCAGAAATGAAGCTAAAAAATACAAGGGAACAGGTAGTTCTAGCCTAAAATGCTTCAATTAGTGCAAACAAAGCAACTTGATCAAATAGACAATTTAGAACAACCAAGCATGCTTTTCTAGCTAAGACAATCTATTATTGCAAATAAAATAAAGCAGATAAGAAAGAAATTCAGTTTAAATATTTAAAGTAAAATCGGATTTTTCAATAATTAGCTCAAGTACGCGCTCGTCACCTCACGTAGAAGGTATTCAATTACCTAATATTATACCTTAAGGGGAAAGGTCCCCCACACAAGGTTAGACAAGCCACTTACCTCAAACTGGTTCCAAAATCAACTCGAAACCACACTTTTGCCACGAGTAACCGACTCCAAATAGCCAAAATCTATTCAATTCAATTACATATCGTAAATAATATCTCAAGCAACTAATTCTACTATTTAGTTTAAAGCTAAGACGCGAATTTAGGTAAAATGATCAAAACGCCCCTCAGGCCAATGGCTCAAAATTAAATAAATTTTACATTTTCAGAACCCCCATACTCTCACGAGTCTAACCATATAAAATTCTCCCAAATTGGAGGTCAACCACCACTTAAAACTGAATAACTTGGTCTATGAAGTTTTACCCATTTTTCATTCAAAAATACGAAATTAAGGAGGAATTTGTGATTAAATTAATGGATTTTAAGCATATGAGAGTAGAGAATCGTTACCCAATTGTTGCCCTCGAAAATCCCTCAAAATCTCTCCCAAATATGAGCTCCCAAGCTTGTGTTTTGATAAAAATGGCAAACCCTCCATTTTGAATGATTTAATACTGCCCAGGTGTTGTTCTATACGATCTCAAGAGAAGGGATGCGATCACAATGAATTAAATTTAAAGGCTCTGAAGTTGGTCTATGCGAACGCGGGAGGACAATTGAGATCGCGAAGAAGGGAAAAGCTGACAAGGGAAGCTGCGATCGCAGAGAAAAATGGTCTGCAACAGATATGGGCAAAAACCTGTAACTTTTTACAACTCAAAATTGCTCCGCTGAACACCCGAAATACACCCGAGGCCCCCGGGACCCCAACCAAACCAACGTACATAACCCATAAGATTATTCAAACTTGTACCAACCCTTAAACCACCTAAAATAATGTCAAAAACTTGAATTAATCAATGATTTAAGCAAGAACTTCAAATTCCAACAAAACACGTTTTTGATCAAAAACCTAACCAAAAATCATCTAAATGAACTAAAATTTTACACACACATCCCAAATGACATGACAGAGCTACTGCAACTTTCGAAATTTCATTTCGACCCCCGGATCAAAATCTCACTATCTGGCCAAAAATTTCAAAAATTCAAACTTCGGCATTTCAGGCCAAAATCAGCTACGGACATCTAAAACACATTTTGAACACGCCCCCAACCCTAAAATCATATAACGGAGCTAACGGAACCAATCAGATTTCCGCTCTAAGTCCGTCTTCACACTGTTCTGACTACGGACAACTTTCCAACACTTAACCTCTCATTTAGGGATTAAGTGTCCCAAAACTCTCCGAAACTTAAAATTGAACATCCCAACAATTCAAATTAGCATAAAAGACTTAGGGAAAGCAGTTAATAGGGGATCAAGGTGTTAATTCTTAATATGACCGGCCAGGTCGTCACATCCTGTGCGTCCCTGAGAATTTAGGGAACAAACTCTCTCATGAACATATCTGGGAACTGGATCCAGGTCAGTGAGGTAGCCTTGACTAAACTGTCTATCTCATAAGTGCACCACCAATCATAGGCAAATCCCGAAGCTGGAAGGCAGTGAAGGAAACCCTGCTGGACTCTACTATGCCCATAGTGCGAAAAATATAATGACACTCCTCTAGAAATCCCAAGGCATCATCTGATGCTAATCCACTGAATACGGGGGATCATATTCTTGAACCTCTCAAGTCTTCGCTGCTCATCCTATGAAGCAGCTGACCCATCCTTGGGCTGAAGTGGCACTATAGGCGGTGCAGGAATAATCTCGGAAACCTACTCAACATGCACTCGCTGCTCAAGAGTGCTGGCGGCGGGAGTCTGTGCTCCTCCCCCGGCCTGGGATATGGCTGCAGCAAGAGGAAACAACCCTGCCTGAGCCAAGGTGGTGTACATACTCGTGAACTAAGCCAAAGTCTCCTGAAGAGCTGGAGTAGTAGGCCACGTGATTTCAAGTGAGGGAATTTAGGTGGGTCTTAGGAAGATAGAGGCCATGCAGAGTTGGCCTAAGCTACAGAGATTCATAGTTTTCTTGGTTCATTAATCGGTCAAGATCACTTTTTTGTCTTCTATGGGAAGGCCCCTCTTTCTAAGAAGATAAGAGAGGAGAAATCAGAGAGATAAGAAAAAATAAACCCTCCATGGGAAGACTCCTTCCCTATTGTTATGAAATTTTCACTATGGGTCAATACAATTCGCACGACATCTGCTTTCGTCGTTCTCTGAGTGTCGTTCTTTGTCACGTCAGCCATTATGAGTACTGGATTTTCCTGGTAAGGTTTGTAATGAGGCAACTTGAAATGCGTATTACTAAATATATGTAATTTTCTTGCTTCACTAAGACTTCTTTCCACAGAATTTTTCTAGTAAGTTTTTAACGAGGCATATCATCGATCAATGGACATCCTTGAGGGGTGTTATAAATATCATTAATTATGCATGTTCATTCATTATAGAATTACTTGGAGAGCAAGTTAAATAATTAGAGGCCAGTATAACTATAGGAACTAGGCTAGTTACTATGAGGCTATTTAGTTAGGATCAAGCTATTACTTGGGACCAAGTTCATCTCATCATATAAATAGGAGGTTCCCTTACTATTTGTAAGAAATCAAGAAAAAATTATTAATTATCTCTCACAGTTCCTTTTATTTTACTTTGTTTCATATTATTTCAAACTAACAATCTAGTGTATGTTTGTTGTAGCGTCTAATTTTTCCATTTTCATATTCTTTCAGGCTTAGGAGTTGGCCCATGGCTTGAGTGCCAATTGTCCAATTCCTTTTGAGTCTTTGCACGAAACTCGAATATAATGTGACTTAAGCATATTCCAGTTTTAGTCAAATTCAAACTATTAAAATAAGGGAGCAACTTATTAAACAATACAAAAACCACACAGATGTCATGTAGCATAACTTCTTTTCTTTGTTTTCTCCGGAGGATAACTATATAGTAGGTTATATACTAACGTGAGAACATAGGCGGAGCTAGGATTTTGAGGGTGTGAGTTCTAAAAAAAAATGATAACACACTGCTTATATAAGGATTCAAACTCAGGTATCTCTTAGCGAACCCAAACCCCCTTACCAATGAACCCAGAACACTTTTGTTACTGGGTTCGGCAAACGTATATATCTATAATTTATTAAATCTTTCAATACAAATACAGGGTCTCGGGGAAAGTCACTGGGTTCGCCCGAACCCGCACCCACAACTGTGGCTCCGCCCCTGCGTGAGAGGCACGGATTCAGGATTTGAGCGTATCGGAAGCATCAATTATAAGAAAATTTAATAATTACGAGTTTATGACTGAAAGAATATTTAAAAATATTTTTTAAAAAAATCACTCAAGTAAAATCATGATTAGTAAAGGTTTGTTAAGCAGTCAAGATTAATCACAATCGATATTGCTAGTCGACGGAGCTTGTACTTTGCCCAAGTAAACACTGAAGGGAGAAGGAATTTGGAGTTTTTCTAATACTATTGTTAGGAAAATTATTATTGAATTAGATTTTCTTTCTACTAGTCAATAAAATCGTAATACTTATAAACTTATTTATTAAGATAATAATAAAGAAGGTATATTGGAACTCTAATATAGTATACTGTAATATTTTTCAGATTCTAAATAGTATTTTTATTTAGATTGAGAAAAGTGGTTAAATTTTGATAATTTTTAAAATTGGAACTATTTTTGAATGACCACTTGTAAATCTGGATATTTTTGACTTTCTTCGGAATATTTTGCGTAAAAGATCAAAAGAAGAGAGAATGGGCTTAACCGCTTAAGGCATTAGACGGAGAGATTTAAAAAAGAAAATTGAACCAAGTTATCTTTTATGTACCAGTACTAACTATATTATTATTTGAATTTAAAGAAGGCAAAAAGAATAAACCAAGATTAAATTTTAAATTAAATAATTCAAAACCAAAAATTAATATAATAAATATATACCTATAAGATTTCATAAGTATAAATGATAATATATTTGATATTAAGATGTCTATTTTTAGTGAATATATATTAATTAATAAACATATATTTATAAATAATATTGTTAAAATAATTTTTATATATATTAAATTAATAATATTTAGTTTAGATACTTACAAAACCTAAAAAAATATACATTTTGCAAGAACATCGTGGAATTCATGTTTGACAAATAAATTAATATTTATAAATATAGTGTTCGTAATATTATACAAATATTTGACAAAACTAATCTACCAATTCTAACTAAAAAAAAAATGAATAACATGCAATGTCAGTCAATACTACAAAACAAGTAAATTGGAACCATGAATATAGCACAATTTTAAAAAAATAAATAATATAACTAATGTCAATTTTTAATATAATAATAGTAAGTCTCACTACAACTTAAGATAGGAAACATGATAAGCTTAAAAACAAATTTAACAACGAAGTTCCACTTTAATTACATCACTCATTATATGTCAAGTTTATTAATGGCTCATATTTGTAATATTAGGAGGTGTAGTTTATAAAAAATAGAATAATAAAATAAATAAAAGATAAAATATAAGCAATTACATGGAATCACAAGAAGTAAAGATAGAGAAAAAATAAATAATATACAAAGAAAATATACTTTAAAATTACAAAAGAAAAAGTAAAAAAAAATTAAGAAATTAAAATAATAAAAATAAAAAGTTATAAAAAAATAAATTAAAATAAAAATAAAGGAAAGAAACTGAAAAGCAACTTCGTAATTATAAGTATAATTACCATCAATTCTTACCTCCTGTAAGAATTAAAAAGTACAAATATACCCCTCTAATTATCCCAATGTCATATTGACCTTCTCAAGGTACTCTAAAAAAAAGAAAAAAAGAAGAGAATAATTGCTGATGTTGGTATCGAACCAGGTCTGAACACGTGGGGGAACGAATCCTGAGCAGGCGATAAAACCAGCGCAGCCATAGGACATTTGATTTTCAGAGGAGCACATTTTAATTATTTTATTGGTTTATGTTTTATGTACAGTGGGGTTTCCCGACCCTACAGGGTGCAAGTGACCTCCCACAGCCCCACGTAGGTCCGTCTGCGTGACATTATATTTTTATTTTTATAATGCGCAGTCTGGGAGATGAATACGTGTTACATAAACATATTAGTACTATTATTTGTGCCTCATTTTTATTGGATGAGAATCATTGATATTGTTGATTATTTTTCTTATAAGACAAATAGAGGACAAATTGGATAATAATGGACTGTGATTTATTTTATCTCCGCACTTGAAATAAGAAGTCTCTTCACAAACATATTAACGACACGTAGACCCCTTCGTTTTTGTCCTTTTCGTCTTTTCGATACCCGTATAGCAATTGGCAACTTAGGTCTGGAGTCTGGACCACGAATGTTGATCTCCAATTTGTATACTATTCCTCCAATAACGCATCTATATATACACCAAATTACGAGTTTTTTACCCTAGTATTTGTTGGAGAATTTTGAACTTATTGGTTATTTATTTGAATTTTCACCTTGTTAGTAAGACTTTAATTTTTCATTTTGTTATTCTCTTTCTCGTCTCTCTTTATGTATAAAAAATATTTTTAAGAAACACGATTTGTTAAATAATTATTGGTAACAGGAGTATTTTTTTTTATTGATGTACTAAATTATTAAATTCATTATAAGTGTTTTTCAACATAACATTATTAATTAATTAACTATTGAATACAATATGATTAAACATATGACAAAATAGCAACCCAATACGCAAAGTATCTCGTGCTCACACACGATTCAGTAAAGGGTCGCACTCAAGGGGGTGTGATGTAGGCAACCTACCCTAATGCGAAAGTCAGTGTCTGATTCCATGACTCGAACCATTGACCTATAAACTATACGTATGTAACTTTACTCGTTTACCATTACTCTAAGGCTCCATTTCATAATAACTATTCTCTATGCATGGTGGTTATTAGCGAAATAATATTTAAATCTTTTCTTTTACCAAAGTTTAACTACAAGTAACAAGAAAAGGAAAAGGAAAATATCCTAACCAAAAGGATGAAGAAAATGAAAAATACGTGCAATTTATTTTTGTGTCATTGATTGAGAAGCAAAAGAATTTTGATTTTTCCTCCAAAAATTATGTGAAGGAATCACGAATCTAAAGATAATTTCATGTAAGATGTTACCTTAATTTTCATGTATATTGAATCATCTTCTAAATCTATTTCCATCTTCTCCAGTACATATTACCATCCAATAATAACCAATTGCCGTGTCTATCAAGTACACCGTGGATTACAAACACTAGGATATGTCACTTAATGTCTAGAAATAAGTGATGTATTTGTGATAGAATTCGAACTCTTATCATACTCAATTTTGATTGGATTACTGGTCGAATTTAAGTCGGCACATTAACTTGAATTCAAATAATTGAATAATTACAATTTTATCCAGCGTTTAATTATATTCTTAAGAAAATAATTTATTTTTAAAGGGCAAAAAGGACGATCAATAATTTAGTTGTGTGACAAAAGGATTAAAACTTGTATAGACTCTTCGAACAAGAGCATGAATCAATATTGTCCTAATCAACAAATAAAATTCAATTTGGTTTCAAACTCGTAGCATTGGGTAGAAAAAATATAATACAATTTTGTCCAAGTTGAATTTTTTCGTTGATTAGGACAATACCCTTTAAAAGTGAATTTTTTTTCCAAAAATAATAGATGGCCAGTAGGAACAACTTTGTAGGGACTTACGTGTAGTTTAAATTGGAAAAGAATTTCACCGTTAGGTTATTTACAATTAGATCCTTAAATTATACAAATATTCAAGGGCATAAAAGTCGGTCAATATTTCAAGGATATTTTAATCGTTCAATATCTGGCATAAATTATTCGTGCTTTTATAATAACTAGTCTTAGGGTACGCGCTTTGCGCGTGTACCCTATATAAATAAATATATAATTTTCAATAATTATGTAAAGAATATAAAATAATATGTTTGAGTACTTATCAAAGAAGTAAAGAAAATAATTTATTTATTTTTGCATTAGGAGTTCGTGCTTTTATGCTTTTATAATGATATAGAAAATATAGATATTTCTCACTCGAATAACATTTTTTCTCTTTTAATAGTGATAAACTGTATATCAAATTATCCCCTTAGACCTAAGCAAATATATGGACAAGAAAACGTCCTAATTATTATGACTCATATTTCTCCCATATATATTTATGTTAAAAGTTCTAAATATTATGACTTCCTACGTAACTTAAATAAGAAAATATTTAATGATGAAAATTTTAGTTAATTTTAAAGTACAAAAAAGTTCCAAACTTCAATTGTGAGATTTTATTGGGTTTTTTTTGGTATCGTTTCAAAGTACAAAAAGGTGAATAATATTTTGTTGAGGTCTCCGTCTTTTAATATAATATGAATGTCCACGGCCCATTATTCAGAAACACTTTCTATAAAATTTATGTATCAAAAATATCAATACTACTTTAATAAATATTACAGTTAAATTAACTCAAAATAAAAAATAGTAGAAATACTCTGGGAATGACATTTAAGGCATGCACTTCAAGTGTACATAATTGAGTACAATTGTTCAAAAAATTTATATTTATTGATATGGAGCACACGCATAATGAGCGTATCCTATTTATAAATAATTTTAGGAATTATAATATTCTTAGTTTTGGCGACAAATTAGTGTTCAATATAATTTTATAAAAAAAATAAGGATGGTTCCTTTCTTTACCTCAAATTAAAATGAATTGACTCATTTTAAGAAATTAAATTGTATTTAAAGTAATAACATAACATCTCTAAAATTCAAATGTAAATAAAAAAAGGGTTAAGAAAAGAATTTTTAAGTATTTGTTTGATATGGATCAGTGTTCCCGAAAAAAAAAATCCATAACAAAAGTAGTTAGAATTTCCTTTTGGAATAAAATATTTTCTCTTTAATTACAATTTCATTACATGTTGAAAAGATAATTTTCTATCATTTTCTCTTTTATTTAACTTTGATCTTAGGAATTGAACAAAATCTAATTTCTTATTGAAAACATACTTTTCTCATTTATTTATTTATGAATTTTAGGAATGCATTCTTTTTTACTTTTCTTTTATTTATGTGAGAAATTTAGGAATATTTTATTTGTCTTTTACTTGTAAATGGACTTTTTTTTATATTAGATAAAATTATAATTACACTAATATATGTCTTTTTTATTTAAATTAGAAATTACTAACACTTTGAGGAGAATTTGGTACCTTCTTAAAACAATAATTTTTTTATTTACGTTTGGGAAGCTTTTGTTATTTTTATACTGTGAAATAAAAGAAAAAGGTTAGGATCAAATTAATAATATATGTTGTTTGCAATCTTTAGGTTATAGAAAGGAAGAGAAAGTTTTCAAGAAAAAAATTTCATAACAAAAATAGATATATTTTCCTTCTTATGCAATTTTGTAGGAATTATAGTTGAATACAAATTCCTAGTCTATATACTTTTTTTTTTTGGGTAAAAGGTTGAAGAAAAAGTCAAAGTTGTATAATTATAGTAAACTTCAAAAGTTTAAATATAGTGGAATATCATAAATAATTCAAATAAGAAAACGTGTATAACTAAAATTTTAGTTAATTTCTTTAAATGACTCTTTTGTCTAATGTGAGCTTTATTTTAAAAGGGTAAAAAAGCGACCGATATTTCGCTAAGGGCTTTCGTGCTTTTACTATAGTATATATATATATATATATATAGATAGATATAGATTTTAGTATATAAGAGTTTCACCTAAATCAAAATATAAAAAAAGTTACAGTGTCATCTTTCAAGAACGTCTTACGTCCTCTTTCTTTTTTTGATTGAATTCTTAGTATATGTTCAAAGAGATAAACTTCTAAATATCATATGGTTACGTCCTATTTGGTTAGTAGTTTTAGTTCTTTCCTTTTCTTGCCATCTATATAAAATTTAAGTATAAATATATCTTGCCATCCATATAAAATTTAAGTATAAAAATTTATATAAAATAAAATGTTAATATTTTTGAAGTTTTAAATATCAAAATTTTTCTGCGTAATCCAAATAAGGAAGAATGTAATCAATAAATTTAATTGATTTTGTAGTCCTATATATTAGGAAAATAATTAATGAGTTTTCCTACATATAAGGAAATACTTAAATGAGTATTCATACATATAAGAAAAATAATTAAATGAGTATTCCTACATATTAGGTAAATAACTAAATTACTATTTTGTCCAATGTAAACTCTATTTTTAAAGGTTAAAAAAGGCGAACGACATTTTGTTAAGGGCCTCCGTGCTTTTAATATAATATAGCTATAGATATAGATAGATTAGTCTCTATACTAGTATGTTGATGCTAAATAATATACTAAGTGTTGGAAAAACGTACAAGTCCTCGAGACCTTGGGACCTATACAATTTTTGTGTATTAATTAGGTGGACAATGGGACCTGACACTTAGTCGTGCGCATGGAACGGCTATAGTCGAACATCGGAAGATTGAAGCGTTCATTAGGATTCTCTCGCCAAAACATGTCTACTCCTGAAACTTGGGTTTTTTTTTAAGTATATATAAGGGGGGAAGAGGTGTTGAAAGGCACTTCTGAACCCTTAAAGCACCTGCCCCGACTATGCCTTTGATACACCATATATATATATATATATATATATATATATATATATATATATATATATATATATATATATATATATATATATATATATATATATATATATATCAAAGACTTGGACTTGGACTCGGGGCTTGGGCGCGGGTCGGGTCGGACTGCATGGCCAAGGCACGGGTCAGAAGGCATGGCATGGCACAAGGCATCGCTCCAAATCCTATTCCAAAGGCATGGCAGTGCATGGCCATGGCACGGGTTCGGACGTGGTAGTGCATGGTTGGCCACGGCCATGGCACGGGTCAAGACGTGGCAGGCCATGGCACGAGGCAGGCTTTTAGCAACGGAACGGCAATGCATGGCAATGGCACGAGTCAGGACGTGGCAGGCCCTGGCCATGGCACTGGTCAGGACGTGGCAGGCCATGGCAGTGCATGGTTGGCCACGGCCATGGCACGGGTCAGGACGTGGCAGGCCATGGCAGGACGTGGCAGTGCATGGCCATGGCATGAGTCAGGACGCGGCAGGCCATGGCAGTGCGTGGCCATGGCACGGTACAGGCTTTTAGCAACGGAACGGCAATGCATGGCCATGGCACGGGTCAGGACGTGGCAGGCCCTGGCCATGGCATGGCACGGGTTCGGACGTGGCAGTGCATGGTTGGCCACGGCCATGGCACGGGTCAGGACGTGGCAGGCCATGGCAGGCCGTGGCAGTGCATGGCCATGGCATGAGTCAGGACGTGGCAGGCCATGGCAGTGCATGGCCATGGCATAGGACAGGCTTTTAGCAACGGAACGGCAATGCATGGCCATGGCACGGGTCAGGATGTGGCAGGCCTTGGCCATGGCACTGGTCAGGACGTGGCAGGCCATGGCAGGCCGTGGCAGTGCATGGCCATTGCATGAGTCAGGACGTGGCAGTCCATGGCAGTGCATGGCCATGGCACGGGGCAGGCTTTTAGCAACGGAACGGCAATGCATGGCAATGGCACGGGTCAGGACGTGGCAGGCCCTGGCCATGGCACTGGTCGGGACGTGGCAGGCCATGGCAGTGCATGGTTGGCCACGGCCATGGCACGAGTCAGGACGTGGCAGGCCATGGCAGGTCATGGCAGTGCATGGCCATGGCACGGGTCAGGACGTGCCATGGCAGTGCATGGCCATGGCACGGGGCAGGCTATTAGCAACGGAACGGCAATGCATGGCCATGGCAAGGGTCAGGACGTGGCAGGCCTTGGCCATGGCACCGGTCAGGACGTGGCAGGCCTTGGCAGTACATGGTTGGCCACGGCCATGGCACGGGTCAGGACGTGGCAGTCCATGGCAGTGCATGGCCATGGCACGGGACATGCTTTTAGCAACAGAACGGCAATGCATGGCCATGGCACGGGTCAGGACGTGGCAGGCCCTGGCCATGGCACTGGTCAGGACGTGGCAGGCCATGGTAGTGCATGGTTGGCCACGGCCATGGCACGGGTCAGGACGTGGCAGGCCATGGCAGGCCGTTGCAGTACATGGCCATGGCATGAGTCAGGACGTGGCAGGCCATGGCAGTGCATGGCCATGGCACGGGATAGGCTTTTAGCAACAGAACGGCAATGCATGGCCATGGCACGAGTCAGGACATGGCAGGCCCTGGCCATGGCACTGGTCAGGACGTGGCAGGCCATGGAAGTGCATGGTTGGCCACGACCATGGCACTGGTCAGGACGTGGCAGGCCATGGCAGTGCATGGTTGGCCACGGCCATGGCACGGGTCAGGACGTGGCAGGCCATGGCAGTGCATGGCCATGGCACGGGGCAGGCTTTTAGCAACGGAACGGCAATGCATGGCAATGGCACGGGTCAGGACGTGGCAGGCCCTGACCATGGACGTGGCAGGCCTTAGCCATGGCGGTGCATGGTTGGCCACGGCCATGGCACGGGTCGGGACGTGGCGAGGCCATGGCGAGGCCGTGGCGGTGCATGGCCATGGCACGAGTCGGGACGTGGCGAGGCCGCGGCGGTGCATGGCCATGGCATGGGACGGGCGCTTAGCAACGGAACGACAATGCATGGCCATGGCACGGGTCGAGATGTGGCAGGCCTTGGCCATGGCACTGGTCAGGACGTGGCAGGCCATGATAGGCCATGATAGTGCATGGCCATGGCACGGGTCAGAAGGCATGGCATGGGACAAGGCATCGCTAGAGAGCCCAAATCCTTTTCCAAAGGCATGGCAGTGCATGGCAATGGCACGGGTTCGGACGTGGCAGTGCATGGTTGGCCACGGCCATGGCACGGGTCAGGACGTGGTAGGCCATGGCAGTGCATGGCCATGGCATGAGTCGGGACGTGGCAGGCCATGGCAGTGCATGCCATGGCACGGGGCAGGCTCTTAGCAACGGAACGGCAATGCATGGCCATGGCACGGGTCAGGACGTGGCAGGCACGGGTCAGGACGTGGCAGGCCTTAGCCATGGCGGTGCATGGTTGGCCACGGCCATGGCACGGGTCGGGACGTGGCGAGGCCATGGCACGGGTCGGGACGTGGCGAGCCGTGGCAGGCCGTGGCGGTGCATGGCCATGGCATGAGTTGGGACGTGGCGAGCCATGGTAGTGCATGGCATGGCACGTGACAGAGGCTTTAGCAACGGAACGGCAATGCATGGCCATGGCACGGGTCGGGACGTGGCGAGGCCTCGGCCATGGCACTGGTCGGGACGTGGCAGGCCATGGCAGGCCGTGGCAGTGCATGGCTATTGCATGAGTTAGGACGTGGCGAGGCCATGGCGGTGCATGGCCATGGCACGTGGCGGGCTTCAACGGAACGCCAATGCATGGCAATGGCACGGGTCAGGACGTGGCAGGCCCTGGCCATGGCACTGGTCAGGACGTGGCAGGCCATGGCAGTGCATGGTTGGCCACGGCCATGGCACGGGTCAGGACGTGGCAGGCCATGGCAGGCCGTGGCAGTGCATGGCCATGGCATGAGTCAGGACGTGGCAGGCCATGGCAGTGCATGGCCATGGCACGGGGCAAGCTTTTAGCAACGGAACGGCAATGC